>PTEX01000004.1:6440880-6510655 GCA_003342815.1 Eudromia elegans | reverse complement strand
GGCGCCGCTCCCCCGCGCCAGCACCCCCTGCCGCGCGGCCCGCGCCAACGGCCGCTCCTCGGCGCCAAAGGCCCGCGCCACCAACGGCCGCTCCTTGGTGTTAACGGCCAAGGGCCCGCGACGCCAACGGTCACTCCTCGGCGCCCGAGCTCGGCAGAGCCGCAGCCCCGCGGAAAGGTGCCGCGGTGGCCAGAGAAGATAGATGAAGTCCCTGAGGTGGAGCCATATTCCCACCATGCGAGCCTGAGGCTCGGGAGCCAGCATAGCACCCCAGGGATAGGTGAATTGGGGAGGGAGTAGCTTAATGGCTTTGGAGAGGTTCGCCTGAGAACGATTATCCTATTTATTTAGCATCATAAGATTGCAGCAAAAAGTAGCATAGCACAAGGCTATCAAAGTGGTTTCAAGAGGAGCAGCTAGTGCAGGGGGGCCTTGCAGCAGGATATGTGCTCCCCTGGAGGCCCCTGCTTGGCCCCCAGGACTACCAACCCTTACCCTCTCGAGAGGAAAATTGGGATGCAGCAGGAAGGAGCAACTAGGTCGCTGTGTGAGGGGAAAAAAAAACTTGGGGAGCTTATTTGATATCACTGGGATTTATAACTTGTTCTGATCTAAATCTGTCACGACTCCTGCAGACAGTTGCCATGATATCCCGTAGTTTATAATCTTACTCATTTGTCAAATCCAGCACTTGCATAATTTGATCTCACCAATCTCAACTTTGATTCCAAAGTAAGACCCTATCCCCAGTTACTGACTCATTCTGTCTTAACTTTTTAGTCAGAGAGAGAATCTTGTACATTTCTCCTATGCTTTGTTGTTCTGTAGAGGCATTCATATTGGAGGGTTTTACTACATCATCACATGGAATAACTTTCATCCTTGGAGCTTTTCTAAGTGGAATTAATTGATTATGAAAAAAATGTTTTGTTTGGGGAATTTTCTGAATTCTATCTTCAAAGCTGAAGTACCATCTTACATGAAAAAATAGCTCTATACAGCTTTTGCCTAAGAGTAAACAAGCACACATGAGCCTTTCTGCCTTGTTGATCCAGTCCTTGTTGTCCAGTCTTTTTTGGTGTGTGTTTTTTTCCCCCCCCCCCCTCCCATTCTGTCAGCTCACCTAGTAGAGCAAACTGGCAGACACACATCAGGTCTGTTTTCTGTTAGGAATATTCATTCAGATGGTACTGAAAGTTTATTTGTGCTACCTCAGCTGCTGGCAGAATGCTGATGAAGAAATAATGCCTTCTGGAAACAACAGCTAGGTTTGACTCGATAATAAATTTTAAGGATTATCTTATCATACCAAAAGTACAACACTGGTTAAACCATAGACTGGAAAATTAGTGTTTCCGTCCACAAACCAACTGCCCTGGGGCCATATTCTTTGAAGTGGTGCAAACCTTTGTGAGGAGGGAATAGTGCCTAGGGTATGTAAATGTAAAGGCTGAAATTGTGCCTAGCCCTTATATAAGCTAGTAAATTCATCTTCAAAAATAAACTTGCTATGCAAAATTTACATACAGTGTCATTCTAAAAACATCTATACCCAGTTGCGTAGTTCATACCAGTAAAATATATTTCAAAATGCATTTACACAGAACCTCTTATTTCTTGGTTACACATAGAAGAGTACCAGTCTGCCTTACCGTATATGGACATCTTTGCTTCAATTTTACTAAGTTGCCTGTGATGTGGTAGTATGAGTACTGCTGTAGTGACTCTTTACAAAAGGAATGTGAAAATATATGTGGCAATGGAGCATACATAATGAATAAAGGCATAAATGTCTCATACATACAGTGCAGAAATAGTTCATTTCATAAAAATAAGCTTTACAAACCTCTACTGGTATAAAAGCGTTAACTCTCAGTATTGAAAGCCATGTACATCCCTGTGGAAAAGCGTTACTTGCTCAGTTAACCTCATTGTGATCAGATGAGTTGCTGTTGCTCAGAATGAGGCGGTCTGCCATTCATCTGGTGAGAAAGGTCAAGTAAACAATTTATATTCAGAGACAGTTGGTGCTATGACGTTCCCAATAATAAACTCCAGAAAACAAGAGGAACTCTTCCTGACATTTACAGAGTAATAGAAAGACCCTAGTAATATTTTCATTTGAGAGGCTGGCAGTAGTTAGCTCAGAAATGAACCAAATGAGATGCAGAATATCTTTTGAAAATGGTTGTTGTTATTACTCTTACTCAGTCTGTTGTGGTGACAGATACTACTCAAAATTAATACCTCATAATAGGAAATGTTATATAGGCAAAGACAAAATTCAGTAACATAGTTTCCCATTTTTTTCCCCCCAACACTCATCTTGGCTAACCCCCAAAATGAGACTGGCTACCGGTAATGCTGTTTTAATGCCAAATTGATACTAATTAGTTTAAAAAAAATACTAAAGCTGAGTGCCTCTTCCACCCATGAGTTTACCTCAGCTTTTGGCATGCTTTGTGGTAGTAATGTTGATGAGGGCAAGAATCCATGGCATTTATTGGAATAAAGTATAACTAAACTACAACTCTCAGCTATATGATCTTATTTCCCTAGACTGCTCAGTGTTAACCATGTGCTGATTCAAATTAGCATTTGCCTCATTAATAACACACCATTTTGTCTTGACTGTCATCATTCGGAAATAAAGATATATTCTTGTATGCAAGTTTATAGTGTTCTGTTCCATATAGAATGAAGTGGATTAATTCAACATTCAYCATGTATTAATTAATTTACCTCTTCCCCCATTAGCACTGACTGAGCTTAAATGGTAAATCAGTTAATAAAATAAGCAACTGGCAAATAATTGCAAAGCACAGAACTACTGATTAGTCTTCTCATTAGCCTATTTTGGTGGAGTTGACTGATTTAGAGCATGAATCAGATCTGTCAGACAATTCAGTTGTACTTAATTGTCACTGTACATGCAGTGTTTATGCCTCTGAGCTAAAAAAAATTTCTTATTTATAGCTCTGTGTACCTCAGTGACTCTACTGCAACAGGAAAGAAGGTATTCCTTTGAATTCAGCAGGAATTCGAATTCAGTAAAGATCTCAGGACTAGGGGTGTGTTTTAAAGCAATAATACAGCAAATGAAAGGAACTCCTTATCATCACAGAATGGTTGGAAGGGATATCTTAAGATTCTCTAGTTGAAGTCCTCTCCGCCCAAGCAAGGTCACATAAAGCAGACTGCCCAAGGCCCTGTCCAGTTTTCCTGAATCCTAGGAAGGAGATTCCACAACAGCCCTGGGCAACCTGTTGCAGTGCTCAGTCGTCCTCACAGCAAACATAGCTTTGGAAAAAAAAATTTGCAATCCCTTTCCTAATGCAGCACATCTAAATGGCTTAAACTCCTGCACATTTTATTATGTATTGACCTAACAGAGCACATTGTGACACACAGGCAAATACATTTAATTTTTAATTTACAGTAAAGCAACGCCCAAATTTATATGAACTAGAAGAGTAATAGAAATACCATGTTTCTTTTTCCCTACCGTGTATATCATTCCAAGTATAGAAATAGTAGATTATTATATTGTAGTGATATAACCCTGTTCATTTGAGGTACTCAAAGATGTCTCTGGACATAAGCTCAAGACATATTTGTGAGGCAGAAGCTAAGGTAAAAGACAGTAGAAATAAAACTCATGCAGCTCCAGCCCCTGCATTCCAAAGCAAACAATAAGGGTGATTTTCTGCTTTTAATGGGGGGGAAAAAAAAARGCAGTGATTTTAAAACCCTTTTTCTTGCTTTTCATTCTAGTTGCATCTTACAGTTGGAAAAAATAGAGCAGAAAAATTGCTTTGCCTGAAGCCACATACAGGCAATAATTGGACTAGTAGGCAGTGCTGGTTAAAATAGAAAATTTGCAGTCGCCTGAATAGTATGTATTCTAACTGCTGAGTATTTTTGTTTGTTTGTTTTTGTTCTTCTCTCCCAATTCCCTGAATTGGGAAGTCTCAGATTTTGAGCAATCTCTACCCAATGCTAAGCTTGAGAGCAGCAGCTCAGTTTTCTGTTTTTACTGTGATTCCAATTACCAAGACAAAGCAGGTTATGGATCTAGAGACTGGTTTCAGTGTGCTAGGCAATGGACTAACAGAGCAAGTCTTGGTTTTCCTGAATATGCCCAAGTGATATGCTACAGATACCTACATTAGATAACTGAGAAATGAAGAAGTCAGTGACATAAGAGGTTGATGACAGACCTCAGACAACCAAGTGGTGGATTTCCCAAGGCTGCTCTACCACTTGGTCATGTTTCACTCTAGCTTCAGAACAGATACACAACATTTTCACAGAAGCCACTATATAGAAATGGGAATGTTAGAGACTAAAACCAGAAAATAACGGAAAATGAAGAGATCTGAACCACTGTCTCTAAAGAAGCTATTTTTGTATGATAGGTGAGTGCCTCAGCCTAGACCGAAGCGACTAAGCAGGTTGCCTGGAATTAGATCAGAAAAAAAATCTTTTTGTGCTAAGCAAGACCAAGTATCACAGTTACACTGAAACACCCTATCAAAGACACTGCAGAAACAGGCAAATATCCAATAGGCTATCAAGTAGATGTCATCTCACAATCAGTAAGCAACAGCCTGCAGTGATTACATACAAAATCTTGGCGTGGGTAAAAAGAAAAATACTTGTCTTTATCTAGCACCAAGTCTGAAATTTTTTTTACTTGACCACTGGTGATTGGTATCTAACCTTGGAGTCTCCAATGCCAGCTTGAGCTGGCATCTCTTACCCCATGCCAGTCCTCCTCTATACTGTACCTTGTGCCTTCTCTTTTCAAAAGAAGAAACAGACCTGTCATTTCTTTACACTATAATATTAAATATCTTGTTCTAATCATAAAGGATGAATATCCTATTTTACATAATACTTGTTACTATATAAAAACTGTGGTTATACCACACAAACTAAGAGAAACATATTATTAGCCATAGTTTCCTGTCCTTAAAAAAAAAATATTAGAACTAAAACAGCTAAAACCAAGGATCCAGGAGGTCAAATCAAGAAAAAGTTCAAATCAAATCTGACAAGCCTCAGTTGTGAGCCTTGCAAAGTCAGGACAAACCTGTGGCTTGTTACTAACAATACTATATTACTGGACTTCACAGTGTCATACAGCCACAGTACATATTGCAAAAAAATATGATAATGCAAGGCCAATGTGTCTCATTTGAAGATCACAAAAACTAAGTTTTCAAACTTGGATGGACATTTGCATATCCATTCCATTTAAAAGAGCAATGCAGGTCAGTTATGGAAGAAATTGAGTTGGCAGACACCTGCTTARGATATTCAGATAAAATGCTACATATTTAGAGAGTTTTGCATGGACAGCAGGAGTAAAATATTACACAAAAGAAAAATGTTATTTAAATTGTACTTTGGTGAACACAAACTCGCCATGCAAAAGATTTTCAGAGAGGAAGTGTAAGAAGAGATGTTTATTGCCCTGCAATTTTAGATTAATATTTGCATATTGCATACTCTATGTAACAAAGGTAAAGATGGCCATGAAGGACATGGGAAGGAAGCAGGAGTACTGCAGACCAGACCATAAGCTATTGCACCCGAAATCGTTAGTTTTATGAGCACAGTCCACAGTCCATGCATGTTCACTGGGTGTGTACACACTGCAGAGGAGTTATAGAAGACCTGGACTAAGAATTATTGTGTGAGAGGTAGTTACCTCTAAGATTTCATAAGACTATACAAGCAAGAGAGACACTTGGGGTTTTTTTTAACTATTTCAAGGTACTCTGAATACTGCATGTCATCTACAAGATAATCTCTAAATGTAGAAGAGGATAATTATCTGAGCTTTAGTTTAGTTATAGAATAAAAACTTTCTAAAGCAGTGTTATCTCATAGCTTAAGGCGTATACTCGTGTCAGAAATATCAGCATTTGGCTCTGAAAAATTATTTTAATCAATTTTTCATCAGTATGGTCCACCATGTTATGATGGTTTCCTTCAGTAAATGGATCACAAATCAATAATAAATGTAAATAACGCAGAACAAAGGACACATCACTCAATGAGCTGTCAGTTTTCACTGTAGCAAAAGACTGCAGAAATCTGTAACTCAAAATAGATAAAAAAATGTAACGCTGATAAATATCCAAAGACGTCATCCTATATTTATAGAAAATTAAGAGTCCTATTTCAGTAGTTCTTATGACAAGACATCTTTAAAAAAGAACCTCTTTTTTTTTTAAGTGACATCAATTCAAGGCAGAAATCACTTTGAAGGCTCTGTTTTACACCAACTTCAACCTCATCCTTTTTCTGCATCTATAGAACCTTTGAAATAAAGAGAATTGGTGGAGGGCAGGGAGAAGCCCTACAGATTTTCTGTTAGGCCTCAGAAGATTAGTGCTCAATATCTGCTGACTATCTGCAACTCACATAAGGTCAGTGAGCAGTGGTATTAATCTGGATATTTTAGGATGGGATCCACAACATAAAGGTTCCCTCCCTGCCTCTCAAGTAAACAAAAACAAAAACAAAACAAAACAACAAACAAACAAAAAAACCAAAAAAAAACCAAAAAAAACCCACACACACACACCGGAAAAATTTATAAGATTGTCCTGATGTTAATAACTCTTATTTACATGTCTCTATTAAGAACTTGGCTCATAATTCACATTGCATGTCAAAGATGTCAATTATTAATGAATAAATATGTAATTTGGGACCTAAATACTATTTCCAGACCATTTATGTAAATAGCTTTTCTTTCAGCTAAAAGAACACCAATTGCCAGGAATTCAGCATTCTTAAGTATTTCATAATTACTAACTGCATATTATGGTAATACAAAAAAAACTATTATTCTCTGCAGCAAAACTAAGAACCTTTTTATCTATTCAAAGTGTGACTCATTATGTACTTTGAGCCTGCAGATTGCACATCTAACTTGATTAAAAATAGTGGCAAGGTATTTGTAAATATTGATTCACAATTTAAGCTTATATTAGGAAGTATAAACCAGCCTATTACTTCACATAAAAACWTAAGACTTACCATAAACTGTAGGACACATGACCCAGCTCTTTTGTTGTCTAGCAGCACCTTCTATCAGAAGATAGAAACATGTGAAATTGTCTCTGCTCTGGCCTTGTCATGATATATAAGGGATATAAACTAGTCTGCTTTACAGACTCAGTAGAAAGGTGGAGGGAAGGAATTCAGGCAGAAAAAAAGGTGATATGACAGCCTATATCATACCTTTTTTTTTTTTGTATTTTAGTACTTTTCCTGAAGCTATGTTATGAAACAAATGAATATTCAACAAGACAAGGAAAAACAGAATATTGACTAAGTAAGAGCAAGCAGCCAGTAGTACACAAGAGGGGAAACAGTGCAAATTCCAGAAAGCAATTGGGTAACTTCAGTCTCTAACATGCCTCACTACTTCTTTCTCAAGGCCCCTGGAATGGAGGTATATGCTGTGTTCAATCCCAGTACCACCTAAAAGCAGCCCACTCCTGGAAACTCCCATGTGGGAGACAACCAGTATATATAGCACTTACTGAGAGGTTAAAAATTCATTTCCAGTGAATTCCAATTTTACTTCCAGTATTTTTGTGAGGTAGAAATACGTATTTCTAATTTAGAGATGAAAATAAAAAGACAAAAAAAACCAAGAATTCAGGGACCACAGAATCGTACACATAGCATTTTATCTATGAACTTAACTTCCCCAATTGTGCTTTACATGCAATACCCGTCATTATTTTAAAACAATATAGGCAATACCCCCAATACAAGATTATTTAAAAAATTCTGTGTTAAATGTTTTCATTGGATGAATCTTAATTATTTTGGTAATATTTCACATTAAGATGGATGTAAAGCGCTCATTATCACAAAATAGTTCAAACTGTTTTCAGATCTTCATATTTATTGTAACTGGTGACACCAGTAAAAGTAAGTGAAACAGTCTTTCTTATACTGTACTACCCAACCCCCTTAGATGCATTAAGGCTTAGAAATAAAAAGCAATACGAACACTGTATCCAAAACAACATTTATTTTTTTCAAAATTCAATCAGATGACTGAAAGGTCCATTAGTATCCAGGTTTAACACCTGTCTGTTTCCATATGTGCCATGCTTAACCAAAACACCTGCTTCCATGCATTTGGCATTGGCAGCCATTTCTTTCTCACACAGAGTCACAAATTGAGAATAAAGTTCAAACCCTTTTTCTTTTTCAATGTTGGTATGGTACTGCATCCTTTTTCCTTTTGGCTTACCACCTAGTGTAGCTTGCGGTATGATTAGTACATTGCCTGGCAAATCAAGAACAGAAACGTACTTGCCACTTTCATTTTCACTTAACTGAACATTCAGCAGCATATTGACTGCAAATAAAAATAAAACAAGAATTAGTGTAACAAAAAATTAAACATGACATGATAAYAAAGCAAGATTTGAGAATTGTGTGACAAGTCATTTAATAAAACATTTAAGGTATTTTGCTAGTTCATTTCTTTACCTGAACTCTAATAATCAAATTACTGAGTATAAAACATTTGTAAAGTGGCAGATTTTAGTGAGAGAAAACATGGGCAGTCAATATTATCAGATTCAGATTTCTGAATATTGTGAAGAATGTGAAAGATGAAATTAATATAATAAGTCTAAACAGTTGTTTTGTGGGGGAAATGGTTAGCCAACTAAAATTCTCAATTCCCACACAAGCTCCCCATAGAAACTTAAAAGCCTGACTACTTGTGGTCCAATTGCTGCTGCTTGTATGAGCATCAGACTCATTATATAAGATAGAAGGTAGCGAAATCTTTAATACACTTTGAGGAAGTTTCTATTTTGGATTTCTTTTAATTCTATTTATAACTGTACCAATGTCAAAACCCCAAAAGATTCTGCTGAAGCAAAGTGGACAGTATGGACAGCAATGCAGGTTCAGCAGCTTGGTCTGAACTGGAGCACCCTGCAGAATTACACTTAGCAATGTGCAGGTCTCAGCTTTTCTTCTGAGAGACAAGGGAAAGATAAAGGTCAGAGATCTCACTCTAAATCCAATTAAGTTTAACAGAAGAATATTGTTTGAGACAAAAAGTAACAATTTAGAAGCAATGTAAAACTCCATGTTCAAAATATATTTAGGAAAAATATCCCTTAAGATAGTTAATGGTGGTAGTGGATGAATCTCCTACTAGGGCAGAAATGAAAGCTCTGTCTCCTATTTCAGCTCTCTTGCAGCTGACAGGTTATTACTCTCAAGTAATATTCCCAAGGAACTCTTGCAAGCACAACATCAACTTTCCTACCAGGTTGTTTTAAATACACCCCAAAATTTCAAGGTAGTTTAACATCGCAAAAACTGTGCCTTCTAAGACTGATGCAACCCATGAGAGCTCCTCTCAGCACCTGCAGCAGCACCCGTGCTTATGCCTTGCTAGGTCTTTCTCCTGGTCCCAGCAAGTAGTTGTAAAAAAGACTTAGTGAAACTCAGATCAACAAACTCCCCCCAGAAAGCAAGCATACTATTGTGGGATCTTTTGTGCTGAATACATGAGATTACTGAGTTTCTCCATGTGATCCAGCATTGCTGACAGATAGAAAGAGAAGAAAGAAATAAAACCAAAATTACAAAATCACATGGGATGAAGGCTGAGAAAAAATCATGACCATTTAGCCTTATTCACAACATCTTCTCCATTTTGATGTAAATATTAAAATGGGTGCTGGGAAGAACTGCAGATGCTCCTGATTACTTTTGATGTGAAAAATTGCATTTAAATGACTAACAGTACAGATAGCATGTATGAAACAAGACAAGAAGGACACTAATTATCCACCCAGTTCTCTCTGCTGGCTCTAGTTTTCCAAATACTGCACATACAGCAAGATCAAAATTAAAGTATCTCCTAAATCAAGTCATAAACTACTTGAAAGTACGTTTCCTTACATTGAGCTCTGTCTTGAACTGAAACTATTGCCTGATATATATAAGCCAGAGAATTGGTGCAACATTTTCTGCATTTCCTTGAATGTTGCCACAAACATTCAGTGTTAACTGACTTCACAGCAGATCAAACATTAGCAAAAGGACAGAGAGATGAAAACTGCAACAGAAGACAAACTCTTTCAGACAGCTGTTTGATTTGGAAAAATGCTATATGAACACTTTGACTTCTTTTAATCCAAGCAGTTGCTGCCTTCTCCTCTTTAGTCACTTTTTAATTCTCCTTTAAACAATACAAGAATTTGTAAGGAAGAATATATCATACCAATTTTTGGAACAAGATCTTCATCAGCACCTTTGAAGAAACATATGTAGATAACAAGCCCTCTCTGGATCTACAAAAGATTTCACAGAAGTGTATTAACATTCCCCAATGTCCCTCACACACTTAGGATCAAAACTGTCATCAAAAAGGACAAAATAACAGGAGAATAAAGTTTCTTAGAGCACTTGTACCATACTTCAGTTTCACCATTGCTTCAGATGTAGATTTATAGGTCCTACTGCAGACTATTAAGGTATATATACTGGTTATCTGCACAGTGCTTCTACATGAAATTAAACCAACTAATTACCTCCGTGTGAAGGCAAATTGTTAGAATTTACAATGAATTGTATTAAAGTAGATTTACAGTGTTTTGTATAACATAATTAAAAGCAGAAACAAGATTAGACTGCTTATATCCACAATAGAAAATATTGTAAGCTGTTTTCCTCACCAAACACACAAGTAGAATATTTAAGTGTGAATCATGAATTTTATTCTAATTATGAAATATGAAAGGACACAGGCACAGGACTTGGTGATCAAGAATATGAAGCAGTTAGGATAAAACATTTAAAGTATGGCCTTTCCCCTGACTTCTATAGACTCAAGGTTATGCTATTTCTTTAGCCTTCATTCAGAGCCTATTTGTGAGAAGAAATCAGATCAGTATAGAGGAGAATGCATAGGGCAGTTCTTTTGGAGCTCTTCTACTTTTGTTTAGTTCACAAAGAACACATATGTAGCAAGTGGTAAGTTAAGAGAAACTGATGGGATCTGCTGCCAACAGTGGCTGTGTCATCCACAAAAATACTTAGAGGGTTTGACCTCAGTTGTCAAGGAAAAGACTTGGCAAAAATTATGATTATGATTGAAACAAACAACAAAGTGTGCCTACAGGCATACAATACACAAAAAAAGACTAACTGCTTTGTCAGGGAGAAATAGGCTTACACTTTCCATGAGAAAAAAAGTGTCAGCTTATAGTAACTGCAAAATACAACTTCAGAGATACCAGCTATATTGGGGCAGGAAGGATGATGATGTCAATGCAAAAGAATAGACAAATGTGAATGGTTTCTTAAAGATACTTTTTTCATGTTTTTTTATCCTCCCACACACTCCCTATTGTTAAAAAGAAAAGTTTCTCAGATAGAAATAGCACTTTACTATATGCATAAGGCATATGAGTTCCTCCTTTGTTACTGCAGAGATTCAGCAGAATGCTCAAAGCMCTGACTTAAAAAAATGTGCCTTCTCAACTATTTTTTTCTAGTGACTAGCTTCTGAAACAAGAACGCTCTTCTGAGCATTCAGAATGAAAGACGTAGAAAAATATCACATGCTAAGATTCTTTTGAAGGCTGTAAAGGGCTCCTTTTAAAAGCTCGTTTTGAGCTTTCGTTCTGAGTGCAGAATATTGCACTCCGGTATTTCATAAACAGTTCAAGAAATTAGATGGCCTGAACCTCAAATGATGTTTCAAACTATTTGTTCAAATAAGAGTGATATAAGCATGTTAAAACTATCTGTCCATACATGTTGGGCTAGTGTCAGAAACAGGCCAGCAGCACTAAGATGTTAGTGAAACAGATCAAATTAATATATCTAACTATTTATAATTTACAACAAAATGGACCAAATAAGTTTACGACACATACACCTGACCACTACATTAGAAGCGACTATCCTATAACACACACAGATGCTTACTCTAACTTCAGACTTGGGATGTTCACACACACAGATGCTTACTCTAACTTCAGACTTGGGATGTTCAGTATTTTTGAAATTGATATAGATTATGTAAAAAAATCTTCTGCCAGGAGCTCAGTTAAGAAAACCAGGGTAAACAACATGTCATCTATAAATTTTAAAGATGGACAAGAGAAGACTAAAAATATGTATTCTTTTTCAGTCCTAGGAAATGTGAATCCTTCCAAAAAAATAGCTATTTGTCAAAGTCCTCTGTAAGCAATCAAAGTCTACAAGTTAACACAAAACAAGGTTTTTACATTAAACAATACAAGGACAGCTACTGTAAGAATCTTTATAACAGGCACATAGTTGGTCTAGAAAATCATTGTTATCAGTAGGATGCTTTCATAAATAAACCAGCAGAGTACATTACCTGCACCACAGACATTTTACTATCATATCAGGCCACCTGCAATATCAATTATCCAATTTCCAGTTCCCCAAAACACCAGTGAGCCTTAAAAACACTGCTTCCAAATACTTCTTTTAAGCTCTTTAACATGAAAAAAAACAACTACTCCCCCAACTGCACTACCCCATTTTTTCAGCATTTATTAGCAAAACAAATATCTTCTGCAAAATGAACTTTTTTCCAGAAAAAAAAAATGTAATGCAACACTTTGGACCACTTACAGATACAGTTTATAAAATCAGCTTGTATAAATTATTCTTTAGCATTTCTGTTTCAAGTTCAAATTCACTACCTCTATGAGAAGATTTATTCATATTTCAGAGATTCGGTCGCAGCAAAGAGATAGCAATTTATCAGAGGTCACAGAAAAGCCTGAACCTGGTACTTGACATCCCTTTTTCCTATCTTAAGCAGAACCACCACCTGGGGAAATAAGATAAGGGAGAGTGCTTTCACTCTATTTAGTCTGCTTGTATTTTTTGTTGAATAGTATCTTACTTTTTTTAATTCCAAAGCTATGAAATATACCAAATGTCTTCTTTTGGCCCTAATACATTAAGGGATAATTGCCTTCCTCTCCCCTCCTCCCCATCCCAACCCCCCCAAAAAAGGTGCTCTATATACAAATATTTGATGGATGCCCCCTCTTTGAGGTTTCTTCATAAACACCACACTGTTGCAATCCCCTACAGATCAGAAAAAAATCACAAGTGCATAATGTTAGTCATGTATTCAAAAAAATATATACTCCTAACTTCTTTTCCAGATAAAGAACACCCACTCTAAAGTTCCCAAAGTACCTACATAAATCCTTTCAAGTCCAGAAGCTATTCCAGGCCACCTACATTACGTGCTATATTTAGTACATTAGAAATCCTCAAGGTGAGGACCTACTTTTAGGTTGTTCTGAAATACCAGACATACATTAGCTTATGTAAATAGCTGTTTATGAGGTTTGCATTTCTTTATAGATATACAGAGCATATAGAAAGAGTAGCCTTATCCTAGCAGGAAACATCAGAAGCAAAGATTCATTTCAGTTACCTCCAATGTAATCATGCCAAAGAGACCATGGACTTTTCAGAGCTTTTTTGCTGCAGCAACTAGCTCTTGCTATGCTAGACTTATTTTAGAAAGTCCAAGTATCCTGAGAAGACTCATAAGACAAGATACTAAGCTTTGTGTCTGGGAAATACCTTCTGCTTATTTTGGCCAAATATTCTACAGATTCCTTCACTGCTATTACTTTCCCAAAGATTTTGGTTAAGGGATTTAAAAACATGAAATAAAAGATTTTAACAGCATAGCTTCCATGTAATATAGCCATAAGAGGTATATACAAAACCTATTCTCTAGCAGTTTAAAGGACTACAGGCACAATGACTTTTCTGCTTTTACCTACTAGAGCTACATCCAATATTTTGAGCTAGAAATACCATAAACTTTCACCATGGTCCTTACACCTTAATGCAAGACACAGATGCACTTTAACCCACCACAGCATCGGTGCCATGGCACGTTTTCTGTGAGAAGAAAAAAAAAAAATGGTTTCCCAGACCACACTGTAGAAGCGAGATCTGATGCCTCCACCTGCCTCTTCTGAGTAAGAAGGAGAGATTTTAAGAGCAATGAGAAAGTCAAACAATGAAAATGGAAAGGCATGGGCAAGTATACTTGATTTTTTAAAAGCTTTGTATCTGTTAAACAAACTCACAAGCCTATTAGAATTTTCACCTTGTAACAGTTTTGTGAATTACTAGATGTAGCCCCATTTGCTGTCTTCTGACAGTAACAAAATCAGAAAAACAGAAGACAAAAACAGAACCCACAAAGGCTGTTTCAGGCCTACATGAATGAATTATTCTACCACAGGTAATTCATAAGCTGCACTGGCTATGGCAGCACAGTGAGTCCCAAAGGCAGCCTGCACGCTACGGTAAGTAGCCCGAGGCAGTACACACGGTGCTTATAGTCTGGAGGCCTCACTACCTCCTCCACCATATGGCTGTGGGAGGAGGGAAATTACCATGTCTCCCCTAAGCTCTGTGACGGTCTATGTCCCAAAGCACAACTTTCAGATCACATGTCATTTGGAAAAAAAGCAAACAAAACAGGCCCACAACTGCAGAAYGGCTGCTACTGCAGCTGCACTGCTGCACCCGGCCTTTCTTCTTCAAGTGCACTGAAGAAGTCATGAAGCACAGAGGCAGTCGTTTTGTTTCAAATCCAGTTGTGTGCTACCAATGTTATGCTGATGTTCATACTAGAGGCCCTTGAATTTTTTTCCCCCAAGGAAATCGGCTCAAAATAAACCCAGGTCTCGGGGAGGGCTCGGCACAACTCAGGCAATCTGCCATTGCTCCCCGGTTACAAGCAAGCCTTTCTCCCTGCCTGCAGCTCTCGCTCGTCCGAAGACAGAGCCCTGCCCAGGGCCAGCACAGCAGCGCGGGGGATCCCCCGGCACCTCCCTCCCGCCGCCACTGGGACGAGCAGCGCCCGGGGATGTGCCGACAGCGCAGGACCCCGAGGGCGCTCACGCAGCAAGCGGCGCGGGGCCGCGCAGAGACGGGGCTGCGCATAGAGGGGGCCGCACGTTACCTCCACCCACTCGGCGTCGGAGCGCGGCCCGGGCGGCGCCACCTGGAGCCGGGCGGACACGCACTGCTGCAGCAAGGCCCGCGCCAGCACGGGCCGCGCCGCCGCCATGGCCGCCCGGGCTGCGGAGCCCTTCCGGGGCGCGGGGCCGCGGCCCTTCTGCGCAGGGCCGGGAGGGGGAGGCACCGGCGTCATATGGCCGGTCGCACCTGAGGCGGGAAGAAAGACCGCGCCACATACCTGTGTATATGGATATTTAGAGATATAGATATGCACACACATTTATATATATATATTTTTTTTCCTGGCCCTGCTATGCACACTGGGTTTCACCTGCGGAATTGATTAGGTTTCAAAGTGGATCTGTTTTCACTTCAGAAAACACGCGGTCAAAGCTCACAAGCAAAAACGCCACCTGCTCATTTGCTAACCATCTCCTGAGTCCATCTTAGTGCTGCTCATTAAAGCGTTTGAATAGCAGCAGTGCCCACGGAGGTTTGTGAGATGCTGGGTGCTAGGTAGACCTACAGCACGGCAAGGCTCTGACCCACAGAGCTCGCAGATCACAGGGTGGCTAAATCAGGTGACCTGAACTGCAAATCTGCGTGAAAAATGTGATCACAACAAGCCAGCTATTTAACTCCACAGAAGAATGYGAAAAGATGGGATTTGCTGGAGTTGAGGAGGTTTCGTTTGCACACAACTGAAAGCAGTGTGTATGACATGTAAGGGSTAAAGAAAGCAGGAGTCCTTGCTCCAAGTTCAGGAGGAGATCGGCAGTACTGAACCCTTTGCCAAAGACAACTGGGCCTTGTGATGGGTCAGTGATGTCCTCTGAGGAGGGGCGGGTAGGCAAGGATACAAGGGATTCCCCTTTGGAGTAAATGAACAGCTTGACAGTGCCCTCTGCCATCAGGAGGCTGTGTCTTCTTTTGAGGAGAAATAAAATACTGCTTATTTGTTATTGCYGGGATGAAAATGTTACATGCTTGGCCTAGGTATAACATGCTGTTCAGCTTCTACATGAAAACAAGAAAAAAAACAAGCAGATACTAAACTAAATAATAGTTTTGCTTTGTTTAAAGTATATGTATCTAATGCTTGTTTTGATTCTATTAAGATGAACTGATCACACTGGAGCATTTCTTTTTAACAATGCTATTGCTTCAGAGCAGGCAGAGGGAACAGCAGAGAAAACAGTAAAAACATGAGAGATCTGTATAGCAAAGGATCGTAATTCAGAAAAAGAAAAAAAAAAGGGGGACATAGTTCTGAAATGACCTTCCATTGCTAATAAGAAGAGTTGAAGCATTGTAACTGCTCCTTCTACCATCCTTCATGTTTCTGGCTACGTATGCTGATATTCATTGAASTGTTCCTAAATTAGGAGACTTATTCCTGACTGTGGTGCTTTGACAGATACAAGTTTTAAATAACATTGGCTTCAGCAAAGTAAGGATGGATTGATGCAGAATTCAGCCTCGCTGAATTAATTTGAAGATAGAAGCTTTTATTTTTAAAGCCATGTTAGAAAAGTAAAGAAAGAAGATGATGAAAACTTTACAGCACCAGGAAGAAGCCAGATTGTATTACCTGTCCTCAGTCATAGAATAATACAGAAGTTGTTTGTGGAAGAGCAAGAAACAATATGCAGTCACTACTAACCATTGCTACAGCRYAGCAATGTGTAGATCCAGCTCCTGTCCAGTGTTGCTTTAAAATATCATTCCCTTTTGCATGAGTGTTCTGTGAAGTTGCTCTCTCTGAAACAAACCTTTGTGGAAGAAGAAGAAATCATAGTAGGTGGTTAGTATGTAAACTGAGAGAATAAAGTWATCATTTTAGCTAGCTGTAGGGTATTGTTAAGTATGAGTTGTTTTTAAATAAAATTAGCTGAGTTTAAATAAAATACCTTCTGTTCATTTACTCTAAAGCTGTATCCCTAGACTCATTAGGAAGAGCTTAATGAGGTAGAAATCCATTTAAAAGGCTTTTCTTCCCATATATATTGGTGATTTTAAATTTATTTTTAAGGAAAATTGATTATTCTAGTGTCTGTGAGCAGATTGTATAAGCAGAATATAAAGCATGGGCTCATTAATTTTTTTGGGGCAGTGCCAAAATTTATGCCYGGATTTGATGCGGTACATTCAGTCATAAGCAAGTTTCAACAGATAAGCCTKTAACCAGCACACACCGAATTTGGTATGACATCACTGCTCATTTACAGGTGCCTGAGGTAGTTATGTCATACTTTCCTTGGAAAATCAAATTTATTTTGTTGTAATAATTCAGCTTAGCTTTAAGGACTTGTAACAATTTGTCCCTTCCATRTGTTGCAGAGAATATAATCCTGTGAAGGCATCTTTGTCCTTGAATTTATCTAGATATTTGGGTGGTAACTAGTTCTGCATGTCTGCATTTCTTGGACCTTTCTGGGACATGTATAGAAGAGGGATGCCTTTATAAGCCAAGAATGGTGGTAAATTTGTTGTTTAAACCTTAGCCTGGGGTTTTGATTTGGTTTTTAGGTCTATATAGAACAGAACCTTCTGACATATAAATAATACCATATCCACATGTAAATATATACATGTATATATTTCAGTTATTATATTAAAGGTCTTTTAATGCTTATTTGGATGTAAGAGCAGTCCCACAGTATTTCTTGCATCCCTCTACTTGTTCTCCTTGTGGCAGAGACAGGGTATTTTATGACTGGTGTCCAGAAGACAGTTTAGGTTATTTTCAAATCAGTTCTCTTYAGGAGGGGCAGATGGCAGTATGAACCATGTCTTGCAGATGTCAGTGGACGTGCTCTTCCTGCTCCTTTGTGTGAATGGTCATGCATTTTTCATGCACATTTAATGGAATGTCTCCTACAGGAAAGAGCAGGGTGGCTGCTGGGAGCTCAGTCTCTGCTGGTCCTCTGGTTTCTACTGCTTATCAAAGGATGAAATGCCCGGGCTCTGTCAGGACCAAAATAATCTCAAATGGTCTTAAGTCCTTCCCTAGGGAGATTTTTTTTTTTTTTTCTGTTGTTAGTGCTGAAGTTTGGTGTTACATGACATTTGGCAGAGATAGGGGCTGACTGGAACTCTAAAGAGACAAGATTCATCTTAGAAGTTCCTCCTTTGTCTTTGGTGTCTGAARTCAAGCAGTGATCCCATCAACAGAGTGCCCCTAGGTAGTGTCATCTATGTTGAAAAGGAACAATACACAAAGCTGTAGCCTAGCACTTAGATAGCAAAGATACAAACTAGGTAAGACTATATATTAGGGGAATTACTTCTTGTGGGACAGATGAAGCTGAAAGGGTGCAGAGTGTCAAGAATTAGATGTGAATGGKTTTTTTTTCCCATTGTCCAGTGTGGAACTCTGGACTCTGGTCTTCCCCCACTTTTAACAGAGAAAATAAGGTAAGAAGACATATAGCATAGCAGGGCATGCATAGGGAAAGAGGAAGGGCTTGGCTGAATTCCTTGGAAACATCTAGTAAAGAATCACAGGAGGACACAGGTACTGCTAAGAAAGCCGAGATAGAAACGAGGGACTCTGCTGTGCTAGCCAGTAGAGGCTGCTGTTAGGAGACTTTCATTGTCAAAGATGATCTGGAAAAGGGAATGCACAGCAATAAAATTGCAAGTCACCATCACATGAGTTTTTTTAAAAAAATCAACATTGTCAACTGGGATTATTGTTTAATTAAAGTACATGTTTATTTGAACCGTGGTGATAGAATCAATAMCCCTGGAAAAGAAAAAATATTACATGCATTTAGCCTGAGGTGGCGAAGCTGCCATCAGGCAGGTCAGAATGAATTTTTTTTTTTTAAGAGGTGTTTACAACTTTATATCCTGAATTGAGTCAAGCCCCTTGCTTTCTATTGAATGATAGTCTTTTCTATTCTCCTTTTGCTCTCAGTTTACTTATTTTGCTTCTCATTTTGAGCTACTTGGCCATTTACCTGTAGTGATGAGGTATCTGGCTTCCTGTGTTTGATGATTTTTTGCAGCCTGTTTGCCAGTTTACTTCAGGACCAACTAAGATTTTTTCTTCTTTCTACAGCCTCATAATCACTGAATTGATGCTGATTAGCTGGAAGAGAAAAAAGAATTGCTGAACAGAAATGTGTATGTAGAAGGGATTAGGTGTTGTTATTATAATACTTTTATTGCCTAAGTAATAAGCACATTCTAATAACTGTATTTAGCACTGATTTCTCTCTTATTCAAAGTACTCTCTGAACATAAAGGTCAGGAATATGTCTGTCTCCCAACCTTCCTCCTCCTTCCTCCATAGATATTTAAAAAAAGGAGAGTGGGATGAGGGCATGAAGAATTTCCCTATCACAAGTCATGCAATAGAAGCCAGACGGAACAGCAATCCTTTCACTTGAAGACACCAAGTATTGCACAGTGCCAGTGTAAACCTACCAGAAGAAGCAGGCACTAAGGGGAAATGGCAGGGAAGGAGAGCTGGTATAGCATTTTATCTTCCCCGTTTGCTCCCTACCTGTGAGCGAAGTCCTGACTTCTTTAAGCTTGCCTGTGTAGTCGTAGGGTGGATACATCTCTTCAGCTCTCCCTGCAGTGCCCGTTTCCTCTCCCCATGTATGACAGGATTCTGTTTCCAGCAAAGGCTGGTATACCTGTTGTATCAGAGCAATCCTATGATTTGTGTGGTTGATTTTTATGAATTTTTCTAATATATAGCACAAACTAAATACATTACTCCATTAAAAATAGATTAGTGTTCTGTTTAGTCTTTTATACAATTACAAAATAGATATTGATATGGGTTAAATTAGAGTAATCAAAATTTAATTAAATTTCTAAGCCAAATAATGTATTCAGTGTGAATGCTGTGTCAGGTACAATTACAGCTTTTCTGAGTGAGAAGCAGAAATTTGCCTCTATTGGAGAAAAAAAGTAGCTAGATAAAGACACCCAATCTCCTTGCTTACCACAGTTGCTGAAAGGAAATAAGAACACCATTAATCAYAATTTCTTTTGCTACAGGTGTCAAGCATGTTCATTTGACTGTGACATTAAACTGCTGTGCTTTTCCCTGCTTGGGTATCTGCTGTACCAAACATGTGTGGAACTGCCACCAATATTAAAAGCATTTATGCTGGTTTCCTTGGAGCAGGACACAGAGCCATGGGAGCAGCCTACTTAAAGTATGTGCCATAGGGCTAATCGTAACACTTGCTCTAGTCAGAAGCAGTACAATATGTTTTTTTTCACACACCTAAGCTGATAAATAACTTACAGACCTGAACCTGTTCTGTGCAGACCCAGCCCTTGAGTTTCAACGAAATGGGTCTGAATATATATTATATATAAGTTGTATAGAAGCATCCAGAGTGACTCCTGATGAYGGCACTCAAAGGTCTGCAGGATTCTCTGCTGTGATTTAGAAATGGCACTGCCAGATCCAGGCTGATCCCTGCAGGCCCATTCAGTGTCTTTTCAGAGCCTGGAATCTGGGTTTTACAGGAAGCAACTTGGATGAAGGACAGCACCACATCATGACACCATGGACTTGGAGCCATGAAGGAAGATGGAAAAGACTCCTCTAGAGATGAAGGGATAAGCATCCACCTGGATGCAAAAGGCTAGCTTTACCGAAACCAAAGCAAACTCTGAGCAAATAGGGAGGAGGAAGAGCAGCTGCATGGGCCAGTTATCACTGACCAAGCTTAAGGGGCCCACTCAGTTCAGGTTTGACGAGAAAAGCTCGGTTTCAGCCTCCTGTGGCCCCATGTAGATCTGCTGATCATGCAGCTGCACAGAACTGCTGGTCTCCATCACACGTCTAAGCAGTATAGGCTCCACAGCCCCTATATCCTTGGAGCTTGTCATGCTGGGGAGTCAAAGGTACCATCTTCTCTCTGCTATTTAAAGGAATCAAAATTTGTTTTCTCCCTGGAGGTTGCTGCATCCCATCTCTCTTTTCCTCATAGACGTCTTTGCAATAGTGATAGGTACTGGGCAGGTGTGTTCTTAATTACACACCTTAATTCTTAATTRTTCTTAATTAACCACATTTCTTTCAAATTTTTAATGAGAAATTTTGGTGATAATATAGTGCCATTGCTTTAGACAAATGTGTGACTATCTCATAGGAGCTGAATTCTCCACATTTTTAATAGTTGTCATATGTAAAGTTTTCATAGTATTGGTGTGAAGTCTCACATTATCATTAAAAAATGCACACCAATTGAGACATGGTTCTTTTTAGTCTCTTGACAAACACTCTGAAGGGTCATTTATTATTCTTTATGTATCTGAAGGACTCTGCCGGCAGTCACCGTTGAGTGTGCAGGCATAATCAGGCTACATGTCACTTCTTTGCTTTTATATGCATGACTTTCAAAATAAAACTGTTACCACAGCTTAAGGCCAAAAGCTTTCACCTTGAGCCACTGTTCCTATCATTTTTTTTTAACCAGCCTTAGGCGGACTCATATTTAGCTAGTTGGGAAAGGATGCACACGAATGATAGGTCATTAGGAAATTCTCTGAATAGCAAACCTCTGAAGTCATCCCAAGTGCCGTGCATCATGATAAAACCGAGTAAAGTCTGAAGAGGCCCTAATTATGTGGTTGGTCTGTCATTTATCAGCTGCTGGAAATGTTGTTCCCAGAATGCAGCAACCTTTTTTTCTGCACAGTTCAACAAGCTTGCCAAATTTCAGTGAGCCAAGCAGGGTTGACAACTTTTGGAATTTAATTCCCTTACGACATTTTGATGTAGAAATCATGGCATTATAATATAAACAAGTATCTCATTTTGCCATAACACAACATCATATAAAGGTACTATAATGTTGGTCTACAGTCTTGTCTTACAATTACAATTATATTTTAGGAACTCATTGAAAAGGAACAAGTCAGTTGCTGTAGCAACTGTAGGAATTTTATTTACAGTCAGCCTTTAATTTTTGATAGTTTGTCTTAGCTAATAAAATACTACAGATAATCCTTTCATGGTTTTAACCAACGAAAGTAGCAGGTGATTTTGTTTCCCCTTAGGACTTGTGAAAAAGAAAAAGCAGATATTTAATGCAATGAACTAAATAATAGAAAACTGTAAATTCTAATGAATATTCATTGAGTCAATAAGATAATAGACCGCATGTCAACAAATAATGTGGCTTCCTGCTAAGACTTCCAGTGTGGCTTAACACATTTCAAAGAGCCTTCAGTGTCAAGAATTGTTTTTTAATATTTAATTTTCACACTTCCTTAAAGCATAGATTTTCAGTGCATGTTTTTGAGCTCATTTGGGATAGGATGATTTCTTTACCATTGATACCTTAGAAGCATGGAAATGATGAAAAGGACAATTTTCACATAATCTTTGATCTTTAAAGCTGCCAATGGGTCACAGTTTCTTTCTTTTAAAATTGATGCTAAGTAGCTGCTAGACAGTGTAAGGGATATACTTCATCTTCAGTATTTTATGTTGTTAAAAATGGAAAAGARGTATTTGTTATTACATTTTCTTAAAAAGGCTTTTTATTTCACAGATTTTTTTTAGAAATGCTGGAGGCTTCCATATTTATGAATAACTAGTTAAAACAATTACTTTGCAACTTGGGATGTTTTAATAGGAATTAAAGATATTTAATCTTCCCCTACTTCTCTTGTTGCCATATGGCAAAATATAATTGTACTGTGACGATCTCAGTGGGATTCGTGTCCAGGCTAGTATGACCACATTTTGGTGTTTACCAGTCCAACACTTAATGACTGGTGTCTAAGTTCCCATTATAGAAAACAGAGAGTATAACTAATACATGCTGGAGGCYGGAGAATGACTCAGCTGACCTTCAAGTTGATGCCTACGCTACACGTGTACGAGGGCAGGAAATATTCTTGGACACTAACTCACTATCCTTGTTTTTAAGAGTTATTGGCACACTTTTGCCTAGGGCTAACTCCTACTTTACCAAAAAATTTTTGGTCTTGATTCAGATGTTAATGTGGGCCATTCTCTGGAGGCAGGTTGCATGATGTCACTCTACCTTGGACAGTGGGAGAGTTTTAATAATTTGACATGGGCTCTCCTGTATCATGTGGTGCCAAAAAGGAATCCCTGGGGAATGTGAAAGGGCACAGAAGTAACTGGTAGAAATGCTGAGCCAGAAACTGTCCATACCAATTTTTAGGTAGTCTTATCCCTTGGGATCATTGGGCACCACATTCCCACACAATTTGTATTTTCTGTGTAGTACTGCTGGTGCCAAGGAGGCAATTTTGAGACACCGATGGTTGTCATTTTGGGAGGAAGCAATGTCTGAATGTCAAAAAAAAGACTGTGAGGGATATGTGACATTATTTTTTATATTTAAATCAAGATATCCATATAATTCATGTTATAAATATATATATGTATATCACAACCAGGTCTTCTAGTTTTCTGGAAAGACCTTGCACCATAGAAAAAATGTGCATTTTGGCAGTAATAACAAAGCTTGGGTAACATATATCAGACTGTCAAAAAAGTGTTCCTCCTTTCAACTACCCGAGGAGTGTAATATTAGTACCTAGGCACATTATGGGAATTGAAAAGTAAAATAAAAAGAAATTCCAAGAGGCACCATAGGTAGAGTTTAGGCAGACAGATTTTTTCACTCTAACCAAATCTCCAGCATAAATACTCTTGCTTGTTTTGCTTATGCAAAATAGACTGTAGGATCAATAGTTATCACACATGGCCAGGACCTTCATTTTCTCTCTCTTGAGTACAACGTGAATCTATCTGATGGAAAAGCAGACAACTCTGAGGTATCACCATTTCCTTTTCTCGTATTACAGGGAAAATAGGCTGCACCTGGAGGGCTGTAGCGAGTTGTTGCTTTGCTTCATCTCCCTTCYGCCTTTCCTCTCCGGATTTCTTCCACTAGGTGGAGCACAGCGAGAAGTCTTAAAGGCCTTGAAAGTCTGAAGAAACGTGGAGAGTTTGGTGTGAGATCCAACCAGGTTGCAGGTTCTAGCACAGTGATGTGTCCTCGTGATGAGAATGGCTTGACTCACTCACTGCAAGGTGTGCTTGGTGGCACAGAAGCTCCTGCTAAATCATCTTTTCCTACCGTTATCATCGATTGTTTCACTTAGTTCTGTTTGTTGGAGTATCACTCCACACTAGTTCGGTTGCTTTCCTCACCACCTAATAGTGGTGAATGTTCCAGACAGCATTGCTCTGAGTGGTTAAAAATGTCGTGCAATACCCAAACTACGTGCTTTAATAGCCATTTCTCTGTCCCTCTGCTGCATTCGCTCTCCTCAAACATTTTTTTTCCATAAATGTATATATATGTGTATGTATGTGTATCGTTGGCATCCATATATGCTTTCAGACTTTCCTGGACTAAAAAAAAAAAAATTTTTTTTTCTTTAACTTTATATGCTAAGCTTTAATTTCTATGATTGTCCTACTAATCTTTCTTTTCACTGATCTAGTATTCATCTAATTCACCTGTCCTGATTGTAGGAGATCTGAAGTCTGTTCAGATGGCATCTCACCATGTACAGATCGACTGAATTAATGGCAGCCAGTCTCCAGGGGAAATACTAGTTCTGCAACATTATTAGAAAAGAAAGGAGGAAATATGCTCCACTCTGAAAGGTCAGACTGCATAACGTAATTCAAAAGATAATATCAGAGGATATTGCTTGCTACATCTGGAAGGCACCTCAGAAGAACAAGGTCTAAGTATTGTTATAGACAGAATGTTAAGGATGGTGATATTGTCTGTAATAACAGATGGCCGTTTTAGTAGTATCTGTGTTCCAGCACTGAATCTCATTGAATCTGGATGTAGATACTAGAGGAGAACGTTAAAAATTAAAATGCTTGATTTAATATCTAGTACAATTTCTGATGATTAGCASTAAGAAACTATCATGTAATGTGAATGTATCTAATGCACATAAATGAAGGAAATACAATTATATACCTGATGCAGCTATTTTTTAAATACTAGTTATGTGTAGCTATAATCTACTTAAATTTAGTAAGTGACTGGCTAGAAAGACTGATGTCAGTGAAAACCTCTTTTCTCTCCTGGCCTTTGTAAGGCCTAACTGGGAGCTAATAGGCCCAGTTCTGAATTCAACAATCACTTAGTGCCAGAACAATTTGTATTTTCTATCAATAGTGCTATTGTTTCCTGTAACACTGTTATATATATTTCTTAATTTCAAAGTTTGTTTAAATTGCTATTAAAAGGTACAATTGCTATTAAAAAGTACAATTCTCTAGTGGTAATAATTAGAAGAATGTAATTTCCATTTATTTCTGTGATAGAATTTTTTTTTGAGGGGGATCTAGTATCAAGACCTGAAGTCCAAGAAGCTTTTGTGAAGGGTTCACTAGCAAGACAGTTATGACTGAGTGGATTACAATGAGAAACCTAACTTATCTTTCTTGTAGGAAAGCATCAGGTCCATATCTCTCCTTATATATAAGGAACTGGGTTGGAAAGAAAGCRAAGATTTACTTTGTTGACCAACAGGAACTTGCTCAGTTTCTTTTGTAAGTTAAAGAAATTCCAAAGGTGCTGTAGCTTATGCTATACTTCCCTTGGTCTAAGGTTTTTATGGAGGAGAAAATAAGCAAGTTAAAAACATGCCTGACTTTACTTGCTATGCTAGAAATGTTGGTTGGCTCTATATGGCCTGAAGAAACCTAATGTTTTACATTAAAGGATGTTAGCATAATTAAAAATCAGAAACAGTGTGTCTTTATATTTTGTACTTAAGGATAATAGCACCTGAGCCTCTGGCTCAATGCAAAGCCTTGCAAAAGAGTTACTTTCTTTCATGGCTGTGGCTTAATTAGGGGAAGAGAGCGTTCCAAGAACTGGCTGCTCTGTCTCCACAATCACAGAGTGCCTGGTATTATTATTCAACAGTGCTTCAAACAGGGTGCATGCACACAAGAAGTATTCTTGAGTCACATTTATTTTCAGCTGAGATTGGTCCTGAAATGATGCTCCTRGAAACAACCTGGAACAGATCATTGCTGGCATCATGATGCAAGTGCCTTTTTGAGATAGCTCATAYGGTCAATGTATTAGAAATATGAAGGTAAGTATTTAATGGCCACAAAGCAAAGCTGATCTGGTTAGGAACATGAATCATATTGTTTAAAATAAATTCTAAATATAACCTCCCCAAGTTAGTGTAATGTTTCAGTCAGCCTCATTGTTCAAATAAGATTAATTTGCTGTACAAATGTATTTAGGTTCAAGATTCTAATGTCAATAAAAATGCTTCCTGTAAAACACAAATTCATTACTGAGAAAAATAAATAAACAGCAGAATTACAATGATTTTAGAAAACGAAATTGTGACTGAATGCCTTGTGACTCAGAACAGTCAAATGGTTTACTGAAGCTTTTAGGGCAGAGACGATATTTTTGTTCTATATTTACTAAGACTCTTTATCATTGCAATCGATCTCCATTAATGCAATAAAAGAAATATATAAGAAAATTCCAATTTTCCTTCAATGTTTGTAAAATATCTGGCAAGGAATAGGATTTTTTTTTTTTTTTATTCAAAAGCTTCATTCTTTTCTTCTAACTACAGAAATGTTAATTAGAGTTAGTTCCATCCATGCAAGGAATATTTATATATCAAATATCCAAGAAAAAAATATGTGGTGCTATTACTGAAGGGCATGTTCAACAAAATAAATCTCTTCATTTTCTGCACCACTTGCTGAAGGCTGAAAAAATTGCTGTAATATGAGCTGCATCTTCACTGTGATATGACTGTTACTGCAGTAAGCAATATTAACTTGAAGGACTATGACTGACTTCAGCAGAATCTACCTATAATTTAAATGAGGTTTTCCATCTCTTGACTATGAAAGACTGTATTGATTAGAACGTCCACATAAAAGCAAATAWACAAACAAAATTCAGCTCAGTTCTGTGAAACTTTCCTCTTAATTTGGCAAAACATGATTRAAGGAGAAAACTTAGTTTCTTTCTCAGTTTAAGGTTTGGCAATGCATTCTAGTCATTCCAGAGGCAGAAATTACTTTTGCATTCTTATATTTACCGAAAATATTAATAATAGCCAGATACGTTCTTACTGTTTCTTTKGTGTTTTCATTGTGCCTGATGATATGTTACACTCTGACAGTTATGACATATATAATGAACAAAATTCTTCTTAAAGTGGTCCATATGAAACCACAGGTAAACCTGACTTTGTTTTGATAGATATTTGAAATCAAAATCTGTTAAAATCCCTTGGGCCAGATTTAMTTTGGAATGAGTGGTTATAACTGCCTTGCCATCAGTCATGTAGGCCTTGATTTCTAGGTATCATGAGAAAAAATGGTGAGAAACTCTGAGTGAAACAGAGCCAATATTATAAGACATAAGGACTGTCCTCATATGTATCTGCAGTTCTTTCCTCTCATGCCTAAAATTCCCTACTTAAATGATTCTGAGGTATGCCTTACTGATAAGGCTCTTTCCCTGGGGTATGACACAGAGCCCACATCCACGAGCTCTGCCATACCTTCGCCCTGTGCAGGACTACAGTAGGTGTCTCAGTATTAAGTACAGCAATCTTAAAGTTGCTTTGACTACGTGAGGAATACAGAAAAAATAAAAATAATAATAATAAAAATACTCTCAGCAGGTGTTTGGGCTTGTTCTTTCTTTCTAACAGCAAGATCTAGTTTGTCTCTTGTTCTTAGCCTTACAGGGGAATGTGAGAAAGCTTGAGAGGGGCTTCAGAGCTGCCCTAGCTCAGTCAGGGAGCGGCAGAGCGAAGAGGTGGCAGCCACTCTCAGAGGTGAWTAGGCCGAGCTGGGAGATGACAGCAATAAGCCTGAGGCTTTGAAATGAGGACACAGCACCAAGGCTTTCTTCGATAACAACACAGAAAGCATAGAGGTTTAGCAGTTTGTTTTTACATTAGGCTTTGCTAAAAAAAAAAAAAAATCTTGGGAATAACTGTTCTGGCTTAAGATAGCATGGGAAAATGGAACACAGCAATCCCAGGTGTCCTCCTTGCTCTGCAACATTCTAAGGCTCAGGAGAAGGCAGAGGCTCTACGGTTTAAATTAGGATMATAGAGATTGCTTCTCTTTTAGGCCTTTGTATCTTACTGTAATATATTGCAATATTTTTCACTATCTGACACTTGAATGTATTCATCTTTACTTTCTTAATTRCACACCATCAGTCTTAATTTCTATCACTAGAACTCTGCTAATGGGCCTAAAATATATCTTAGACTTTCTTTAAGGAAAAAGTAATTATGCCTTCATGGTCAAAAAAAGGAAAAATTTTACAGTTCTTTAGCCTAAATGTTCCACAGCTGGGCTGATTAGCTAGATAAAAAACCTGAATCAGTCACTCCCATGCCACATCCCGGTGTGCTCACAGGTGACTTCTGTGGCCACAGATCATAGGCCCGTGAAGCTGAAGTTAAACTTTCATTCTGAAGGATATTTTACAGTTTATATTTACAAATGATGTCTTGGTCTTTCTTTAATACAATTGTTAGTTTAAATTATGGCTCAAATGGATGGCCAATATGAGTAAGAGTTTGCAATACTGGCCCTATGTCCTTAACTGATTATACCATTATACAGCCCTATTTAGACATTCAGAAATTACAGTGGAAATACAGAGTCTGTCAGCCTTGAAAACTTTTACAGTCTTGATTATATACTCTTTTTTTAGCTGCTTATTTCTTACCGTACACAAATCTATCTGATTATCTACTAAATCATTTTTTCAAATACTAATTCATTTTTAGAATTTGCAGTGATTTGGCAGCAAATCTCTTCTAGATATACCAGGATGCCATTAATTCATTTTGGGCAGAGGAAGAATACATTTACATAGAAGACAATCTAATTTCAGACAAAAATCAATTATATTTATAACATGTTAGTGTCAAGACTGACTGAAAATTTAAAGTCTTCAAAATGTTCCCTAAGAGTGAAAACATTAGCAATTTGCATAAAAATTAAATAGTGTGTTTTCCATTTTGTTGAATTAGTTGAAAAGCAATTGTTGAAAAGTCTAGAGGGGATTATTCTGAAAGATACAGTAATTATTAGTTTCAATAAAGACTGAATTGTACTAGTAAAATCCCAATTAATTTTGGGGTTCATTTTTCTGGATTCTTAATTTATCACTGTACGTGAACTATAATTACATCTGGGGCAAACAATTTAAACCTTTATTTTCAAATATGAATATTTAAATAATRATACTAAAAGTAATTAAGGTAAGTGTATAATCCATAGAAGTATATTTACAGCTACTGGAGATATCAGAATACTGTTCTCTCAAACTGTCATCAACATATTTCTGTACTAATAGTGAAGGTATTTTGAAAGCATTTGCTTTATTGCRGAGCAGATGTAATCACTTTCTAATGACTAAATTCCAATTCTATTCATTAACCACTCACTATTCTCCTTTTAAAAACAAATCTTACTGACTTGAAGGGCATTCTCAGGAAAATAAAAGGATTCTAATTTATGTAATTATGGGAGATGAAATCCAGCTGTGTATTTCCTGTCTGTTATATCTTGGGTTTTCTTTACAGAACTATGTGACTTTTACCTTTGTTTTCGTATCATATTTACACTTCTCATGTCATATTTGGCATTACTGTAATGATATATACCTCATTTCAAAAATACATCTCACACTTTGGAGCTATAATAGATCTTTTGATGGGACCTAAATCAGCAAGAGCTTTGACACTGATCTATCCATAATTTCCTTGCAGGCTTCCCAAAGAAATTCAAAATGTTTTTAAACTAAAACAAACACAAAATATAAAATAGTAAGCACTTAAAGAAAGGTTAAATGACAAGGAATAGAAATAAAAAGGTTTATGCACGGTACTTCTCTGCCCCATTTGGTTTCAGTATCTAACTGATTGCAGTTCAATTTATAAATTTCTCATGGTCAGCAAAACAATGTTTGCAGAAGGATCCCTTTGGCTCCCAGGAAGTTCCTTCCATCATTTCTGAGGCCTGGCTCTTTGTGCCTAGCCCCATATTATAAAAGATTAGCCTAATGAATGTACTTGATTGCTCATCAGTCAAGAAAAGATCTGTTCCTGCATTCCTGGAGTGACACCTGACCCTGTAATTTAAAAGACTATTAACATACTTCTGAATAAAGGCAAAAAATGAAGTAAAAGGAAGAAAGGAAGCACCAGCAATAGCTGTGATGGCATCTGTTTGTTATGATCTGCACAGAGTATGTGTTTGGTACTGCGTGGAATGGTACTGCGTTCTTTCCTCTGCTTTTAATATAGATGTATAGTTGGCCAACATTTCAGAGTAAGAGYTCCAAACTAAGTACACCTTATAAAGACTGCACTATTTATCTTTTTTCACATGCTAAAAATGCACATATACATCACTTTARTTCCAAATTCAGGAGTTTGTGTTTCTTGACTTTGAAGTCTTTACYATATTTACTACAACTTACTGCTGTATCAGCTCCCATACCTCTTATATCCAAAACAGTGCTAAAATAAATTATTAAAATTATAATATGGAATACTGTTCTTTCTTCGGTGGCAGTGTAGGTATGACCTTTGGAAGACTCCTTCAGCATACTCTTCTAAAAAGTTATTTTATTTTGTGCTAGACCAGCTTTAAAATAAAACCAAATAWGCAGAAGCTTGTGAGAAGCTCGTTCCAGTCGGTATTGGAGCTGCACGGTGAAACTCTTTTGCCCACTTATTTCATCTCATAGACTTTATAGTGATGGATAGCAAAAAGGTCTGTGTAACGGTGCATTACCTATTGAATTTCWGTGATATGAATACTATTTTCACTTTAACACTGCTACTCCAACTACTCCAGGTAGGAAAACCAATTATGCAAATTTCTGGCATGAAAAAGGTAACATGGGTTCTCGAGGCAGTGGAAAAAGGCCCTCGAGGCACATCTATATGAAGTGGCTCATTCGTTTTCAGTATTCTTTTGTACCTTGGTTTGGCAGAAGGGTGAATTCCTGGGAAACTATTTGACCTCTTCCTTGTGTCCATGCTGGGAACGCAAAAGAGGCATCAATGGTTAGGGCAAAAATGAGGGCTTGAGTGCGAGCCAGTTAAAGGATAGCAAAAAAAAAAGGTGGTTTTAATCTTTTACATTTCTCTGTGATGATTGAGCCCTGGATCAGGCCCTTTACAATCCTGTAGTTTAACAAAATGATTAATTTAGCTCTTTTAATAATACAGGACAAAAATAACATTTGAAGTAGTGGTGAAAACTGCCAAGTGTGGGTGAGCGGTAATGTTTATTATAACGACATTCTAAGCTCATGTAAAATCCCCCGATCCGTTACATATCACAGCCGCTATCAACAACAGGACGCTCTCCACACCGCGCTTTATCTTTGCAAAGTAATGGCCTGAGCCTGCCGACGCCTGAGCTGCCTCCGTGCGCCGGCTTAGATGAATGTGGACTATTCACGGGCCTGTCAAGAGTGGATCACGTCAAACGGGGCCCGTTTCCTCCCGCGGCGGGGCTACAAGCGCCGCACAACGGTGGATGATGTGTATCTCGGATGTATTGCTTTCAGCACATGACAYACGGCACAGGAAGGTGGTTTTGATAAAGCCCCTGCGCGGTGGGTGTAACGCAGAACTACAACAATTCTCGGTGCTTTAGTATTCCTAACAGCACAAACTCACGCGCGCTGCCGGTCCTGGCCCCGGCTCTGCGCAGGGCAGCGCGGGGCTCTCGGGGCGTTCCAGGGCCCGGCCGTAGCGAGGCCGCCCCGGAGCGCTCCGACTCCCGCCAGGCTCCCGCGCAGGCCCCGCCGCCCCTTGCGAGGGCCGCGCGGCGGCGGCGCAGGGGGCGGGACGCGGCGCGGCGGCGCCATCCGAGCGCGCCGGGGAGGCGCGGCRGCCATGGGCGCTCTCGCTGGGCGTTGGGTGTTGCGCGCGGCCGTTGTGGCGCCGCGCAGCGTCCCGGGCTGCAGTCCCGCCGTCTTCGCCGCCTCGGTGAGTCAGCGCGGGGCGCTGCGGAGCGCGGCGGCGGGAGCCGCGCCGGCGGGAGCCGCGCCGGCGCGGGGGGGCGTTGGGAGCCATTAGCAGCGGAGGCTCCGCGGGGCAGCGCGGGCGGGTTCGGAAGTCGTGCGGCGCCGCGCTGTGCACACGGCCCGGGGCTGCGTCCCCAGCGCCTCCGCTCGTGGCGGCGGCACGAGCGCTGCCTCCCGCCGCGTGAGCGGAGGCGACCGCCGCTCGCTTAGGCTGCGTGCCTCGCCACAGGCAGGGAGGCGGGACTGGATCCCTCTCCTGGGGGGAGCGGGCGTTACTGCGGCCCGCTGCGGAGCGCGCGGCTCGGCTCGGCTCGGCTCGGCTCGGCCGCCGGTGGCTCGGGGTCCGTGTTCCCGGCGGCGTTGGTTGTGCCTCGGCTAGCCCTAAGGGAAGGGCCGCTGAGTGCCCTTTAATGACCCTTCAGTGCTCGGGTCAGGTAATAGCGGCTCTGCGTTTGGTGGTCTGCGTGGAAAGCGCGAGTGCCCCCCGGCACGCACGGGTGGGGGTGCTGGGGGTGCTCTAGCACCGGGCAAGGAGCAGCTCATCAAGGTGGAAAGTTGGGCCTCACGGTTTTTAGCAGAAGGAGTGGGGGGAAGTTTCTAACAGTAGTGATTGCAGTGACAGTCTTGGAAAATCAAATAATCCAAAGCTCCTTTTTAAGAATCTCCGTTTATTTAATGTGTTGGAATTTAAACTCTTTCTTTTTAAGTGATTAAGGTATATTAACTGATTTTCCACTTGTCCAACGAAAATGTCTCCTGGGATAACTTTAAGCAGGCCTCCTTGTTTCAAGCCTGCCTGCACATGACAAAAAACCTGATTCCTGTTATGCTCGTAAGGGCAACCTGGATACAAAAGTTTTGGGAGGGGGAATGTCCATTTTTTTCAGAGCRTGGGGTGCTTCATGATGGTCACTTTTCTTTGTGAGAACTGCAGTTTAGTATTGCAGCTGCGGCACAGCTTGGTGTATATGCATTTATTTTTCTCTTTTTCTTTCCTTTTGAATTGTTATTAGTTCTCAGGCTCCAGAGATGAAGCTCTAAGAGACAAACGTGCCCAAATTCTGTCACGTGGCCTCCCAAAGCAAAAACCAATAGAAGGAGTTAAACAGGTGTTGGTTGTAGCCTCTGGGAAAGGGGGAGTTGGAAAATCAACGGCAGCAGGTAAGACTTTCATGCAGCTTGTTGTACTTCCGTTGGTTTTTAATACATATCTAAATATTTATATACTAATTTTTTTCTGAATTTCGTTCAACTGGAAGCAATAAAACTGATCGGCTGTTTTTGTGAGTTTTATTTTGCTGTAGTTTATAAACTTAAAAAGTTTAAAGATTTGGTTCACAGCCCACTCAGATGTGCTTTTTATTTTTTTTTTCTCTCAGTGCAAGTGATATAAAATCAATGGCTGGTGTTCTTGTATTTTCTTAATCCCGCACCCTGAAGAAGATAAAGGCAATACATGGTCAAGTGTATGCCAGTCATATTTTTTTTTTTTTTTTTAATATTGGTAATATTAGTCTTATGTTTTCATTCTTGTCACTTACTTGTGTCATAGGCAGGTATATATAGTTGTTGTAACTCACCTTTTAAAAGCATAGGTCAAAATCCATCTATTTACCAGACTAGCTTGGATATAAGTCTGGGCTTCTGTGACTGAAACAATATAATTTGTTCATGGTTCTTTTTCACAGCTGACGTCATGTCTCTCTTGCATTTTTTTCAGATGAAAATATTCTGAGAGATAATCAGAAATGGGTCCTTCTGTTTCTAAATCCAYTTAAGTTTATATCCTGTGCTGGACCTCCAAGCTGCCTAAAAACAACTAAGTACAAGAATGAGATGGGAATATTAGATATCCAGCTAGATATTCAATTAAATATCTAGCCACTTTTATTGCAGGAAGTACTATGGGTTATACTTCGATTTTCAAAAACGATTATGTGAAGACATATAAAATAGCTTTAAGACAGTACATGGAATAACTTGCTCCTTTCCTTCTACCCCTTTAAAGATAGGCTGTAGTTTTATTAGTAGTASTACTACTACTACTTACTATTCTTAGTTTGTTCGTTTTCTTGCTTATCTATGATTGTAACTTTATCTCAGAACCTCAGATGATGAAGTCTTCTCTCCTTGTTTTAAGAGATCCAAGCATCTGTTCAAACTGGAAACAGAAAAATGAAATCTATGCCTTTTATTAGGTTTTGAGTGAGCGGCCTTTGGGTGTGGGTGGGGTTTTTTTTAATAATTTTTAAGGAGAGCTGTGTGAACCCTATTTTCTTTATAAACCTTATCATTTCATGTAAGACAACTTAACTTTCTCAATAGTAACTTCTGGGACCCTGCTCTTCAAGTCACTGTCAGTACCTTTGTGCTGTTTTCTGGCAGATCAACGTGGGCTGCTGCTAATGTTTTTAAAAGGCCCTCAGTGCTGAGATATAGCAATGTGTAAAGAAGACCTAAGGTTTACCCAGTMAAGTTTTTTATTTTTTTTTCTTTAACGTTATGGTTGAGAAGATAACACCTGCACTTTGGTTGTGTTGAAGTTCCTAGGAGGCCTTCTGAAATAGTTGAAGCTGKTGAACTATTAAAAGATAGCATTTCTTGCTCTGGGCTTTTTAGTTGCTACAGTAAAGTAAGTATTGATAGATATACAGAAATTTTAAACAAAGTGACAAATGTCTTAAATGTTTTATCCTGTTTGCCCATTTTTTTTAATTGCTACAGATGCTATCAAGGTAGATGAGACTTTTATGATATAAAAATCAAGCAAAAAGCATACATTTATGCCTTCTTCCAGAAAATATTTTTTTTTAGKATATCACAAGAAATCAAAAGGTGCGTGCCTGTTTCTTGTCAGTGTGCTTTGACAGTTTAGTGCAGTACTTAATCTCTAGTTTTAAAATTGACTGAAGAGTGGTAAGGATAATTACAATAGGGCTACTTAATTTTCATGTTACACTGTCAGTAGTTTTCAGAAGATAAACAGGCATCTTAAAGGCTTTCCTTAATATTTTGTTTCTTGGGCAAAGTACTATGTTTTTATTTTGAAAACTTAGAGCTGACATTTTTACTGATGAGAATTGGTTTGATAGCCTGTTAGGAAGTATTGATTGAAAAGTGAGTGAAGCTGCTACTGAAGCTAGTAATATTACAGAGGTGCATAAAGCTAACAACCAAGAGATGAGTACAATTATTAAAAGTGTGTGATGCTCAGTATTTATAGTATTTTTTGTAAGAAACTATAATATCTAAATGTTTAGGAGTTAAGTTCTTTTCCATATAATCTTTTTTTTCCTTCTTCTTTCTTGCAGTAAATATAGCCCTYGCACTAGCAGCAAATGATTCGGTAGGTGAACATCTAATCATCAGCCTTAATGTAAAACAAGTGTGTGAGTCATAAATAAAATAGTTACTGCTGGCAGCAGTCCTATATATTAAATCAAAGTATTTATGCCGTTAGTTAATTTCTTTATTTATTTTTCATGGACTTTTGAATTTGAATTAGTTTGTTTATAGTGTGTCAGTATTATGAATGATTCAATAGCTTTCTCTCTCTTCTTCTGGGCTTGGCTGTGCTCTTTCCCTTGTGTATCTCTGATTTCRAATGCAGTTTGCAAGATGTGTAGACATACCAGAAGATGCCTGTAGAAGTTGGAGACTCTTGAATTTTTTTTTGTTTGTTTTTGTTTTGTTTGTTTTCTTTTTTGATGAGTGCCCAACTACATCATTGCCCAGCTTGGTGCTGCAATTTAGACAGCAAACAGGCGGCAGGAACCATTAAAGTGCTAGAGATGAGGGGTCATTATGTCCATTTGTTTCTATAAACGAGGAGTAGTTCCATCGAGTCCATGCATTGTCAAAAAGGTAAACTCAGATGCAAACTTTACCTTCTTCAGTKTAAGAATGTTTAATATGGGATTTCTACTGATAAACYATTAATTCAAAAAGATAAAATTAAAATAGCTTAGCCTTTACAAGAGTATCCTATAAGAATGTTGTGCCACTCTTTTGAAATGTGTTGAAGGCTCCAATTTATTAAGATCTGTCTTGGTGCAAGAAGAAATATGGGTGGAAACAAATCTTTGAGATGAGGYACTACTTTAGAAATTAAATAATCTGGGTATACATTTTAAGCATAGTTTAGGCATTTCATCGCATGGGTGACATTAATAACCAATTATTTGGCTAAGTTTTCAAATGGCATTTGGAAAATATTCCTTAATTAGTGTCATAATTGAACATAAAAAGCAGTGCTTACAAGTTGATTGCAAACAAGGTATCCAAATATTCTGACTTGGTAAATGTAGCATCTCTGTGACAAGTTAAAATAAACAACAGTGGAAATGGTGTTAAGTCATGCATTTTGCTGCACATTTCCTGTAGGCATTTTGTAAAAGATAAACTATGTTTCCCTAAACTCAAACATACTTGATAAAAAGATTTTTTTATAGAAGTTATATGAAGTATGTACMATTTGTAACAGCATCTGATTTCGATATTTCACAGTTTTAATTCTGTGTTATGAAGAGTTTGCGGGAGTAATTTCAGAGAAAAATCTGTCATCTTGAAAAGCACAACTGCTTGAATGCTTCTAATTAACTTTAAAATATAGCATTTGCCGTAATACTTCTACAGTCAAGTGCGATCCGGCTAACAGTTCTGTGTTGTGGTGTAGTCAATGAGTAGCTCTATGGAAACTACGTGAACTAATAGCAGATAAACAGATAAATTTTCATACCTTTTTTTTTTTTTGATTGCATCTCATTTTTCCCGCAAACAGTTTTATGTTGCCTATTTTGTGTGTATGTGTCAAGTGTATGTTGTGGGACATTTGGAAAATTGGGGATTGAGGAATACTTTAAATGAAATTGAGCAAAGCTGAGTAAATGTGCAATATGCTAGTTATTTCTGTTCAGAAGTTTACATGATGGTGTAAAATTGAAGGCCASAAACTACTTGATGTTAATCAGTGCACAAGTTTCCGACATAGGGAAATTGTGCAATAATATAATGACCAATTTATAAAATGGGTGAATTGCATAGTCTTAACTTGGTTTCTTTAATATGAGAATATCTCTTTTAAGTAAAATTATTCTGAACATCACGTTCATGTTTAACCTTGAGGCTTGACTTTGTTGTTTTCATTTGTGTACTTCTTTTGCCTCCTGTTGACTAGTTTTGTGAGTCAAGATTATAAAATGAATATCTTTGGTATCTTGATCCGGGCTAGGACCTTTCGTCCCTGAACTGTAGGGGATCATCCTAGTGTTTTGCTATGACAAAATGAAAAGAATGTGATCCAGAGTTCATTGCTTTTGTTTGCTTTCTTGTTTTTGTAAAATGGAAGCTTTTCCAGGTATTAGTCATGGTCAGAAGTATTAAAGCATCAATAGAGCCTGAGACATGGTCATTGACACAGGGTATTGTTGACAGAGCTGGGATTAGGATTCAGGAGCTTGTCTTGCACATTGGTGATCAGTCTCCTTGGCATATTTTCACCCTTGTGGTTACATGGTAAATAATTTCAACAATATTTCTTTATATATTTAGGTACCATGGATATGATGTCTAGGATAAAGCTTTTATTCTTTATTTTTTTCTCTCTTGAATGCAAGGCCAGGGGGACTAGCAGGGCAGTTTCTTATYCCTTTTTGAAACACGAAACATTCGGTACCCGGTGTTGTCTATTTTAAATGGATTAAGTAGTGTTAAGAATTGTGCTAACTCTCTTGTTTTTACCAAGATCTATAAATCCATAGAGTTTTCTCTTTTTGTTAAGAAATAGTATAATATTCTACCCTTGTGTCCTATTTTTAATTGCTTGCTTAGTTTGACAACCAGTTATTCTAGTTCTTTTGATGTACCAGCAGTCAGATGCACTCCCCTAGGAGTGCTTGGGAAGAGTTTTTGGGTTTCATGCCAGGACGATTTCTATTCAGCCTGGAATGACTATATATGAAAGCTGCCTGGCCAGAGACAATTTATTATAGTAGAAACAAGTTGAATTAATAGATGCCAGCAATAATAGGAGAGAGATTGCATGTTTATGAACAGAGTATTTTAGTGAGCAAACACCAGCTGTGCATGACTAAGGATGGCACAAATCCAGTTGGAGATTGCATGCTTATGCTGTCACGGCGAGGCAAGCTCCCTAGTCAGCTTTCTTTTGACTCTCCACTTCCTCCCAAGAAGATTTACTTCTTTTCACTATAGGATAAAATTATTTTTGTGATGTGAAGGACAGAAGAGCAAAAAACCAAAACCRTATGGAATGTGTTAGTATGTAAGCGTAAGCAAATGCCTTCTGCCCGGCATCGGGTTTGAGTGTCTGGCCTAATTCTGTGCAAGGGGCTCGGGTCAAGCAGGCATGGGGCCAGTGTTTGAGCTACATTGGGAGTGATTTTGATCTTTAAGGAGGACCCTGTGTTTTCTCAAGTAAACTCCCTGCTTGTGGAGGGTAGAGACACAGACCACTGCAGAGGTGGTGCCCACCAGCAAGCAGGGCTTCCCACTGTCAAGCAGGGCTTCCCTTCAGTGCTTGCAGTGAAGCAGCAGACAYGCTGCTCTGCAGTGTGAGTATAACTGGAAAAAGTTTAACGATCAGCCAAAGGAAACACACCAACTCAAGCAACTGCTCAATCAGAATGTCACAGTATGCAGTTACGGAGGGGGGGAAAAAAATACCTTCTGTGGATATCTGCAAATATTTGGTATTTATTTATATGTATGTATATATATACATTTACATGTGTGCACACATATACTCTTAAGTTTGTTGMAAATACATAATATGTTAGTGTAAAAATTATGCAACTGAGTAATGATTTTTATTATTTGAAAGCTAATAAACAGCATGCATTGATTATTTTTAAATTGCATACAGTTTTCTGATTTTATTACTTTCTAACATATTTTCCAAAATACATATTTTTTTCAAATATTTACTTCTCGCAGTCAAGCTATTTGTACCCAAACTTTTTGAACGCTGCRCTAAGGGGTTTTATGGTTTATATACTTTTGTCCTTTTTATAGGGTAGAAAACGTGGTGATGGGGAGAAACTATTGGATAATCTACTTTGAATAATAGAATTGTATACATTGATTACAATAGATCTGATGAAATAATTCTGCTTATGACTACATAGACCTTGGAGATAAAAGTAGTACCAAGAATCTAGAGTAAATGTGGAAGATGACCTCAGTTTTAGTAATTGTGAGAACTAATCAGCAATACTGCTTCTGATTTTTGTTTATTTTACTGAAGTCATCCTGTAGGACTAAGCTTGCATTTTGCTACCTGTGAAGCTGCCATGAAAGTAACTTGATATACTTATATTTACTTTTTGATTTCCTACTTCCTTGTCCCTCTCTGTGAGTTAGGCCATGTGCATATATTTTTTGGGGGATACAGACTAAGTCATATATTTGTTCTGGTAGTCCTAAAATGGAGATGAAATGTGTTTCCTCTTCACTGAGAATATCCAGTTGTCTCGTTCCTATATTACAAAGTAAAAATAGATTGCATGTAGGAAGTGCTTCAGGAAAAATGCCTTGAGAACAAAACATATAGGGTTCTGTATGTTGCTGTACTTGTGTTTACTATACCAATGTGCCCTGGAGCTTATCAGTGTTGTGGGTTTTGTCTTATTCCCATCAAGAACACGGGAACAATTTAATGGCAGGATAAACTTGCTCTGTAGTGTTTACTGTTGGAATTTTGATTGTGTGTTTTATATATGATGAGCTATGAGTATACACAGCTAGAACTGTAAAAGTTTTAAAATTAATTCTTTCATGACTTTTTGTTTTATAAATGCATCTTGTGTTAAGAAATGTTAAAGCATTTAAATATTTCATGCTAATGAAAGGCTTGAGAAAACAAAATCTTGAGTTGRTTAGAAATTTTTTAACAACTATAGTAAATAGAATGAATGGTTTTTCATGATAGTTTCTTTATGCTAAGTATAAATAAGGCTGGAGATGTCAGTTAAAATTTATCAGGGTTATTTGATCATAACTCAGCTTTATATGCCAGRTGAACAAATGAGGGAATGAAGTTTTGAAAGTTTTAATTGTTTTTTAAGTGAAACTCRAGTAAAAAAACCTTGTTACGCAGAAGCTGTTTTACTCTACTTAGGGAAAATAAGTCTTCGCGATTTTAGAAGAATTACGTGCAAAATTAGTTACTTGCCTTGGTGCCTCCAGTTACTGAAAATTCACTGGCTAAGTCAGAGAGTGATATGAAAAATGGAACATGAATTTGGGATGATCATAAAGGATTTATCAGTGAGGCAACTGCAACAGTGTTGTTGTGTTTGGGATTTTTTTTTTTTTTGGTAGTTTAGTTTAAAAGTAGTACTTTAGTGAATGCTTTYGAAAGCTTGAATGTAATTGGCAAACCAGGCAAAAAAAGATGAATTGCTAGGATCTTATTGTTTAGAAATCTGACTAGAAACTAAATCAAAATGTTGTAGGAAAAAAATACCAGAGAAATTCTGTAGTTGTCATAAGCTCAAACATCTTCGTATGAAGGCAAAAATATTTTTTACATSATCAGAAAAATAAGTAAGAGTGCTTTTCTGGGGCAGATGGTGACAAAATTGCAATTACACTTATTTGGCTTTAATCCAATTTGCAAGCATCCCCTTAAATACTGCGTAGTTGGCAGTTGGAGAATTAGGGATTAAAAGAGGGTCATTTGTGTGTTAGTGTGTCAAAAGAGGAATCCAGGACCTAACCTGATTTTTAACTTGTCTTTTGTTGTTTATGTAGCTGCTTGCTATTTGGGATTAACTCTTAATTCTATAACATTAGAAGGGTAAATTGAGAGTCACTGGTTATGGATTAACAGCAGCTTTGAAGGACTGGCACCTTCAGAAAGCTGGAATTTCTAGCTTTGAAAGGATTTTTAATTCAGGAGTACTAGGAATGCCGTCAAATCTAATATGGGGAGCTGTACTTWATCAAATAGAGGAGAAAAGGTGCCAGAAAAGAGCAAAGGTGAAATTCRTGCTCCCTAAGGGTCTCTGATGATTATCTGTAAGGCAGGCTCTGTTCATTAACAAGCATTTCTAGCAACGTTGTGAGCTGACTTTTCTCCCCAGCTTAAGGTTTTAGGTCTGTTGTCAAGCCTTATGCTCAACAGAGCTTGTGGCAATTTGGAATAAATCGCCACATTTTCCACCTAGAACACAGAAGCATATGGGGAGAAGTGTGTGTATTGCGTGTGTGGCCCATGGATGAAACTGATTGTATTTAGTTAACAAATGAAAAATGAAGCTGATTTCATAGTACTACCTAAAAGTGTGTGTGTGGTTTTTAACTTCATCGTTAACATCTGTACATGTAGGACATGCAGAACATGTTACCGACTTCAGCAACTATGAGAATTTTGTTTTGCAAAGCAAGTTTCAAACTAAAGTTGAGAACTTGAAAGCAAGGTTGTCTAAGCCTCTACCTTTACGCTGCATAAAAGGAAGTTCTGAGGTTTTCATCTTTGAGTGATACAGGCATATTACCTGCTGATGTAGCTTTTGGGCTTCTTCTAAATACAGAATCTGTATCTACTGATGGTCAAGATGGTTATTTCTATTACTTTAGTGTAGATAGAAGAAGTTGCAAAATTGCAATGAGAGCATTAGGTAATTTGTATTGGGCACGAATTGCAGTGATTGTATAAATAGATATAGCTTGTGAGAATATTTTTGCAGAAGTCTTTGAAGAGAAGACTATGAGGTAAATTAAGATCTTATTGGGAGACTAGTGAGACAGAATGAGACCATGAAAGCCAGCACCGCTATAGGGGAAAAAAGCAAATCTGGCAGTGTTTGTGTGRTACTGGATATCTTTTAGCTGATAGGACAGAGATCCTTAAAAGCATTGTACCTATGYGAACATATACCATTATTTAAACAGACATTTTAAGGAATATGCCAAAAGATTTTATTTRTGTTTTCACATGTAAAGGATGTATTTGCATCTAATTTTGTGCTCTCTGACTGATGTAATATTGGGAGGGCTACTAATGTAAAAGTAGAGCTTTATAATTCTGGATCTGTTTAGAAGAAAAAAACCCCTAAGGAGCTTGCTGTATGTCCAGTGACTTAGAAATACTCTGCTAGGTTGTATGGGAATGTATTCATCAGTTACCAGAATCCTAAGAGTTTGAACTGCTCAGAACTTGCAGATGAACACCAAACAGWACAGGTTTCAAACAAGTAGTTTCARGTGTAGTAAAYTCAAMGAATGATTCGAGCCTKCTTGCAGAACTGGACTGGTGGAAGGAAATGSGCAAATGGGGATTGAAGAACAGCTGTGTTCAACTTCATTATTCTAGAGGCAGCTGGACAGACTGAATGTCATTTATTAATAGACAACAGTATTTTTACAAGGAGGAAGTGTAGCCATAAGAAGAAACAAGGGGAATATTATCTACCTGAATCGATTTCCTGCAGAATGGAGTTACTTACTGTACCCTGAAAAAAGTGTAGGAGCAGAAGGACTTTGACATGCTCAGGTGTGCTTCCAAGCGCTGCATTTTTGTGTGCTTGACCTTTGTATTATTTACTGAAGTGAAATCTGATTCAGCTTTGGCATGTGATGCAAGTGCATAGAATGGCAGGGGACAAGTGTCCTAGAGCTTTTGTTTTTCTTAGTTGCTCTCCTGGCCTTGTCTGTAATTTCCTATTACCCTGTAAGCTTTCCTTTTTATCCAGGTAGATCTTTTTTATTTTGGGTTTCTTTTTCCTTATTCCCTTCCACTTCCCTTCTCCTCCTCCCCACCTTGAGTAMTATAGATGAAAACACAATAGACAATAAAAATAGTTTTAAAATATCTTTGGAAATTGTTACTAACGTCTCCAGTACCTTATAATTTCATTCMGCATGAGAAATGTCCTGGATTAATGATTCTAATGAGTAGCTTTGTGGTAGCATCCAGATGTATCCAAGAATATCCTTCTCTTGGCCATTAGAAACGTTGTACAAATACTGAAAGAGGTGGTTTGGAGAGAGCCTGTCATCAGACCCTTTGGTAGGTGCTGTAATGATCCTACAATAATTAAACTGTAGAGAAAGAGATAGTGGTCAAAAACAGAGTCCCAGACCTCTGCTTGTGGGGCTAGTGCTTTCTGTATAAGCTGCTGCTTTTGGAGAAAAAAAAAAAAAACAAAAACCCTCTCTTTACATAGCATATTGAATAGCTTGGTAAAGAAAAACCTTTCTTAGGCTGTCTTTAGTTTTGGTATAAAGGCAGTGATTTAAAGAACGGTTTCCAGAAGACTTTGTTCTTGTGTTCCTGTTCACAGCCCCAGGCACAAGGGAATGCTTGTRCTTTCAGTAGTGTAAGTTTTAGAAACTGGAAAAATCTGTGATTTCTTTTTCTCCCGTTTGCAAACTCCCATTTTACTATGACCAGAAAACAGCGTGTCTCAAAACATAAGCCATACACTTATTCTTGAGAAAGTATGTAGATTTTTCTTCAAAAAATGTCAAGTTTATTGTTAGTCTGAAAGAAAGATGAACTCAACTATTTGAAACAGTGTCTGAATTTTCAAAATCCTCCTAGGTAATTGAAGGATGCTTTTTCTCCTTGTGTTTTCTCCGTATGTTTGCTTGTTCTTTGTCTTGGGAAGTTTGGTGCACTCGTAGGTACGTCTGATATTGGCACGCTTGCCAAATCACAGAAATATGTAGCCTATAATGCTGAAGATCTTGCAGTATTCAAAAGATGATGGACTTGATCTGATTTAGATCCTCCTAAATCTTCAATSCTTTTAGGCTAGAGAGAGAATTGAGAGAACTGTAGGGTTGTTGTAGTTGTCAGTAGATATTTATGATGCTYGTGTGCGTTGAGCGAGGGGACATGGGTAAACCCTCAAAAACTTGTGGTGGAAAAAAATGTCAGTCAGGTTGAAAACAGTTGGTAGATTTTTCTGCAAATATTTGCTTCATTTCAGAGGTAATTAGGTAGCACAGCCCTTAGATGATGTTTTGATGGGTTCGATTAGCTGCTGACAGATAAAAAGACTGAGTCATGAATCTTTATAATCTGTTAAAATATGCATTTTGTCAAAGAACAAAGAAGGTCTAATGCTGTTGATGCCTTTCAAATCTAACACAAAAATGGGGCTTTACAATCTCTCTCAAATTGCAGCTTTCATATATTAGGCAAGTAATAGAATAATTTGGCATGGTAACTTCTGAACTTTTTTTGTGTGTGCTAGAAAATGTTATAAACAGATATTGAAAACTACATCAAATCGTCAATAGGGCTATATATGAATTTTTTCTCTGTTCAATAAAAAAGAAGAAAGTGTATTGAGTCATGAAAGTCATATTTAGTTGACTTCAGTAACACATTTTTAAAAATATGTTGTGTTTTTAATTTACTGTAATTTTTAAAAATTTCAGCTATAAAACTTYAGATACATTTGACTTGTGTCATGTAAATTTGACATATTAAATTGCTTAGCAATTGTTGTTTTAATCAGTAGCCCAAGTATCTGGGTTTTTAAAATGCTGATATGTTTCCACTTTAAAAAAACAAACCCGAAGAAGGTTCTTGAACTGATTATGTGATGCCATGGAATATACTTGAAGTTGAAAAATCCCGTTTGAGGGTAGAGACAGTGTAGRTCTGCAGGAAATGCCTTTTCACACTCTAAACACAAATCAAATAATTGTCATTGAGCCTTTATCTTTGTCTCCATCTTCCCTATAAAAAACTGTGATGATAAATACCTTAATGTYATATCAAATAGCTAAATTCAAAATATGATTCATGAAATTTGAACAGTGAAACTCATATTCTGCATTGCTGGAATATGCTCCCCATTTCCTTAGAGGGCTTTGAAACAAACCTACTTGTTTTTGATTTTGCAAATATGGAATGCAATCAGCTTTTAATACTAGATGAGGTAGATGTTCAACCTTTTAAAGAGCTGCCTTTACAACATAGCTGAAACAAATTATGTTAGAGATCTGTTTAATGTACAATATATTGTTGAATGATCCCATATTTTTAGCCTCCTTTTGTATAAACACAAATATATGTATTGTATATAAATATCAGTATTTCAGCAGAGGTTGACTCTCTCACTTAGATGATAAACTACATAAAGATAAAAACATACAAGAGAAGAGCATGTATTTCTGAAAATTTACTTCAGTGATAATTCTGAAAGTAAAAAATTTATTTTTATAAGCATCTTGTTTGCCCTACACAGACAAAAGAAGTTGGCCTGCTTGATGCAGACATATATGGGCCTTCAATTCCRAAGATGATGAACTTGAAAGGAAACCCAGAATTAACACCAAGTAAGTATGAAGTGATTTTTGTTATGTCTTCCTTGTACAGGGATGAACATTGACCACTCACTGAGGCTTCTGTGGTGTGACACAGAAGAGCAACAAATAGAAGGAGAAGACTTAGTGTAACCATTTTTAAATTTTATTAATGAGGTGTTTCCAAAGCTGATTTTCTGGGGATGAGTGGGAGTTTTACTAAAAACACTAGAAAAAATAACCAGGGAAGGAATGAGGGAAAGGAATGAGAGMAAATGTATTTCTACTTAAAATTGTACTGCATGTGCAGAAAAAGAATTATGCTTGTGTAGGCAACTGTCAATTTCTGTGTCAARCATTCCATGTAAAATTTGAAACCTCTTGTGTATCATCAACAGAATTTGATTTACTGATGAAAGTTGAGGTATCCTTATGTTCTCTTCCACTCTGAGCCCTGTTGAGAGTATGTCATGAAAAGTGTGGAGTTTTTTTGATATGTCTTGTTACTCTGAGTTTTATCTTTGAAATGCTTTTCGTATTATAGATCGTATATAGATATTWCATTGTCCTCCATATCTGTCTTCTCCATCTCACCTGATGCAGCTAATATATCATTTACAGATCGCTGTTCACTTCTTTCACAAAGAAGATTTTGTGAAAATTTGTACTTCTACATTTTTTTCCTCTTCACTGCCTGGCAAATTGATTAGGTAGTTTTGGAAAAAATTCTCATAAACTATGCCATATATTCWGTCAACCATATTAGGTATGAAGATCATTTGATTATGAAAGTAAGAAYTTGTGGGTTTTGAGGACTTTTACTTTAATGAGAGACAATTGGATAAACTTGCAAGAAAATCAKGTAGATGATGGGCTAGTTTCTTTGAGTAACATTTTGTGTGTGTGTGTGTATATAGATATACGAACATCTAATTTTGGTAAAATGTGGCATTAGTCATACTCTACRAATTTGACACCATTTTTTAAGAGTAAATTGTAAAAAACTAGAAAAAAATTCAAACAGTAATTGAGCAAATCCAGGCGCATATATATAATAACAATATGTATTAACAATGCGTGTATAACAATTCCTAGGTCAATTCAAAATTTTTTTTCTTAAATGCTGTGGCAGTCGAAAACCATGTTTAAAGTTTGTTACTGTCTTCAGTATGAGGCCTGGATATGAGGGTGATGAACATCATCCTTCTTTGCTAATGAATCCTTAAAATAATCCCAAGAGGTACTTKAGTGTTCTTGCATACGTAGATTTCTATTTCTTTTCGTATGTGGAAAAAGGGATTAGGAATGCTTGACACCACACAAGATAAATCTGTGCTGCAATTACCACATTTCAATAGAGAATGTTAGAGTATGCTGTAATTTAAGTCTTCTAAAATGAGTTAGTAGTTGTTAGGGAGGAGAGAGTCGGTATAAATGGAAATATGTTATTAATTTGATTTTTCAGATTTTAGTATAAGTCTGACAACATTTAGTAGAGTATCAGTCAAAGTATGTTGAATGGTCATGAAAATACTAGTTAAAGATTCAYAACTAAATTTAATTAGGTGTAGGGTAATTACCTAATTATGGAATAAATACTAATAGCACCTACAAATATATAGAGAGAGCTATAACACAAACAAAAAAAGCATTTCTTCTACCCTTTCCCCAGATAATTTRTGTAAATGCTGTTTTCTGGCTTAGTGAACTGCATTTAGTGAGCTATCTATTTATTTTCAATTCATGGGTACCTGCCTCTCCTGATTTACTATCCTGTTGTTCTATGACATGGGTGGTCCTCGTTTCACAGAGACAAGTCAGTCCTTTAGATAACATGAACCTTTGCAAAGGTTTAGTATGTCAGGACAGAAGCTGGGAGTCGAATGCAGTACTGAATATTTCATTGCTCCTAGCTATAAAGAATTACAAGAATGTACCCAAACTGACCTAATAAAGCTTTTGATCCACTGTAGATGACCTTTCTCAGCTCTTTGAGGATCTGAAGACTTCTAAAAATGTAGATTATTTTAAAATTTAGAAGGAAGAAATTTGTGWTATTTAGAAACTRGTTCTATGTTTTGTTTCTAATCTAACAGCATTACTTAATATGGTGGAGATGCAACTAAATTGCTGTGTTTACCTGTGCCAAACTTGCAAGTATAAATATTCCACCAGACAATTGGATCTTTTGCTATTAGGTAGGACTGATGATAGAATATYTGCAAAACCATTCTGTTAATGAAGAATGTTGCAGTTATATTGCCTCCACAAGCTATCAGGAGGAAAAAATGATGAAAACCTAACTCTAGAAAAGGTRTTGTGTGGCTGATTAGACGTGAGAAGCAAATCTGCTGAAAAATTTTTTAATGCGATCATTTCTTACAGTGAATTGTATTGTGAGAGATGAGTAATGTTTGATTGTTATTGGCAGCAGGTGTAGGTATTTGTGATGGCCTCGTGGTTAGATTAACACTTTAAAACAGGGTGTAACGGGAACTCTCAACCCTCCTTGTGTGCAGCTGTTGGAACKTAAAAATTACTGTACCTTTGGGGCAATCCTGTAAATAAATTTATAGCAGAGTGTGAAATCAAACTTGAAGTCTCAATTAGTCTGTCACTTGCTGTAGAATATTCTGGCCTTCTGGCATAAGCAGTTAAAATGATTACTGGATTTTAAAAATTTGTAATGCTGATGAATGTTTTAGTGACAGAATCCCTTACCCTCTGAMATAAGCTGGTGTCAGCATTTCAGTCGGGCATGCCCTGGAGCCGTGCTGCAACCCTCTATGTGAGTTGCCTTTTTCTTTTTTCTTCCTTCTGCCCACCTACCTTTTCTTTTCTTGTATGTCACTGTCAGTGGAATTTAGTTGCTGTTGCATAGTGAACTAGTACTGTTTTAAACGCTCAGGGGTCGGATGCCTGGCTTCCAGCTGTCTCTTTGGGCAGTATTGCTCTTCCATATGTCCTCTGTCAGATCTGCTAGCTGTGTACATATCCTGCTCACAGTGCATCCGGAGTGGCATGAGACATCTGTGTTATGGCAAGTGAAACCCATCCTCTGTGTTACTACTGTCCCCTTCCTGTCTTGCATTCTCTTTTCCACAATTTAAGGATATTTGTTTTCTATTTACCTGCTGGAGTCATCTACATGCTTTTTTTTTTTTTCCCCCTTCTTTTTGTTTTGGTTGTTGGCAATCTTTGGGTTCTGTCCTGTGTAGTCTGAAACCTTTGCATCTTTGATTGCTGTGTGAATCATCCTGCTGTGGAATGGTGCCTTTTATGATTAAAATAGTCAACCAATATGTTACCTCTGTCTCTTCAATATAACTACTTACTATGATTAACAGAAAGGGCTAKGTAAATTGGAATCCTATTTGAGGTTGAGACAATCTGCTGCAGTCACTGCAGCGTGAAAGTGTGCATAGCTTAAGGCCAATTGATAAAAAAATATATAAGATTTTTCAGGTGACCAGACTGGGAATGTTACAGGTTGGCGTACATGTATAGCACATTAGTTGAGTTTCTTAGATAGTCTTATTTAATGTACTGGAATCAGCAGAGTATTCTGCTCTGTGTCATTGCTGACTGGCACGGTGGCTATGGATTTTGTCGTGCTGTGCGTCTTGGGTGTCTCAGTATGTCACTGAAATGTGAGGAGGTGGCACTTTACCATTTGTACTGAAAACTTCCACTAATTATGAGCTGTCCAAAGAGCAGCAGGACCTTTAGCTTCTGTGTTAACTAGCCTGTTAAAATTTTGATAAACATGCAGAGAAACTACTGTGTGGTTTTTATTTCAATAAGATATTGCAGAGGACCGGAATACTTAAAATTATTTGCTGATCAAAAGTGTTTTAAATCTGTGGACACTGTTTTAATGCTTAGATGTGTTATGCTAGAATGACATTCAAAGATTTGGATGTTACAAGCAGTACATAGTACAACCATGTGCAGCTTTTTCGGTGCATGTCATATTAGCATAACTTTTATTTTATCATCTGCTTTCAGAAATATTTCAAAGCATCAAATATTCGAAAACATCCAACTTCAGCAATGTATCGGAAGCACATGGGTCTCCTCGATACTTGTCAGTAGCCCATAGACACTCTTTCTAACATTGGAGATATCTGAAGCAGAGCCTGGCTGTGTTGAAGCATCAGTTCTTGGAGGAACTCAGCACAGACCCTCAATCTACAGGATTCTTGAATGACCTGCAGTGAATTATGCTGTCCTCTCTTATCTCCATAGTATACTGTGAGGCAAACGCCCCTTTAGGGCTCGTGCTTATATTCAGTGTTACAGACATGGGGTCTGCATCAGTATTAGAATTAAGAAAGTGCAGATAGTTGCGCTAGGAACATTGCTCTTAAGTTGCAGGGGCTCTGTGCTTGCACTTGCTTTTGTAATTTGCTTGGAAGTGTTTGAAAATGGGTGTACAAAGGTCACTTGGGTTTTCTTAAGTGCAGAATCTTACCATTAGTCTTCCTTTTGGCCTTCTGATGGACTTTACTGTTGTCACATCTTAAAGATGGCTTGAGAGTACTGTCTTTCTGCTCGAAGTCCATGTACGTGAGAACAAATGGGTTCAGTTTTGTGCTAGGAGTTGAAGCAGTAACAGAAACACAACTCTTCTCTTGAAGTGAATTTTAGGTAATTCGGTATTGAAAAGAAGCTTTCACTGCTGTATTTGAACTAGACTTCTATGTTCAGGTTCAACAGTAATCTTTGAAAGGTGTTTAAAGTTTGGTGTTCACSAAACTATATTACATTCAACTCTTAACCTTCATGTTTTAAATATTTTTTTTCTTTTTTTTAATTGGCTATATTGCTATCTTAAATGCTGTATGCCATTTCTAGCTTCGTATTACTGCCAGTGGAGCAGAGGAATTCATAGGGACCTGCTGTCCTCTTATATATGTACTGAGAACTTCTTCTCTAAGCCACTCTAAATGAGTGATACAAGTCGTGTGACTTGTGGTGTGTGAAGTTTCCTACTTGCGGGGCAACATTTGTTGCTTCCTTCATAAAGGAGGGGAGGAAGGAAAGGGTGCTTGGACTTCCTTGCTATTAGAAATGACCAGTTTAGCTGCTTTCCAACCATGTTTCTGACCAGTGTAAATGCAGAATTCGCTCTTCAAAGGTTGTTCTAGCAGACAGGTTTTAACTCTTTCTCTTTATTTTTTTTCTGATGAATACATGCTGATATAGCTAAGGAAATAGGTTATTACATCTTGAATGCTGCCCTTCAACCTTTCCTGCCTCTCAGCTTACTTTACTTGGGTAAGATAAACTCCAAAAGACAACATAGGACTTAGAGTCGTAATAGATCTGTATTCCTACTTTTGTGTGTGTGTGTGTGTGTGTGTGTTAATAGCTTGAAGTAGGACAGTCAAAGGCAGAAAGATGACAGGAAAGCCTTGTTTGTTTGTTTTTTTATGCCAGAGGAGTGGGATAAGGCAGAACTTTATTTCTCTGATACTACTGGTTTAGTGCTTTCCTCCTATCTTCTGAAGGAGGAAGGTGCTATTCAGATTTTTTTTTTAATTTTGCCAAATACTTGCACAAAGGACCTTATGTGTGTTCAGGAGCATACTGTTTTAGAAATAGTTTTATTTTTTGGAAAAAAAACTTTTTATGCTTCTGCATTTTTGGGTTCACAGTGATAGCAAAATTAAAATATAGGCTTAAAGATTAATTAAAATCAGTGAAGCAATGAATGTGCTTTAAGAATCTAAAGATTCTGTAGAATTACATTGCCTATGCTAAGCTTTTGGAAGCTGGTTAGCTCAGTCTGAGTGAAATTCTTGATCTGTTGTACCGTTTTCTTAGATACATCCACAGACCACTTAGAGTTTTCCTGATCGGTGTAAGAAGAGACATGACTTAATTTTGACAGCTGGATGGACAGACGAGCAACTTTCCATATTCAAAGTTTTACAGATGTCTCTTGAGTAAAATTAATGATTTATCTTTCTAGGGAGGCTGATGCCTTCCAAGATAGCTGCAGGTTTTGAAAATACCCAAGTAGAGTAAGAGAAATCTTTTAGCAATGAGTTAAAACTGGGCTTGTAGATTCTTATCCCATATTCAAATTCTTTTGCCTCTGAAGTGTTTAAAAACATGTAGCCCAGACACTAAAAAAATAAGCATTTCTCAGAGTCAGTGTGCACTCAGTGAGTTCGAAGTGGATTTGCTAGCGTGTTGCTTGATGACTCTTTATAAGCTATGCTTTCTGTTCTTAAGCAGTGTTATGTCCGTGTTGCTAGTAGAGGTGTACAACATTGCAGTCTTCTGGGATGGTGGTCTATACCTACCTCATTAGAGAGGACTCAATGTAAACCTTTGCTTGCGCAAATGCCTTAATTGCCTATTCTGAAAAAAATAAGCCAAGAACTGGCCCCTCTGTTGTACTTTGTAGCTCAGTAAGTACTTTTGGTGCTGCATTAACGTATGTTCTGCACGGGTTATAAAAGTCTTTTACGAGGAAAGAACAGAGTAACTTCGATGATGAGCTCGGGCTGAACAGTAAGTCATAACTTTGGGTAGGGAAGGGAACCCCACAACCCCCACATATATTTTGAAATGTTGTATCTCCTAATGACTCTCCTTCTCCATGTGAGTAACAGTTGTGTGTTCAGACTAGTGCTGCAACATTTTTGATCAGCATTCTGCTATGCTGGTAAAATGCATTTGGCTGCCTTTTCCAGTGCCCTGCTTGTATCCTCTAGGATACAAAGACACTGTATTGATGTTTCTTTGGTGTTCTATTGATCTTAATTTTGGGCTTTTGGAAAGAATGCAGCACCTTATAATTAGGACCTTGAAGCTTCCTGAAAAAGTGAAAGCAAGGATATTTTTCTGGAAATGATCTGTTAGCAACCATGGTATGTGACTATTCTGTTTTGATTTTAAGAAATCTAATTTTATTGTGTGTTTTGAGAGTGGGTTCTGAATCTATATGATAGGCATRTGAATAACAGCAAGGGAAGTGTTTAAGAAAAGAGAGCTATTATTGTGATCTCATAAGGTAAATAAAGCAAAATCTTCTTTGTGTGTTTTATCTCAGAAAATATTCAGGGCAAATGCCTATTGCTTTTGATGATGCAAGGTTGATTACTAGACCTCACTTGAGCACTTTCGATGTGAGATAGTCCTAAGAATGCCCTTTAGCAGTAGGCAAGTGGTGGAGTGCTTTGCAGTATTTTGTATTACTTTGAAAAATATGCAGAACATTGCAGACAGAATATACAGCAGGGTGTGAATTGCTCTTGTGCACTTGTATAAATTTGATTAAATCTTGCTGCTCTGGCAGTTTATGTTTCTTGTTGTAAAACAAAGAAAGTAAAATCCAGTTTTCATGAAGTATATCCAGGCTGCTGAGAAACATTACATACATTTTAATAACGGAGTCTGTGCCCGTTTAGCTCCTTCGTAGGTCAGTAATCAAGTGCTTAGAGTAACTGTCCTCTGAAGGGGCAAAAAGGTGGAGACCTGGGCAGGGAATGTATCGTCTGTGAAGGCAGTACATCTCTCCAGGCTCTACACAGAAGCAGCTCTCCCAGAACGTAGTGGATATTCAGATGACAGCCACTAGACACTTGACTGTCTCACTCAAGATGAATTGAGAAGTTGCAGTATATTTTAGTGAACTTTCTCAGACTTTCTACATCTTTTCCATTCTTCTTTTTCTCCATTTCCTGGTCCTCGGATGCTCAACAGTTAGTGTTGACCTTCGCTTTTTTCGGTCTGTTTTTGCTTATAGTTGTTCCTGTTTCGTGGTAAAGGTGAAGCAATCCTTTATGCTGTAATGATGTATGTTGGTCCAGTTGTATATATTTGTAAATGTTCTCACAACATGCAATCATTTTTCTTAAGGCTACAAACATTGAGGGTACTTATGCACGTGCTACTTAGAAGGGTGCTGCAGCACCAACTTTTAGAGATGGTCCCAGACTGCTGAAGTTCAAATGTCTACAGACTTTCCATTTCAAAAGCCTGTTACGGAAGGGAGAACAAGCAAGACTGCTCCCCAGAGATGTGATTAGATAATAGCAGCTTTATTTTCATGAAATAATTCTATCGAAACCAAACAGTGACTAAAAGCTGGGAAAAACTGTGAAGAGTTGTTTTTGACTGGTTCTGTGTTTCAGTCCAAGCCTCATCTCCTTTTCCAGTAAATTTCATGCTCTTTCCAGAAGGCAAGAAAACATGCAAGTGATCTGTTTTGTCCTCTATTTTGTCATTTTCAATTTGTAAACCAAAACCTCGTGAGCAGAAAATCTGCATCTGATTTATTTTCAAACATGTTTCTACAAAATTAAATGGCTTGAATGCTGATTTACTTGATTTTGCCTCTATGTTGAGCTATTTTTACTTGAGTAGTCGGATGTTTCTTTATGTGAATTTGGAATTCAACTTTTTTTTTGTACTGTTAAATTCGCATTACTCTGTGTGTGCATGTATGTATATATGTACACGTGCTTATGTATGTCTCATGCACCAAAGGTATTTGTTAAAATATGTATTGTGGTTTTTGTTTATTACCAAAAGTATCTATTCTGTGTTTTGCTGATGCATGATCTTAGAGTGAACCAATCGCATTAAAATAAAACTCTTTTTCTTCTTTTGTGTGTGTGAGCCATTCTCAGGAGGTGTGGACTTTTTTTGCAAATGCTGCCAGGAGAGAGGGGTCAGAGCTGTTTTCCCATGAATTGGTCTAGGATTGTCTTGTTTTGTTTGCTTTCCATTTGCTGCCCCCCAGCAGAACAGTTAGACTATTTCCCTACTTTCTTCCTGGCACAGAGAAGTGTAGCAGTAAGTAGGGAGCATGACAAGAGCATTACCTTTGCAATGTCCAAAAAAGCTGCTTTTGTTCTTGTGGAAATTTTAGAAGTCCTGTAGACTTCCTGCACTCTGTAGAAATCGGAGACTTCTAACCTTGAGCTGCCCCAATGTGGTGCTTAGCAGGAGCTTTATTTGCTCTCCCTCCTGTGGCGCTCCAAAGCAGACTTTATGGAGAGCGAAGCATTCCCCAAAACCCTCGTGAAAATGAATTTCTGATGCACAAGAGTACTGAATAACATAGTTTAAAAAATGACATAGCACTGTGAGAATTTGTGACTTTGTTCTGATGTAAATGACTCGGCATTTACAAAAATATTGCAGGAGTAGAAGCTGCCAATAGGGGGTTTATGCCTCACAGCACGAAGATTTCTTATAAACAGCTCAAGTCTGGGTTTTGGCAGCATAAAGTGACATTGAGTTATGGGCAAATACACTGTTATGCTGGCAAGAATTGAAAAGTACCAGTAAATGTTGCAACCTAAGAAGAGGCAAGACTAGAATCTGAGAATAGCTGTATGTCTTGGCAGAAGGGAAAGATACTCTTAAACTTGGTGTAAGTTTTTTTTTTTATAAAGTTCAGAAACCTTGTTTGCTTTTGTTTCAGAAAATCTAATGAGGCCTCTTAAGAACTATGGCATCGCTTGGTGAGCATATCTTTCAATATAAATCTAACGTCTTATGTATTTGGCATTATGTTCGAAAACTAATTTTTTTATTTACTGTTTCAGTATGTCTATGGGTTTTCTGATAGAAGAGACTGCTCCAGTTGTATGGAGGGGGCTTATGGTAATGTCTGCCATTGAGAAATTGCTGAGACAGGTAAGGAGTGACTTGAAATTTTGTTTGCACAATTACAAGTATCAGTTATTTGTCTGTTATTTCAGGCTAAACAGATACTTAGTGCATTTCGCTAATATATGAATGTTCATCTTACTGTTTTATACAGTGTTGAGAAGCATTTTTATATTTTGGTCTTGTGTMTGGGCTTGTATTGATAGGCTTTAGAATGTGGCAGTGCATCAAGGGTTTATTTTCTCCATGTTCTTGGTCATTTAATAAAAGGATTTTCGATGGAGGGCCAAATGGCACAAATATCTATGTGGAATTATGATAGAAATCATGAATGTAAATGCTGTTTGCAATCTTGCTCACTTATGAAACTCTGATAATTTAGGCTCACTGTGGGGGATATTCCTTGAAAACGAAGTCTCTGGATCCTCTCTCAAATGAATGTAGAAGATCAATGGTTTGATACTGATACAGTATTTTCGGTGGTTCATATTCAGTAACAGTTCCTTTGACCTGCAGGTTTCATGGCCTCAAAGTGTGACTTCCTTGGCCATTGGAACTGATGACAATACACAGGAAATGAACTGAAAAGAATAACCCAGAACATWTTAATTTTCAAGTACTTATTATGATTTGCAAATATGACTTTCACTTAGCTTCTATTGCCTTGTAACCCTTTTGATGATAAGCAAGTCTGGTCTTAACTTCACCTGAGGGAAAGTTTACACCTGAGCAGACCCTTCAAAGCTGCTGTACTTCTTCTATGCATTAGATAGTGAAACACCCCAGTGTGCATTTCTTCTCATTCTTTCTACATTTTTTTGTTTTAATGCAATTGTAAAAAGTTATGTTACTTTGAAATCACATGGGTGTTGGAATGTAGCTAGTATATCTAGAGCCGTTCTGCATTATGTGCTTGTTTATTCACCAGGACTGAGAATGCTTTGACATATGACAGCTACATGAAAATTATTAGATACTCTCTCTGTGTAGTGCAGATAGATCGTTAGTTAATAAATTTCCTGGCATATGGAAGCAGGGTGGMTTTTTTATTTCTTGACAGAATTTATTTTCCTCTTGTTATGGGTAGATCTGTGAAGTGCTAATGAGACAAACAGCTGAAAGAAATGCATTAAGGTCACATGTTTAGACTTTGTAGTGGCCCTAATTGTTCATGGCTGGCATCTATTCCAGGGACTTAATGTATGCAGCTTGGGGATCACTGAAGTTCTGTTTGTCTTGTGTATATTCCTCCAAATCATATGTTCCCTTAATGGTAGAAAGGCAGGCTAGGAAGGCTCCCCTCCTCAGCCTGTTAAGTGCTGTTTTTTCAAGAGACTTGGGAATAGAGGCAAGTGCTGCCCTACTCGGAAAAGCCCCATGTCCATGAGAAAGGATGAGCATCTTTGTCAAGACTTGGCCTTCAGAACCACGGGACATTGGTGCTGGTAACTGTGGAAGGCTGTTCCAGGCTCACCATGTGCTGCCCAGTGCTGGTCAGCATTGCAAAGGCTGTGGAACTTGTAGCTTCAAGCGCCGAGCTGAGGTCAACACCTGCTCTGCTCACATGCCAGGTCATGGGAGATGAAGGGCTTCTGGCAGGCTCTGCGAGCCGTTCCTGCAGCCGCTGCCATCCCGGTGGCAGCCTCTGCCAGCGCCCCGGTGTGCAGTGCTGATACTGCCCTGCGAGGAGCTGGTTGTGCCTTAGCAACCTGCAAAGCAGCTGCCCTGGCTGCCCCTGGTGTAGGAATGAGACGAGCCCAGGAGTGCTGGGGGCATTAGTGATTTCCCTGACAATGGAAGCTCTCTTCTGAAAGAGGAGGGTTTAACAGCTGAATTTCTTCTCCCTGAAAGCATTTTGCTTCTGTATGTTGACCAGGCTGACCGTAAATCTGGGATGGAAAATGTGTTTTGCATCCTCTGGAAAGAGAGACACGTGTAAGTTGTAGGAAGCATCAACAGGTTCTAATGTACAAGTGATTTTTAAAAAAAGACTAGTAAATTATTTAGATTGACACATGCTATTTTGGTTTTAAAGACTTTAATCTCCCCTCTGGCATAATTACCAGTTGGTCTGCAGAGTGGATTAACTAGCTAATAGAGCTGTAGCCTAGGACACCTAAATGCGAGCACCACAGCATGTGACAATGTTTTGGAAGACTGTAACATTAGGCTGTATATTGTAAATGCTTTTTGTGATCTTTGGCTTTTGTGGTCTCTGAAATTCATCTGTATTTTCTTTCAATCTCTTGCTGATTGGTCTTATCCTGTTGAATGAATGTAATGGCTAAAGTTGCTTGCAATAGGAAAATACTCTTTTTTTGTTGCTGTGTCTCATAGYAGCTGTTTTAAAAATGTTCTTAGGAAGTAGTTCTTTTTCTTTCTATAGCTACATATATGTAATCTAAATTAGCCCCCTAATCTAACTTTATTAATATAATGTAATTGAATGTAAGGAGTTCTTTTGCTTTCGGATAGAGTGATAAAATATTGTCAGATACAAACATCTAATGTAATTTATTGCATCAGATATAGGTTTCCAGGCTTTCACATTAAAAGCATAGTATTAGATAATGATGTTTATTGTTATTTTGTTCTAAAATGTCAAGACTATGTATTTGGCCTTTGGACATGAGTTGTAGTTTACCAGCTTTATTTATTTGTTTTTACAAAGCAAAGCTATTCTGCAATTTATTGTGTGTCACATACTTCAGTAAATCACTGATGGGCCCAATTTCCAAACTTATTAGTGGAGATTTGTTAACTCATTAACTTATTAGTTCATTAGTTTGGTGGAGCTGGATTCTAATGAGTTTTTAAATGTTTCTCTTACTCTTGCAGCTCATTAAGTCTCTGAGGTTCTTATTTTGGAAAAGAAATTTGTTTTATATAAGTGTCTTTGTGTGTGTGTAAATATATATATATATCTATATGTGCTTCATTATATACTGCATTTAAGATTCCCTATTCAAGCCAAGAGGTTTGCACACCTCTTTCTGTTGTGCTGCCTATATCTGGCATCAGACTGGTAGGTAACAAGCAGTAATGAATCCCATGTTAGAGCTCACAGCTTTTTTGGTAATCGTCATCTGAGCAAGGATAGATCTCTGAAACAATGTGGTATGTTTTTCCTGGAACCAAGTTAGACTTGGAAGGAAACTTTTTAAAAAGTGGTTCTGAAATGTTACTTATTGTGAAGATGTTGATAAAGCCCAGGTAAAGCAGCTTGCATTTTGATGGTTCTTCAGTGTCACATGTTCATTTCCCACTTACCTTGCACTTGGGAAGCTGCCACCTACTCTGCGAAGTCTCCCTGAGCACTTGCTCCTTCGCATCATGTGGCCTGGCACAATCCTGCAGCACTTTGACCAGGCCAATCTTCGAACTAAGTAAAGCAAAGATCCTGACTTTTTCAAGAGTCACCTGAAGTCTGTACTTGAATGGTAATGTCTCTGAGAAGGTTTGTTGAAGTAAGGATCAGATAGAGAGTTGTTCAGCACAAAGAGTCTTGGAAACTTTAGGATGAGCTATGAAAAGGCAAAAATGGTAAGCAAAGCTTGTTCTTTGGGCTAAATGGATTTTAGATCTTTATGTGGGTCCTTACCTCTGCCCCTATAGCCTGCATGGTAAGTGAATTAATATATTCACTTTTCTGTCACCAGACATCCCGGTAGTTCAGGGAAAGGGAGCAGTGASAGAGGAGATGCGGGGGCCGTCCTCACCTGCTCCGTGCGCAGCAGGATCAGCTGTGGGATGGCCTGGGCGCTTCTGACATGCATTTGCCAAGAGGCTGATGGCGAGGAGATGAGGAGGTGGCGCTGCTTCTGGCCACCGTTTCTGTAGCTGCTACCGGCACAGCAGCAATACTACAGATATTTTTTTCTCCCTCCCATTAAAATCTCTTTTGGTAAAGAATRCCTCGATCTAGGAAAAGATTAAAGATAGTGGGCTCCAGTTATGGGGCATTTTAGTATTGGGCAGCAGTGTCATAAAGAAGGTTGTGCCTGAGCCATTTKGAAAATCTGTGGCTGATTAACTTAGGTAACTTCCTGCCCAGGRTGCAAACTGCTGTGAAATCCAATCTAAGGCACTCATCTCTTCTCAACAGTGGATAACCATAGATTGACTTTTTTTTCCCCCTAGCTTAAAGTTCCAGTTTTGCTATATTTCATCACTTACATAGTAAATGTCATTGGGGCTTGAGAGAATTATCAGTAGTGTAGGGAGTAAAACCCATGTCTACTCAGTTGAAAATTAATGAGAGTGCAATGGTGGAGAGAGGGAGCAGTGAACCACGATTCRGTGAATGACATGTAGTGGATAGGAAGGAAAATGACAATAACTGCTTGATAGCTCTGAATTTTTCCAGCTATATTTTGTATGAATTGAAAGGATCCCCAGAATAGTATGAGTGAGTCAATGATGGAAATTATTCTTACTGCAAATGTAAAGAGCACGTGAARAAAAAGCACTGCAGTAAAGCAAAAGGCAAAAAGATAATTTCTTGAAGTGTGGATTTTARATGCTTTTTGGTTGAGGAAGGGTACTCCACCATGAGATTGCTTGAAGTCATTTAACTTGCATTATGACATTAATTTTATGGAACAGGCAAATGGTGAGATTATTTTAATGGAAAATTATAACAAAAGTGGCCAGAAAGATGGTTAGAAATTGATATATTGTATTTAAACTGTTACCATATTTTTGTCTTTTTAATACACATTTAAGAGTCTGAACACTACTTTTTTCTATCAACAGGGCTAGKTGTGCCCAAAATATCACAGAATCTTTAGGGTTGGAAGGGACCTCYTAGAGATCATCTGGTCCAACCCCCCTGCTGCAGCAGGGACACCTAGAGCACATGGCACAGGGTAAAAGTGTTACATGTGGGTTATTGTGTTTTTCTGTTTCTATAACTTGCGTTTCTGCCACATATTCCACGTGAGAAATGCTGCTGATTTCAAAATTTACTCAGGTTTCATGGTGTTCATGTGTTCGTTACCCAATCTTCARGTAACTGAGATATTGAGGCAGGATACTTAAAGCTTACATTTCACAAAGGTAAACAAAGCTGTATTTAAACTGCAGAGATGTGTTTGTACTTTTCAGTGCATAATTCCAAAATTCAGTGGTCTTACCAGGTACCATTACAGTTAAATTCTAGAATTTCGTTAATTTCTAAAAATACTTACTTTGTTTTTTCTTTTTTGTTACCTGAGCCTGAACAGGATATAGAAATTGTCACTCAATGCAAAAGTGTGCTATTTTGCATATTTAAAAAAAAATTGAGCCATCAGTGTTATTCATAGCACTTGGATCTTTAGGGAGCTAAGATGCTCTTATATTTTTATTTTCATGATCTCAAGTATCAAAATAAAAAGATTCAAGCATTTTACCACTGCACATAAGATGATTGATATCTATGTGATTGATATGGCATGGATTATTTAGAAAAGTCCCAATCTTCCAGTGAGATACCTCAAAAAGGGGTACAACACTCTCTGATAGTAGTGGCAGAGCTTTACAGCTCTAAGCTGTGCTTTGATAAGCTGGTGAGACTACACTTGGTTGGTGTGTGCCTACAGCTGGCAACAGCAACATCATGAATACTTGTGAGACTTTTTTCTTTCYTTGAATCTTTAATAAAATCTTTATGTAAAAGTGGAGAATGTCAATTGGAGAGCCTTGTTGTGTCACTGAACTTAAGAAACCTACTTCAAGGACAAAATAAACAGGTGACCACTCAACCTTTAAAGGAATTTATTTTGAAGAGTCTCCACTCTCTGTTGTATTTTTTATTTCTTTTGTATTTATTTTGCTTAGACTAAAGGATCAACAAACACATTTTAGGCAAAGTCCTCTGAAACCAGTGGAAATGTTGACAATGAATTTTTACCAAGCTTTGGCTTGTGGTGGTGGTGTCGAAAAGCCTCTTATACAAGTTCTTTATATTATCATCATTAATTTCCTCAAATGCTAATAATCACCCTGAAAGGCCCTGTCCAGAGAGAACTGCCTAAATCTCTTGTAATTGTGCTTCTACTTATACTGGAGATTAGAAGCTAAAGAGAGATTCAGAGAAGTTCTACAGCCTGAAACATGAAAAATGTCAGAAATCTGAAATTGTCTGTCTCGCTTACCCCTTGGGTCCTGACAGAGCTGGAATATTCCTGATTTCCCCTAAGGTTTGGTTAAGTGTTCTTCTAGATTTTGAGGCAGGTATGGTTCAACAAATGTAAGCTTGATTTTTTTTTTTGTCTTTTTCCAGTCAAAACTGCAAAACCTATTTTATTGCCTTTCTTTCTTTAATGACTGTAGTAGGATCTATACAGATCCCTGTTGCTTTATTGGCTTGCATTAGCAGCTGATATGAAAAGGGATTATAGTCTCTGAAAGGAATTGACAACCATAAGAAGTGCTGGGAAAGCCAGAAGAAAACAAACATTAGCCAACATCATACTACTGAGCTGGAAGGATTTGCAGTAAATGTATTTTAAGTGTCTTTGAGGATTTAAGAAAAAAAAAAGCCAACAACTGAGTGAGAAGATATTTACAGCAAACATTTCTTGGCCCGTTTCCTCAGCTGTCATGGTTGTGATTGTGGAGCTACTGCTGTGGGAASAGACTGTGAGAGCGTTTCCTTTGCTCTCCTTCCAGCAGTCTCATCTCCAGCACAGATTACACAGGTATGTGTGTGTCTGGCCTCTTTTGCATAAAATAAAACAAATGCAAAACATGCAACTTTTTTTTTCTGAGTTTATTCACTAAGCAGGAAGAAATGGGAAAGAGCTCACGGTTTCGGAATGGCTGCCTTAGGGATAGAGCTGATCTAGAGCTGATCTTCCCTTCTTCCCTGCCGCCCCTCCTTTTTTCCCTGCCCTACCTTGAGCTTTAAAGGGAAATGTTCTTTGGTTTAAAGATGTAAATTGTCTGTTTCTTGTAAGCAAAGTTCAGAACTTTGGGAGTAAATGCCACCAGACTTCCTTTTCTGAGAAAAAGGGTGGAGATGTAAGCATATTTTGAAGCATTTGGTAAGCAGGAGTTCTGGTGATGGAGAAAGGGAAGGTAGAAGACACTGTTTTTCTGCCCTAATGAAGCTTTTGTAATTTGCATGAAGAAATACAAAACAAGGGGTATTGCAGACGTATAATGTCACTGCCCCTCTCCTTCTGTTTTTTATCAGCGGGAAAGGAGTCTATTCTTCCTTTCCAGCTGCTATAGGTCAGATCCAAAAAGGGGTGTAGACATTGCTGTGCTGAACAGGCAGTACCTTAAAGGTACCCTGCCTTCCAGACCAGAATTTGAAAATGAATCCTAAGCGTATGTTCACATACCTGCATACTTGGATTGGTGGCAATAAACCACTTGCTGTTCCTAGCAGTATTATTTTAGTTGCTTTTCACTAACTTCTATTAAGTAATAGTGTAGTTAACTTATTATTTTAATGTATTTTCTATAATATAATAATAAGAATGTGTGTATGTATAAATATATTAGTATGCTATTAGTTCTTAACTATGGTTGATGTGAAGGTTCCTTCTCCATGTGGAAGTGCCTTCAGGCTGTTTGCCATGGCTTTAACAGGTACAGTATCTTCTTAGACCACCGAAGTTCCAAGACTGGTGTAGTAGTATAAGTAGAAGTTAATGATGTGAGTCAAAAATGGTGAGCTAATAGGCTGGAAAATAATAATATTGAATACATTAAGCAAGAGGACTGTTAGGAAAAGCCCTTGGGTTGTATATCACCCAATAACTGACATTTTTAAACAGCTGTTTGGAGCTGAGGTTTAGCGCCAAAATGAATTTCTTATGATAGATGCTAAGCCTTAGTCTAACTTAATGGGCTTACTCTTGGGTTAGAATAATAGCCTGGGAAGGATGCTCTTCAGCCCACATGTGGTAGCTGTGAGATAAATTATTTTCTCAGTTTAACATTTAAGCTGGTATCTCCCAGTTCCTTCTCTGGTTCGGGAGAATACCTTGAAAATGCCACTAGTCACTACTCTGGTAGTCTGGAAACCTCCCACTACTCCTCTTGCTCTGCATTCATAGATGCAGGGTTCTTCAGGGCAGAGCTGGATGAGTGAAGGCGAGTATGGTGAGTGCTATCCAGGAAATCTTGAGCCTATCTCAAACTTGAGCCTTCTGCATGAATAGCTCAGCCACAGAGTTTCCAGAGTCATTCTTGCTTTTATGAYACTTGCCTTCTTGGCAGTACAGGGACTGTTTCCTGGATGGGTGTGCTTTTTTCAACAAAGGACTGTCTAGTTAATCTCAAGTGGACATCTGCTTGAAATTGATGTTTAATGGAACTTGTGACATTTGTGGTAAAAGAGCAGCATTTATCTGTGGGTCTATGACTTGAATGTCCAAGTGAATTTGTTCTGCATAATAGACACACACCTTCATCTGATCTGTAACTTGGATCGTTAAGTTTGAGTGCCTCATCTTCAAAGTTTAGTCCAGTATGTTATCCTTTTGTTTGGAAAAGTAGCCTGTACATAGGCAAGATTGTGCTGAAATTTAAGTAATTATAAATAGAGAACAGATAGTAGGAGGTTTTAGTTTGTTTTAAACCTCGCTTCTCCTGTGAATGCTGTTGGGTTGTATTCGCTCTTGGGGAAGAAATAGTAAAGATAGAGAAATTTTGAACCACAGAGAAAACTTTCTTAGTTACCAAAAATGAATCAAAATTAGAATTTAACATGCCCTTTAAAATTTTTTTTTTCTAAAGAAGCAGGTCCTATTAAGGGCCAAAATTTTGAGGCTAGTGATAATTTTACCAGTGAGCATCACTTTGCTTGAGGACAGCAATAAAAATTGCTTATTGGTTATGGTCAACTTTTTGAATATTGGCAAGCTGGTTTGGCAATTTGAACTTTGTTGTGAAGGGTCAAATAAACTAACGCTGAAAGCACAAGCCAATGAGAAAGTGTTTGTGCGTGTGAAAGAGGAAGGAATTAGTCTGTCTACTGCTGCATATCTGAGCTGGAGCTGCAGTCTCTGGTGAGTTGGCAAGATCTTGAGGAGTATTTTTTAGAGTTTTTTTCAGAATATAAAAATGGAAATCGTCACAACTGATTTCTTAGGCTTGATGTTTCTCATCCTTCAGCTTTTCTTTTTCATAATTTTGGTCAAATGGAAAGCGGAAATATAACCAACCATTGATAGGTTCCTTAGAATCATGCACCCATTTTTTTTGGTGACAGGCTTAGAGAATACTGGGGTAGCAGACAATGAGTAGATCTACATGTATAGTGTGTGTGTGTGTCTCGCTTGTTTGTCCGTAAATTGAAGTGCTTGCATAGATGGTTTTGGTTTTTGATGAGCACACTTGTTCCCTGGCTGTTAGAAATAAAGAAGCTGCGTGGTCCCTCGTACCGTGCTCTGATGTGCTCCCTGACACCGTGCTCTGGTGTGGTGATGCATCTCCTTTGCCTCAAGATGACTACTGCAGGTACCAAGAACAGCAGCACTTTTTGTCCCAGTATTCTTTGGGGAAAGGGATTATTTCTCACATACCAAATGATTGACATAAATGTAAAGTAATTGCACTAAAGTTACCAGAAATGAATGCCTTTTTTTTCCTGTCAAAGACAAATCTCCCACTTTTCTGTACCGTTTGTCAGATTGTAGTAGATGGTTCTGCTTTGACAGTGTTTTTGCTCTTGCAACAGGATCTTGCAATGTTAGGAAGAAGAATATTAGGCCAGCAGAGCAGAGCCTTTGGAAGACGTGTCTTCTATTATACAATTAAGACTCTGCCTGTTTTAAGTACTTTTTCTGTCATATGTGAATAGCTTTTCTGTACAAAAGTCCTGAAGTAAAAATTGGAACTGGATAATGTCCTAGGAAGCAAGTGAAAATGCGGAGAATGCCAGTCTTACTTGGCTGTAACCTCTGAATGTTCCTTAAATTCTTGCTGTTAGCATCTTCAGCAAATAGTATTAGTTGATTTAGAATGCAAGTAAAATTTGAATATATTATTTTATTATTACATTAATAACCAAGAATCCTGCTATATGTAAATACATGCTTATGCAAGCACAGCAATTATTTTGGCAACCTTTTTGTGGTACCTTCACTGATAGTCTGGTCTGTAATTCACAGTAAATATGTTTCTTACTCTAGTGGTAAGACATTCAGTACCACTTCAAATTGTGGGAATGTTGTGTGTGCATTTGCAAAATGTCTGAGCTTTAAAATGTAATACCTTTTTTAAGCTCTGTGTATTTCTTACTCTTTTTATGTTCCACTCTTTCTAAGAATAACCACCATGTATTTGGATTTGCCTCTCTTTGCTCTGAAGCCAGCTGATTTAATGGAGAACTTGTATCTCAACCATGCACAGATCAGACCATGGTCAAGAATTCCAGTGAGTGAGCAATGTAGCTCTGCTCACTCCCCTGCATGTTCACACTTGCAGTCTTTCTTTTCATGCTGTTTCATCTCCTTGAATCTTCCTCTTGAATTGAAAGAATGAATCTTTATTTTGTACAGCCTGGTTGTGACTTCTTTATTTTCTCTTTGGATTTACTGATTGCTGTATTGCAAGGTCGTGGTGTGAACTGGCCCTTGTCTAGTTTGTTAGCAGGAGTAGGCTAGCTGGAAAGCAGCGATGGTGAAGGGTGTGTGTGGGAATTTTAATCATGGGAGATGTTTAAGATATAGTTCTCTCCATATCTGTGAGAAGTAGGCTTCTCTTAATAGAAGGAGAAAAAAAAATAGAGACTATATTATTGGAAATGGATGTTTCACCACAAGACCAATTCTCTGCAATCTGATAATATCTCACTTGATGACAAACAAGTGCTGTGTGGAGGTGTACTTTCCTTGACCTCAGTGGTCTACATCTAATTGACTCTATTCTAGTTTTTGTGCTGCACTATTTATGGTAATACCAGAGGATTTTTTTCAGGAGCATAAAAGAAAACACCCATCATTCTGTTCTTTGTGCTATCCTTTTTCCTTGGAATTCATGACAGTCTTAGACTGGTCTTTGAAGAAGTTCCATCTTCTGCACAAAATTACTCATTATACTTAAAAAAGCAAAATTTTCAGACCTTTTTTAAAAAAAGTACTAATTTAAAATCAATATGTCAGTTATAGGCACCTAGTGGAGTCTGTCAGAAAGTTGCTTATTTCCTTGTTGTAGTTGGGTATGTATGACCTGACTCTTGAAGAAGATGACTCGTACGGACTTAGGAGCTCTGCTTTGCATTGCCTAGATTAAACTTTGTGTCTTGAACTGTACATCAGCCTTCTATATCATTACAAAAATATCAACTAACACTTATGCAGAGAGTGAACTTCGCCTGTTTCTTCCTTTTGATATTTACACTGTTTTCATCTGTTGTTACACTGCCACTTTGCACACACCATATAACCTTGTATAAGTTTTATGGACTTAAATAGATACTTGGTCATACTGCCTTAAAAATATTCTATTGATGTAGGGTTTAATAGCTAAACCGTGCTGATGCCTTTGCATATTAAAAGGGAGAATTCAAAGTGAGTTTATGGTCTAGGTGATATGAGTACAACAGATATATCAACCTGGTGATTAGATTAATTGGGTGATTTGATGCTAGCCCACTTCCTTCCAATCTGTTCAGATTTGTGTTGCTCTGTTCCTTCTACTTATTGTTAAAAGACATGAGAAGAGAAATTTGCCCAGCAATATATTTTTTCTAGACGTCAAAATTGAGATACTGAAGAAAGTGAAGCTCAGAAAAATCTGTGTGAGAGAATGTGACCAACATGATGGTATATTTCTGAAGAAAAGCTTCAGTAAATCATGAAGTGCAGGCTGCTTATGGGTTAAAGGGAGACAGCAGCAGACAAATTTCAAGACAGACCCATCCTGTATAATGAAATTCTCAAACTGGCCTCTTTTTAGGGAACAGTACTTTGAGTGCCTGGGTATTTGGAGTCTCAGCTCATGGAGACACTTACTTAACAAATAATCTCTAGTGGAAGATTATTTCCTTTTTTTTTCCTTTTTTCTTTTTACGTGTCATAATGCTAATATTGTCATTAGTTACACTGGAGATGCACAGAACCTTTGCTTTTTAACAGTCTCTAGTGATTAGCCTTGAAAAAAGGTATTCAACTGCCCCCACATCTGTAGTCATGTTCTATTTAGGTTGGTAGTGCACTGCCTAAGCTTCCTGAGTAGGAGATGCTGGTGTGTTACAGGCCTACACTAGATCTTTTGGCCTATCTGCATTTCCAAAAGGGATGGCTTCTGCTCTTCCTCATGGAGAATAAACATTTTACTGTTGTCTTTTGAGAGTTGTTCAGTGTTGCTGATTGTATAGATGAAGATGAATGCTGCACTGCATTTGTTATTTACCTTACAACTTAACATTTTATAAAGCGGTTTCCTGATTGTACTGAACCAGGAGACCAACTTCCTAGACACCAACTTCTGTAAGGTTCTGCATTCAGAAAGGAGAATTTTCCTTCTGTTTATGGAAGTCTCTGGAGCAAATCATTTTACGTCTCATTGCAATATCTCACTAAATTTTGGCATGCAGGCTGTTCAGAAATGCCTTGGTGGGAGTTGGAATGGTTGCAGTGCATCTGGTTTTGGTGTCAGATCACAAGTCTTCAAGGCTGTTTCGGCATCTGAGACAAGTTGAAAGGGGCAGTGCTCTTTGTTCAGAAACTGTCAAGTTGTATTAAGTGCTGTGGAGTATCCTGCTATGGGATCTGTAGTTATTTCAGTACCGAACAATGAGTTTCTGTGCTGACTGAGAGCAAATCTTCTATGCCTGGGGAGTTTCTGTTCTCTAGTTTATTAGACACTTGTGAAAATACATAAAAAATAAAATTGTCTATGTTAAAATATTTTATGCTTTATTAAACTGTTGCTAAAAGATCAGTTAGATCATGAAGTTATTTATTTGCCCCACTGCCCATTTATGTTTAAAGAGAATCTTAGGTAATTTGTCAAGGAAATTTTTATAAATACGTTTCATCCTTTACTAACCTATGTAAATATATGCAAACTGTTGTATGTGTATACATATTATATTAGCAGGATTTCTTGCATGTCTTTGTTCACCTAATTAGCAATATTAAATGATATGTATGTATGYGCACACGCATGCATATAGGAGGTAGTGGAGGAGGCAGCTGGGAGTGCACATGAAGCTGTCTGCAATGCAGCTCCTAGGACTTCTCTCACTGTGGCGTGCAGAGCTGGGCTGGCTCCTGCCAGATCTGCACCTGCAGTGCTGCTTGATTGAAACTCGGCATGTATTCCTCTTAATAAGAACAAATAAATAATGTCTTCTGTTATTTACCAAACACTAAGATTACTTCATAGCTACAAGTAGCAATCTCTCTCCTATGCTAATACTCCGTCATTGCTGTCTCATGCACAGAGAGCACCGAGGCCTCGTTCCCCAAGAGAAATGCATCTCTGTGTGTTCCACCTCATGCTAAGCTTGCTGTTTGCAGCCCTTGCTGCCAAACACCTCTCTGATAGTTTCATTAGGAATTATCACACAAACAGTGTGATTGATTAAGGTAATCTATATAGAAGCATTCATGGTGTTTCTGAGGAAGCAAAAAATACACAGAAGCACATGGCACTTAATTACATTGCTTAATAATAAATGTCAAGTTAAATGTTTTCAAAAAAGAAAGAATGCTGAATTAAGGCAAGTGCAATTATAATTCTATGGTTTGAAATGTTTTCCATGCTCTATATATTAGAGAGGCAAAGGTACTAACATTCCTGCATGTGCAAAGGCACTGACAGATATGTGTTTCAAGGCAGGCTTGTACAACTGCTCTCCCTTAACTGCTTGCACAGGGAACTGCTTTACTGCAATGTGCTGTTAATCTGAGTTCATTTATTTGTATGGAGCAGTATTTGCATACAGACACTCTTGGAACTACTTAAGAACACAAGAACTAATGGTTGTGGTTTGGTAGGTGGTTGTGTGTAAACAGGATTTGCATTCAAATGACTGCTTTATATTGTAGCTTGATTGTATGTCCCATTTTAATAATGCATAAAGAATGACAATAGTAGATACTTAGAAAAACATTCATCTGATTTCATGTTTCAATTTTAAGTTGGATTAAAAATGGTTCTGAATGTCTTTTGATGAAATTTAGTAACAATTCTGGAATGTTTTGTCATATTAAATAGTAGAACCTTTTAAAACAAATGGTTCTACCTTCCTAAATTGCACACTATTTTTTAATAAAAAAATTCTCATTGTTTGCATATTCCTGTTGGTGAGGAATGGCAGTGCCAGTAGCCTTCACAAGGATCAGCACCTCCTTCCAGAGTGGAGGAGAGGAAGAGCAAGTCTACCAAGAGAAGTATGGCGAGGCGCAGAGTTGTCCAGATGGAGTCTGAGAAGATGCGTGTGTCTGCAGGGCACTGCTCAGTACTGGGCAAAACCACCAGCTCAGTTTCAGCAATTGCAGCTGACTCTGTGTCAGTCAGCGTGRCTCTGTCAGTGTGCGCCTGACAATGTAGATGTTAAATCCATTCTCACCCAAATTCAGAAGTGAGAAAAAATAGTTACATATATGTACGCCCCTGCATTAAGTTCTTCCATGAGCCATGATTTACTTTATAGGTTTTGTGTTATGTCTCTTAATATACTGCTTTTTGACCATTTCTCTTTGGTTTTCTGCATTATTTGTGTAGATTTCATTGTGAATGTTCAGGATTATGTTACTACATCCAACCCCCAAAAAAAAGCTCTT
>PTEX01000004.1:6385494-6440793 GCA_003342815.1 Eudromia elegans | reverse complement strand
TAAGTCGGAGGTGTGTGGAGAGTTAAGTCGGAGGTGTGTGGAGAGTAGTCCTTGCGTAGGTTTTCARCACCTGCATGGACACCTGCACGGCTGGACGGCTTCATCATTGTACATTTTGAAGTGCTGTGACAAGAGCATGTCTTCCATCCTCTCTGCACAGTAGCAAAACATCCTCTCTCCTGCTGCCCAGACACAGCATCTCCCCTATTTTCCTGTTTTTTCAGATTTGTAAGAATGATAACTGAGCACAGTTCACTTGGTAAATCCARTTTGTTTCTTCAGTCCATGAATTTGAATAAAGTATATGAAATAAGGTGATTTTTAGTGCTGTGAATTAAGTACAGCATTWTAATTTAATTGCACTGTGTTGGCAGTATCTTCCTGTTGCCTAGCAATAAGGTTTACCAGGGGCTTCATGTTGCATTATTAACTTCTATTTTCAGATGTTTGTAACCTTGATACAAATCTTTACTCTTAGGACAGTGGAAAGTCTGTACTGGACAGTCTTTTGCTTGTTCTGGGGTCRCTTTGACAAGGAAAGCTGTGGTGGTCTCTGCTCTCTGCCTTTTTCCCCACATTGTGCTGTACTAGGGTGAATTTTCCAAGTAATTGCTCAAGTCACTGGTTTTGCATGCATTTATTTAGTAGTAAGCCACTTATAAAGTTGTTCATTTAACTTAAAGTTCMTAGGTGGAGGCATTTTGACTAAAGTAACCACCACTGCTTAGAAAGCAACCACTTTGTCCTTCTATACTGAGCAAAATGTCTAGGAATAGTCTTTGTATTTATGGTTCCAGTCACCCTGATGGAGTCAGGCCTTATTGGTCTTTTTTTACTTTTTGAGGCAATATTGTACCTGAAAGAACTGTAAATTGTGTCGGAGGAGAGGAGAGAGAAGCCTGAAAACTACTGAATGTCCAAGTTTCTTCAAAAACTATGCTTTTTGGGCAGACAAAGTAAATGGAAACAATCAGTTTGATGGTAGTGCTATGACACTCATGTTACAGGACTGCATCTTGCTACAAGACAGGGAAGCAACTACCTTCCAGATTCAGAATGAGAGATTTTAAGGAGTATGATACCAGACTCATAAATTTGGACTTAAAAGGTGTCAGAACTGCTTCAAAAAAGGTACAATGTGGGGGAAAGAAGATCCTACCATTTCAGAATAGTGGTGATTTTTATGAAACATTTGCCTCCTGCACATTTAGGTGTTATGCACTTGCATATTTGTGGAAGATGTGTGTGTGTTCAGTTGTGGAGTCTGTAAAGAACTTGGCCTTATGTCCTCACATGCTGTTGCTTTTTACTGTAGATTTTCATTCATCTTTCAGTTTGTCTCCTTTATAATATTTTTTTTTCTTTGGGGCTGTATTTTCTTGTTATGGCTGTAATTGCTAGTTGCTTAATCTGCAAGGCATATCATCACATTTTTGGTCATCTAGGTAAATACTTAATGTGCAAACTTGAATACTTGGTTTGCTATGGTTAATGTAAGTTGTGTTTTCTGATTAGGCGGTGCTTGTTATCAAGCTAATGTCATCTAACATCAGGAGCCATTTACAGCTCTTGTAGTCTCTGTGTAGGAAATGAGGAAAGGAAGGTATGTCTGAGAGCATTTCAGAGTCCCTAATTTAGACATCTAAAGTTAAAATTTGTGACTAACTTTCCCTACCCGTCTTTTCCCACAAGAACTCTAAAATCTTCCATCTTCATCAATCAGCTTTGAAAGATGCTGTTTCTCACTGGAGTGCTGCATTGTGTTAGTGGTCTGGTTTTAAAGTCGCTCGTGGTTCCTCAGAACATGATTATCCATGCAGGAACAGAATGAAAGTGAATGACTGTTCCCCTGACAGTCTGGCACTCCAGAACAAGTGGATATAGGCGAAATCATCGGTGGTTTGTGCTGTTAAGATGATACTACTAGTATGTGGAAAAAAAGAGAAAGTAAAATCCCATCCTAGCTGGACATTCTCCTGTATTAGAGCTGCTCRTACATGGTTGTGTTTTATGACTACTGTACAGATATGTCATATAATCACATTGTGTCTGTGTGAACTGAAAAATGGGGGCAGGTCTTTAGTGGATTCTTATTTTAATGGAGCTGTGGTTTCTAGAGGTTTTATCCCAAAGACGTAAAAGATCCAGTATCAATAGCAAGAATATACTAGTCTCAGCCAACAGCGTGTCAGCATTAACTCGGGAATCTCCAGAGGCTTGGTCAAACTGCTGGAAAATGTAGAGACCAAAGAGATCAGCTTTACGTTGTGCAGRGAAGACTGAGAACTGGATCCTTCCCATAGGGTGGGAGAGACTGCTCTGCTAGGCAGCCTCCGGCCTGTGAGCTGATGAGGAGAGCGTGCCAGCAATACCCAGGATTGAGCCCGGCAGCTTTACTTGGTCACTCTCATGTGATGCCTAGCAACCAATTTTATTGTGTGGTGTCTCATGGCTATTTTAAGCCAATAAATAATATAGATGGTGATTTTTATTTAAGAGGGGTTTTTTTTGCAACACTTTTTTTCTAACAAAAATTCAGTGTCTGAATAACTTCAATAACAAACCCATTTTCTGTATAGTTTCACCTTTCAAAGTAATGACAAAATCAGCATAGAATAGATGGAAAGATTTCCTCAGCAGTGTTTATTACACAACAGACAGTATTTGAACTTGAATTTGATTTAATGCTTGCTTCTAGCCTCCGATTTGACATCTGTGATGTAAAATTACTTAAATTGTGGCTACTTTTTGGTGGGGAGAAGTTCGATAAAGATTAAGCCGTTGATGTTAATAATAAAGTTATGCTCCTAATTTTGAGTGGTCAGCAAAGATTGCATATCATGGAGTAAGATAATGTCTTAATCCCTCGCTAAAAGTATGACTAGAAGTTTCTTGGCTCACGTGTTGATTCAGAGTGCTTTATTTCAGTCCTTGTTTCCTGTGAAGTGCCTTAAAACTACCCAGACCTCCAACATACATATGTATTGTTGCTTTTTAGGTTGACTGGGGCCAGCTGGACTATTTAGTAGTTGACATGCCACCTGGAACAGGAGATGTGCAGCTGTCAGTCTCGCAGAACGTTCCTATTGCCGGTACACACGCTGTTTGATCTGAAGTTTTAAGTTTAAAGTATCTGTAGCTTAAGTTTTGTAGCTTTAGAAAAATATTTTTTAAATGTCACTCAAAAGATTCTTCTGAATGTTCAGAGTGACAAATTATTCTGTCAGTATCGTGATGATGAAAAATACTATTTTTTGGTAAGTCAGCGTTAGAATTCTATTTTCTTTTAAGCTAAGGGTGGTTGTGCCAAAACCCAGTAGAGTTCATACTAGATTATTTTTCTATCTGGACCTACTGCATGTTAATATTAATACAATAAATGAGTTTGTCTTCATGACTGCTTTCTAAATTAAAAGCTGGCAATGCTGTTAATGCTTGACATTTAATCAGATGAGCTGTGTAGTGCTTTAGTAAACTAATGCTTTTTCTTCTGGTGTTACAAATTTGACTTTTTACGGAGGATTTAAACTCCTACAAATCTATCTTGAGTTATGTAGGCTGTCCTCTAGTCCCACTGATTTCMACAGATGTGAAAGAATACCCCTTCTGAAAGGGTGTAATCAGAGTGCGTCAAAACAAAACAGCAAAATATTTCCTAAAATGCCTTTTGTTATTAAAGAATATTCCTTATAAAACTATTTGGAATGGTAAATTTGAGTACTTTTCTTTAAAATGAAACATAAACTTATGTCTTTTATTTTGTTTTATTATTTTGAATGCCATTACAAAGAAACTCATATTATTTTACATGATCTTTTTAATCATCCCTAGCTTTTCTCATATTTGCACTCTTTCTTCAGTTAACTAGTAGATGAGAAATGATGTGAAAGCTTGAAAATACTGTTCCATTTCTATCTTCCATTGCAGTTCCTATCTTCCATGGCTAATCTGCTTTCCCAATAGAAGTCCAGGGTCAGTCTGGAGAGAAAAAATCATAGAATCATAGAATCATAGAATGGCTAGGGTTGGAAGGGACCTGTAGAGGTCATCTAGTCCAACCCCCCTGCACACGCAGGGTCCCCTAGAGCATGTGGCACAGGGTGATGTCCAGGCGGGTTTTGAAGATCTCCAGAGAAGGAGACTCCACCACCTCTCTGGGCAAAAAATGATTTGTTTATTGTCCATTGTCGCTTATTTTCCTCTTAGTTCTACTTTTTTGCTTCTATTCTGTTTTTCTGTTTTGCATTTTGCATGTAACATGTCGAGGAGTGGATTCTTTATTATGTCCTGAACATAAATGCTCAGGAAAAGTTTCCATATATTTTTATTTGCTAACTTTTACAATTTAAAGCTTTTGGGATTTCGGGTGATACTATGTCTGGTATCAATCAGTTCTATGTAAACTATCAGCATTATGAAAACTGAGGCTTGCAATTTCCTGTGTATTATGAACTGATAAATGTAAATTTACTTGATTATTAGTCTACATGCACACATGTATATACAAATATATATATACACAGGAGCCTTAAGCCAGCGAGATAAGTACTGTATGAGATGGAAGATTAGCTTCCCTAAAAATCAGGAGAGGTCCCAAAAGAAGTCCCAGGACCTCTTAGTGTAAGCTGTTCTTCCTCTTGGAGAATCTGAATTGTGGAGGCTGATTGGTAACTATAGTAGGTTGCCTATCAGCCGATCACATGCTTTGTATTAACATTAAAGTGAAGTTTATGTTAGTGAAATATGACAGCTTGAGAACCCCGGGGACTGACACTCTGTCTTAATTGACAGAATTTACTCCAGGTTAAAACTGGAATTGTCATTTCACTTGCTAAACTTTGTCATATCACTCTTTTCTATGGTTGTCAAGATGCCATGGTAGTGGAAACCATTAGAAAAACACACCTGTCCAATGGGAGGTGGATTGAGAGAGCCAGGTAATTTCATATCTTGCTGAGCAACCTTTTAAGCATACAAATGTTAGCTTTGGATTGAGTTGTTTTTATGCAAAATACCTGGAGGCAAAAGAGTGGCTTGTTTATTTCAGTGCTCTTAATTTTCCTAGCTTTTGTAATTTTTTTCTTTTTTTTCTTTCAAAGTGTATATTCAAGTGATCTCGGCATTTAAATAACCATTAACAAGACCAGAATTACTCAAGAGAAGCAATGTGAAGGGTTTTTATATGTTTTTAAAGTTTTGTAAAAGTAAAAAAATGAAAAAACGTCATACAGGGTATGACTTATGTTGCTTTTTAGATTTGAAGTTGACAGCGTGCAAAACTTTTGCCATGTTTTCATTGGCATGTATTGTAACTTCTGTTATTTTACCTAATGATTCCATATTTCTATTTGCATGTAGAACATAATTATCTCCTGAATGCCTTTTGCAGATAAGGGCTGGCATTTTTACCAAAGGTGCCAATTAACAAAAGTTACTTCAATGTTCAGAAATTCTAGTTACTAGTTTTTTTGATAGCAGGGTTTTGATAGGTTAAATAAAAACAGAACAAAACATATCCTCTTTTTACTAATTAAACTTTAAAAGTCTTTTTTTATTTATGATGAAATGTGTTCATTGAAAGGGAAGTGATAGAAGGATCCCACTGAGTTGAAGAAACTTGGCACTTTTAACTTCTGAAAATGTTTTACGAAATGTTATGAACAACCTGATGAGACAAACTGTTTACTCATGTTCATGCCAATACTGCACAGACCAGAAGGGTAGCCTTGTACACGACTTGAAACAGAGTGCCCAGGGTAAAGTGTGTGTGACTTGAGAGTGGAGCCTGTTCTTGCACTTGATCTCTTGAACATGGTAATGTACTAGAGCAGGAAGTTCCAGTTTACGAGTAGTCTGTGTGCACAGAAGTTGGCCTGGAAGAATTTCAAATTAGATTTTAAAAGAGAAAATATTGTTGAAGCTGTTAGAAAATTAGGCATGAATTACTATAAGAAAGAATTACCATTTATGAGACAAAAGGGGAAATAGGTATGCGAGTTGCAGAGGTACAGCGCTGTTCTCTTACTTTTTCTGAAGAAAAATGATAAAACCGATGCAGCAGAGCAAGTTGCAGGGAGCTCACAGGTAAAGGATTACTAGTGTATCTGTATTCCATCATTCCTCTTGGTGTCTGTTTGCTCCAGTGTATTTTACTTTGATGTAAGTCACAGTTGTGCTGCTTCTGCTTTTTCCTTCTTTTAATTTAACATTAGCTTGTGATGTTTTTCTTCTGCCTTCTCCCTTTTTCCCCTCCCTCTATCCGTCTTTACCATTTCCTCACTTAGTCTCCCTCTCCTGCTGCCCTTCTCTTTCTGTTGGAGGGAGAAACGTCTTTAGTTTCTTCAATACATTATTAAAGATGTTTTACGGAAGTAGTCAGGTTTTTTGTTAATGGTAACTTTGCTTTAAATATGTGTGAATGGGAAATATTTTTAATATCATAGTTTTTTAACCTTTTCCAGAAAACCATTTATGCTTTTTTATGCTATATTTTAATATTAAATTTTAAAAAATACCTATAAGAAAGAAAGATCTGTAAGTTTATGATAGATTGAAAAGAAAAAAAAATTACATGAGGGAGGTTTTTAAATTATCCTTTGTCTTCATCCAACACTAAATTATTTTCTGCTATTGTCAGAAAATTGCAGTTGACAAATGCAAATTATTGCCAGGGTTATCTCAGTTTTGGGTACTCCTAGTACGTTATTGTGAAGCCTTTGTCCCCATTAGGCAMTGTGAATTTAATCTGGAGACCAAAATACAGTATGAATTTACACATTAATGACTCAAACTTTTTCAATATATATTTAAATTGCCAGAGCACCTGGCTCATGGAGATTGATTTAACACACATTCTCTGTTCAGACTGAAGTGATAGTATGTTCAGTAAGAGTTGTTTAAATTTAATGAGTCCAGAGAAATAATATCTAGATACTGGAGAAGCAGCTGTGTACTGCTCAGGCTTTGAAAACTATGTTTCTCTGAGCTTTGGTAACAGAAGCTACGTGTATGTTAAGTACTATCTCACTAGCATGCTGCTTTAGACCAATTATTTTGAATAGGATGAATATTGTTTTCACCTGTCAATTTCAAAAGATGATGAAAGTCTGTATGAATAATGGTACTGCATTTTTTTCCTCTAGCTATTTCTTCTGATTAAAAAAAAATCAAGTTTGCCTCTTAGATCCTCCTCCTTCCACCTCCAAACACAAAATGTTTTTTAAGTGATAGTTTATATTGTCTTTTTCATGGAATAGAAATACTCATTCTCCACAGTTGTCTGTATTGTTACCTCTCAGAAGTCATATGATTTTTAAAATCATATTCATATGTCAAAAGAGAATATTTTGACTTTGATCTTTTCTGGTCAAATGCTTATTATCATCTGCAGATGAYGGGCAAGTGGCATTGAAAGCAAGAGGTAGAATGGATAAGGGCAGAAAAATGCTAATCAAGATGACTAAGACGTAGAAAGTGGCAGTGTGTTGGGAGAAGTAACTTCTTGTTTTATACCTATACTTTATGTAAATAATGGTTGTGCACATATGCTAGTGCATATATATGCTAGAGCATAGAAGTTTTCAGTGGCTTAATACTTAAGTATACTTGAAAATATACTTAAGTATACTTTAAAATGCATCATATTTTGAATTACTGTGCCCTCTGTTCAGTTTGCCATAGTAAAAACAAAGGCATTTTGGAGCAAGATGCTTTCTCCGTGTGATCTATTGTGATCTAAAATGGAAGTTTTAATTCTTTCTGATAAATTAATGAGGACAATCTAACCCTGGAACAGGAAGAGTGGATCCAGCTTGGGAGATCCTTCTGCTTCACAGTTGCTTTGATGGGGTTCCTCTTGTCAGTCACCTGGGAGTAGGGTTATTTTAAGCTTTACATTCTCTTTTCATGTGGGCAGGGTGTCAGTGCCTTAAGCTCTAATTATCCCCTAGTTTGTGGACACAAGAGGATGTGTTTGGCTGTTTTGGAAACATTGGCTATCAGAGTAGTAGTTCAAAGCCTCTTCCAAAGAGAAGGTAGCAAGCAGGTTGGAGCACAGCCAAAATGCAGCCTTCAGGACAATCCAGGTCTGAGCGTGAAGCCTACTAATGATTCTTCGAAGTTTTACTTCAAATCATTACTTCGGAGTAATGATTCAAAGTCATACTAGTGATTCTTCAAAGTTATGAGATATAATGAGATATCACACAGAAAAGCTGTTTATAATGATTGTCTAAGGAGGTGGGTAACTTTTTTCATCTTTATACATCTGTAACCATTGCTAGCTGGAAATCTAGCCAAGACAAAAATCTTTGTTCTTGTAAAGCTGTTTTCTATGCAGCGTAAAATGTAGCCTAAGCTGCAAGTGAGAGAGTGGGGCACTCGGATGCTGCTATGCAGAGGTTGACATGTGTGGTTCCTTTGGAAAACACTCGATGCCTGTCTGTCAGCAGACGGAGTTATTAGAAGAATGCTGTGTATCCTTGTATGTCTTCATCCTTCAAAACTCTTTCTCAGTCTTTATCATGGATTACTGTTAACTCCAGTGAGGGTGAGAGAAGATGAGCACTAACACTTGTATGTGGGAGGAGTTGCTACTCATCTGCCTGAATGACATTCACACTGATTCCCTCTAAAGGCTGCCTTTGTCAACACTGGAGGGACTGAAAAGTAAAATTCTTTGCATCTGAAGGTGGGCCTCAGAACTTACTCTTTGGAAGGCTAGAAAGAGCATTTCAGAGTTTGGCTCAGGTGCACCTTGGCTGTGTCTAAGGCTTGGGGTGAGTCTACCCAAAGTCTTGTAACCCAGAACCTCCACTACAAACATTAATGATGCAGTGAATATTGGTGATATTTTTGGCATGCACAAATTTAAGAGTCTTTTAGTCCACCAGAAAGGTTTGTAACAAAGGGCTGAATCGAAAGGCTTGTCTTTTACTGCAGATTAACTAACTGAAGTTAAAAAGAAAGGAAAACATCGGAGCCATACACTTCAGCTGGTACTTTGTTTTCTTYGTGTTAGGTTTTAAAAATATGGTTAGCCTAGTTTTTATTAATATGACTTGCATCATTGCAATTGAAATATAGTGAAATTACTAAAACAAATGAAAGGCATGAACAGATATGTCAGTTAAAATCAGATATGCTTAACTTGGATATTTTTAGTATGCTCAAGGCACACAAGTTACTGTTCTGCACACAGCTGCAAACGTAGGGTGTGCAGTATATCTCAGTGGGCAATGTGATAGCTTTATGGTTTCAGCAACTTTTTTGTCCAATTTGTCAACCCTCATTTGTCTCGCTTGGAAAGAGGCTTGTGCAAACACTGCCTGTACTGCTGGGAGTTCTGCTATGTGCAGGAGTTCAGTCATATTTTGTTACTGTATTGATCTAAATATCTCTTTATTGTTCCATATTCCTTTCAAACATATAGGAACAAGAGAGCAGAGAAAGTGTGGCTGTGCTGTTCATCATTTGAATGACATGCTGAATCAAACTGAGGCAGATTTGTTCAGAGGAGTGGAAAAGCCTCGTTTCCCATATTCTGCTCCTAGGGGAGGAATTGGTGCTGCTTATATTCTGGATTCCTGAACTGCAGGTTAGGTTTGCTGGGCAGGCAGTGGCAACAAAGGAAGAGAGGTCCATACTTAACCTTAAAGGCATTTCTGTAAGTCAGTATAAACTGACTCTGAGTAACTTCAGTGCAGAAATCAAAAATGGATTTCTGGCCATTAGAGGAACAGAAGATTCTGGGTCTTTTCTTTAGTACGAGTAAGAGGAGATTACAGAGCTTATTACAGGGTTTTGGACAAGTTTCTAGCAATGTGGAAATCTATACTGGGAGGGAACTAGAACCATTGATGTTTGAGGTCCTGTGTATTCCTGTGTTTTTGGGCCTCAGTTTGGCAGGTTGAGTAAAAGTAATTATTCACYAAACAGGTAAAAATTAAATAAATATGAATTATTCAGAAACTTATAATTCTGCAAGTCAGTAAATGTCTGGTAGCTGTCAGAGATACATGCTTTTCAGACTTGTGTTTGTAGCATCTATGAACAATTTAATCTTATATAATATATATAAGCACGGAGTCTAAGGTAGGACATACTGATGACCTGAATTTTCTTTCCCAAGTTAGCATACTCATAATTGAATCAGATTTTCTTATAAATAAACAAAGCAATAACTTACTGTAAAACATTTATTCTGGTTACAGCTGATGAGTAGTACTTACTTGAGACCACCCTTCATTTACGTTTTGTTTCAAGAAATTAAGGGTGGTCCCAAGTAAATACTACTAATTCAGAGATGTCCCATATCTTCCATGTTAATTACAAGTGAAACCCTTTGTGAAGATGCTCTTAAGCGGTTTGAGCCCCAGGGGACTGATTTAGAACCGGAGGGCAAATCCTAATGAAATTACAGTAATTTTAAATAGCCTTGTCTAAAGAGATTATGAAAGTATGAGATATTGAGGTGACAGTAATAGTCTGAGCAGTGAATGCTCTCATCCCCTCATCTTAAAGACACCATACATAGATAGTGAGATTTTTGCGCTGCTGCTATGAGAGATGCCAGYGTGGTTGCTGGAGGGAGCTCATGTTATCCTGCTGCTGCTTCCAAGGTGCACTGCCCTGGGTAAGGGTGCCAACAGGAGGAGGAGATTTGGGCTTCCTTATTCTCATAAGGAAACCGGCACAAACACGTTCACTCCTTTTTTACTGGAGCAAAATAACTGCTTAGATTTTGTCAGTAATCCAAGTCAGAATGCAAAGGAATATAGGAGAGAGACATCTGTTACATTCTCCCCACCAGCTTCTTGAACATTTTGSCTTATATCCTGTGTAAAAAGCCAGACAAATTGACTCCCAGTTTAGCTGTAACTGAAGTATTGCAGAAGCCAAAGCTTTTCATGCAGAGAGCCAGTGTTTCTGTTTAGGGCCTAGGACCACCATCCTGACCTATACCCTGGCACAGTGCCATTGCATCTTCTCAGACTTTCAGCTTTTTCTCTTTGGGTGAGGTTCTTTTGGAACGAAAATTGTTAGTTGAAAGTATCCTTGAAATAAACATTGATAAAAGGGAGTGTCTTTAGTGGGCATAGCCTCCGTCCTTCATTCCATGCTGGTTATTGCATTCATAAAAGCCTTAATAATGGGCCAGAAAATGTAGGATGAAGTGTTGGTGATTGCATGTTGGTGATTCTTCCTATGCGAAGATCCAAGGAATGCTGACTGAGTCARTGTCTTGGGAGAAGAATGTGAAAGCGGCCAGGGGGAAGGCCCTGTTATGAGAAACAGCTGACATGAGTGTGTAGCCATAAGGCATTTGCACTGGATTTTCATTTTCCTTTAGAAAGCAGGCAGTAGTAAGTAGTTTTGCTAAGTATTAGAAACCTCTGGTTTTGAATGCACAGAGAACTCAGAATGTGTCCGGTTTAAATACTTTGCATGCTATGCTTTAGGGTAGGGTAAATTCTATTTGGTGGAATTACTCCACTGTTCAATATCAGCTCTAAAATGTCAGTCTGTGTTTTAGTGAGGTTGACTGACTAAGGTGAATTGGATGGAGCTGAAAGGCTTCCACAATCCTCTTTGCTGTATTGGAAGAAGGTAGACTCAGGAAAAATAGCAGATTATTTGAGTAATAGCATTTTAGAGAACAATAGGGAAATTGCATTTGTTTGGTGAGTTACATAYGCTGTTCAATTTTTGGACTCATATCTAATCTTACATAAGGCAGAAATTGGCAGCTTTTCAGAAGCGAGGTGCCAGATTGTATTTTTCTTTCACAGACTAGAGGTTAAGAATAGTGGTTCAAAACATTCAAATGTGCTGGCAAGCGGTGTTTGGAAACGCTGCCTCTCCCAGGGATGAGCTGCAGTCAGCCAGCCCAGAGATTGGCTGGGGGGTCTGTGTGGAGCAGGCGCTTCCCATCCTTGAGCTTTAAGAGCTGGGAGTGCTCAGGAGATCCCAGCACTCCGAGTACTCAGTCCGGTGCCAACAATGTTGCACATCGTGGAAAAGCTACTGCTGTCTTCCCGTGACATGGACACCAAAGGTTGGAACCTGCTAGCCCGATTGGAAGCTCTGTCCCGGGTAGAATAGTATCTCAAGTTGTATTCATGGCTTTCAGTCTGACATTTGACTCCTCTCTGTGTGTGTGTGTGTGTGTGTGTTTAGTTCTACGAAAGTGCCTTTGTAACAGGTATTCTGGACACTTGATCATTGTGAAACTAGAGTTAATCTATTTCTCAGTAATGCCATCTTGCACATTGCATATTCTTTTAGAAAGAGGTAAGTGTGAGTAGATTCTTGATGTAGATTTTTAAGAAATACYATAGGAACCCCTGAAGCATGTGCAAAAAGATGTAGAAACTGCTCTTTGTGAAATGATATGGAATATTATAATGTCCATACTGCTTCTGCAGACTCTGTTAATCAAGGTCTAACATAGCATAGTAACCTGCAGTCTTATGGAGTTAATTCTAATCCCGGCAAAGATCTATAGCTATGTTTCATGTGCTTATTTAATAAACTCTTGGGAGAACTATTTATCAGGTGTGTTGGAACCATGCCTGAGCAGTAGGTAATGCCATTCATTTTTCAAACCTAATGTGATTTTAAATGAGTTGATATCACGTTTTATAGTGTAACTCTTACACACCCAGTCCTGTTGTATGGCAGACATGACAGCGAGTCCATGTTTTGAGATTGTGCTGACCAGCTCATATCAGAAATTGTGGATAATTCACTAATCAGCAATTTGACTACATATTGCTGCCCGTTTTTTCTTCCCCCCCCCCCCAATACTTCATGTTGTATCAAAATATCCTAAGTGATATCCTGAAATCTTGGGGGTATAGCCACCATATCCTTTACTAGTGGTAACCATATGACAGCTACTTCAGTTGTACATACAAAATATAGATAATTTCTGCATAGAAAAACTCTGGATCAAAACGCTCAAAAAAATTTTTCTATCTGTTCATGCTGTATYTCAGTTTTGATCTTCATGATCAAAAATTAGCACCATTTTCTCTCTTTCATTTGGAAAAAAACATATTAACTTGCAACTTTATTTTTGTAATTGCATGATGTAGCATGTTCAAAATAGCCACAGTGTTCAGCAGTRTAAGTCATGATATTGATTTTAATGACATTACATGTTCTGTCTTCTCAGGAGCGGTGATCATCTCTACTCCACAAGACATAGCTTTATTAGATGCGCGCAAAGGAGCTGAAATGTTTAGGAAAGTCCACGTGCCTGTAAGCTTTTTTATAAAAATACTCACTGATTTCTTCCAAGATGTGAATAAATGTAGTATGCTGTTTTTTATTTGAAACCTCTTTAAATGTAGAGAAATTATATATGGATGATATTGGTATATTTCAAGCATGAAAATGCCTTTTGCCCTTTAGAAGGGTCTGTGGGTGTCAGGCCGTGTAAAAGGCTGTCTGTATCTGTTCCCACTGGATCTTTTTTTTTAATTGAATTGCAGCTTATTTAGTAGTGTGTATATCTGCAAAACACAGAATTTAGAAATGTCCATAATAATAAGAAGAAGAATCAGGAGGAAATATTAAATAAGTTGACCCCTTTGTCTTCATATTTTATATATTCTGAAAAACTGTTTATTGATATTTGTATCAATTTTTCTTTGAACTTAAAATTAACATTTTAGATAAAAACTGAAGAATAAGATTAACGGACTTGGAGTAGAAAAGTATTTTAAAATATATTAATTGTAAAGTATTAATTAGGTTACTAATTAAATATCTTAGTGAATATATGACTAATTTGGATTGAGGTTTTGACACTTACTACAAGTTGCTAAGTAACTAAATATTATACTCCCAATATGTCCATGAAGAGATTCCTTTTCATTTAAAATGTGTATTTGATAAGAAAATACAAGCTGAAATGCCTTCTTGTTTTAATTCCTAAGAAAAGAGCATTCACTATGCTTTGGTCCTGTATGTTAGAAAAGATGTTTTCCTAATTGTCTATGTGAAGTTCATTCCTATTCTGCTAAAAAGGGAAAATTCTTTAGTAACTAATATGTTTTTAAATAAAAAAATGCAACGAAGCTGCTACTTTTTTCCTCCTTGGTTTGCAGAATAGCTTAAAAAGGGTCATAGATTGATAAGTTCATTATTGTTAACTATTGCTTAAGTGTATTTGCACCAAAGTGAGTAAAATAGCACTTCTGCCATTTGCTACTAGGGAAAGGTGTATTTTATGTGTGTGTGAATGTGAGCGAGTAGTATAGTATATGTAATCTTTTTGTTTGGATTTGATTTTATGTTTAGATTTCCTAAGTTCAAACAGTTATTTTCTTAGTGTAAAATTGTGTTTAAATTAGTACTTTACTGAATTTTCTTTCAATGTATTGACAAATTACCAAGATTTCTTTTACTGTCTCTTTTGTTCAATGCTCTGAAGAGAATGTCTTCTAACCAAAGCATGCATCAGTAGGTTTGCAACGTACTGCAAACAGTAGATTTGGCTGCTGTTGATTCGACTAGTGACAAATGAGATTTTTAMTATGACAAATCTTCTATTTTTATTAATCAGAATTTTCAGATCTTAACTTAATCAAATGAAAATTTACAGCAAAAATGTCATGTCAGATGTTGTTTTTGAACACAATTCAACCTGTCATCAGATCTTATATCTTTCCTGCTGCTGTTTCTTTCCTTTTTTCCCCACCGTGTATGTATGTGAATACAGGTGTCATTTATTTTGGTGTTAAAGCAGCTCCTGCTGGTGTAATGCATATTAAAATATAAACTAAATCTGAGGCTAAAAAGAAAGTTTGGTTAGATTGTATTTCATGAACAGTTTGAAACCTGGGAAGGGTTTACATCAGATGAGTGCTCAAAATCATGAATCTGTAGGATTACACTGGAGGTGTGTGTTGGGACTATATGACTGAATAAACATCATCTTTGGAAAAGTGGAGTCTTAGCAAATGCTTTTCAAAGTAGTTGATGATCTTTAGGTTGTTGGCTCTTGGTCTTTGGGCAGGCTTGCTTATGTTTCTAGTGAGTTGGGCTCTCTTTTACCCATRCATACACACAAACCACTTTTGCCCTTTCCCTGCAGACATTAATTGCCAGGGTCTAAATGACATAGGCAGGATTATTAAAACCACAGTCTGTAACATCTTATCTCCTTAACTGAAATTAAAGTAGAATGATAGGAGTTGATGAAAAGCCGCCAATGAGAGGAATAACTTAGAACTTTGAGGAAAAATATCACCTATTTCAACCTGTTGAYACTGAGTGTGGCTGGATATGCTCTACATTGTCAGTCATATCCCTGAGATACTGATAGGGTTTTTGGTTTTAAATTTGTAATTCTTCTGGTCATTTCCTTGATTTGGAAGGCTATATTGTGGCTTTCACAGGTTTTAAAGAACAGCCAACATAAACACAGCTGTATATTTCTTTCTAAGCTATACTAAAATTGTTTGCTTGACTATTTACTTGTTAGTGTTGCCACAGCATCTACAGTACCCCACCAAGATTATGGCTTCATGTTAGAGCCCAAATTTGCCTGTCATAGGGCAGAGCGTAGGGAGCAGGAAGTCGTCTTATGCACTTCTGACTCTGAAATACCAAGTGGGTGACCTGTAACTGGTGCGGAAGGTGAGTGGCAGGTTCTGGATCTATGCCCTTCATCATCTCAGTTCCCCTCAGTTTGGATTCAGTCTTCAAGACCAACCTTCTTTAAGAGCATCAGATTATTTAGGTGGATTTCTCAAGAGTTTTCTCTTTCTGTAGACTTTTATTTTTCTCAGTTTATCTTCAGCTGAAGTGGCAGTATGTTTGTGTTTTGGTGTATTCTTCTACTTAACTGGAACACTGGTTGATCACAAGGAACACACCAACATTCAGAACCTCATATTTGCAAATAATCCGTAATGTAAGATGGGATGCTAGTTTCTTTGTTTCCTCATTTTAGCCCCTTTAAACACTCAGAAAACTTTTTCATAAGGAGAGCTTGGAAGGCAGTGGGAGGCACGCAACAGAGGTATAGGGCCGTGGGGGAAGATGACTGCCTTGTGATGAGTTTTACCTTTGTTACTAAGCACGTTCATTTCATTGTACTTATTACATGCTTTTATAGGCTTGTGCTGCTGCCTTCACACTCTTCAGTTAAGTCTGTATTTTCAATTATGGTGCCAAAAATTAGACTCTTCCTGTAAGTAGTTAAATGTTTGTTGTAGAGAACACTGGCATGTCGTTTTTGGGTATGCGTGGTTACCATGGTGGATACATAACTCCTTGATTAACTAGGCCAGCTTGTTCAAGCATGCCACTAGGATGCTCAGAGTTGTTTTTAAGAGCACAGAAGGCCAAAGATGTATAATAGTTTTTATACTTCAAAATATATACTCATATTTTTAAAACTTAGCTTTAATGTATGTTTGTCCATACACATATCTTAAATTGTGCAACTCAACTTCCTAAAGGAAGTCTTCTGCTGACTATCAGTAGAAGTTTTCAACCTGTAATATTTGCCTGCTACTTCCATMACTTTTGAGAAATTCTGTTCTGCCTTAGTGAGCAATTTTGTGTACCAAGTGAATAAAATGAGATTAATTTTAATGTTAGGGTTATTGTACYTTATGAAAGAAGAGATTTGTGTGCACAATTTGGCGAATTTTCAGGACTTCTTTGTAAGGGTGATGTTGAACATCTGGCATCAACAAAAAGGTGCCTAATACTCTTGTACTTGAGACTTTTATCCCATGGATTTTGTCACATTGTTTCACATTTATTTCTGTTGTTTGATCCTTAGCATGTGTCTCTGGTCTTCCAAAAGAATAGCAAATCTGCTTCTTCCCGAAAACTTCCCAACAGGGTAGCTTTACCAAGTATATTAAAAGTATGCTTCATTGTATCCTTTCTTGTGATGGCAGATTTCTATTGTGCAGTTCCTAAAACTGCAAACTACAAGGCTGGAAAGCATGACACAAAACTTCACCAGTGCTCAAGAGCTCTAAGATGAAAAACATTTCCCTTGGCTGGGAGGGAGGGTTGTTGCAAGGGTAGRTCTATATAACAGGTACTACTTATGATAAATAACTTTGTTAATCCTTGAAGCTTGATGTGCTTGAAATAGTGTGTAAATGATGTGGAAATCGAGACTAATGATAGTTGATAATGGATAGAGTCTGGTATTCAGAAATCTAGGTATTATAGTGAGACAATCTGAAACTTGCTTATGTTAAATAAGTGTCCTCTAAGATTTTTGTTTGTAATCTCTTGTTCATTTTCAAGTATGAATAATGAGAATACTGATGCTTGAGTCCTAGACTTGAACATGTTCTTCCTTTTACTTTAACAGGTTTTAGGACTTGTTCAAAATATGAGTGTTTTCCAGTGCCCCAAATGTAAGCACGAGACGCACATTTTTGGAGCTGATGGTGTAAGAGATTTAGCAAAAAGCCTTGAATTGGATATATTAGGTAAGGATATAAAACTGACTTTATTATTTGGGAAAAAAATATTGTCATACATAAGGAAAACCTTAGTTTAAGGATGGGAGAGCACAAACATAGATTACTCTATACTGAGACAGTGCTAAAATAGAATAGAATTAATAACCCAAGTTGTTGAATTTCGTTATTGTTGCATGCTTGTTTGTGGAATCTGGACTGAATATGAAAATTCTTGAGTTAAATCTTAAATGTCTTGTGACCTATAAGTAACCTGGGGCTTGAATGGTTTAGATATCAGTGTACCATATTATTTGAGTCCTGTAGGACTTTGTTTATGCCAATGGAGATGAGTTCAATTAAAAAAAAAAAAAAAAAGCTAATGATTTATATGAAGTAACAGAGTAATTTGTCTAAAGGAGTTGGTTTTGCGCCCATATGAAGAAATCTCCACTCCTTGGAAACAAATAGTTCAGGAAAGTTGTTTTAACTACTTTCAAGTAGATATAGGTTACTCAGATTTAGTTCTAACTAGACWTTTAATGATTATACTTAATTGTCAAGATTAAAAGAGTATGCTGAATCGCATTTTTTTCAAAATATGTTTTAAATGAAAGTTTATCCATGATTTTGAAAATTTKTCCATGATTACATAATCTAGCATGCATATAAGCTGAAATGTAAAAACTAAAAATAGTCTCTTGCTATTTTTAAAAGGCATATTTCAACTTATGCTGTCAGTGAAAAGAAAAAATTATAAAACATAACACAGCATAATCAAGTTAGTGAATAGGATAATTGCRTGTGCTAATGATATGTTTCCATGTATTACTGTAATTATCTCAATGATTTTCTACAGTTAATTCATTAAAAAGAACTAGGAAGCTCACCTAGAAAGATCAACTTAAAAATACCAAGGTCTGACACCAACGGGACACAGCAAGGCAACACATAATTAAAGGCATGCGTCTAGGCTATCCTTGAGACTTCTGGATACATAATGAAATGTGATAGGAGCCCAAGGGAGCTTCTGCAGCCATGAGTTCTGTGCAGGAGGGCATATCTTCCACAGCAGTTAAATCAAACCTGTCTTGAGAAACAGGCACAAATGAAATGTCCTTCGTAAGAGGAGCGATCCGATTGTGACAGTATCTAATGAGGGGCAGGCTAGGACATCTACATGTTTGGTATAGTGAAGCTTTCTGTAATCTGGCCTTTCTCTGACAGCCTGAAGATTAAGACTCATGCCCCAAGGGTTAAATTTAGAATTACAGTCCTTAATCAGATTAGTATGCGCCTACTTCCAGGGGTGACTATTACACAGTGCTACCATATGGGGAAACATTACTGCTTACAGATGATATGTTAATCTATTCTGGATGGAAGTTTTATCCTAATGGTATTGAATTGTATCCAAAAAGCTTTGAGAGTTTATTAGATATTTTAAAAAAATGCTTGAAGTTTATTTTGCTTATATTTTGCAATCATGTGGCTGTTCTGTGTGTTCAGCTAAGCACCTAGTCCTGTTATGAATCCTGACAAGGTCTTAGTTACCACGAGATCATCTGCCAGGTTCTGCAGCCAAATAGTATGTGGGTAGAGTAGTAATTTTCCTTTACTTGCTCATAATTTTCCACTTTTGGTATCACTGAACTCTTCCCTTGTTTTTGTTTATGACAGAAGATGGTTTATGACTGAAGGAATTTCTGGTACACTTGCTGAGTGTAGTCCCTTATCTCATAATGTTACTGCCTTTTTGTCTTTTTACATGTATCTTGCCTAGGAATGCTAAATTTCATGKTTTTTTTTTTYYTTTTTTTTTTAATGTTGCTTATTATTTCTCCCTCCAAACTGGATAACGAGAACTAAATACTGTAGTCTACTGCTACCTGTATGAGTTCTAGTCTGGTCCTGTAATGCCAGCACATCTTTGTAGGTTTGAGGAAGAGAAAGGGGTAGCTGTTACTTTACAGAAGACTGTGTAATTTCTTGTTCAGCTGAAGTGCTTTTTCACTAACAAACTATTCTTGAATGAAGATGAAGATTAGTCTTGGCACAAAATAATGCTACAAGCTATCTTCTGGGAGACTTACAGAGTTAGAATTTTTCTCTTAAGACCATTTAAGGTGTTATTTTTAAGGTGAAAACATTTAAGAAAATGTTTAAGGACCTACACACAGTTCATTTTTTTAGGCACAAGTGTATGGACTTCCATGCCAGAAGAAATTCATTCAGGACTGACAAAATAAGTGCTGATTGAATTCGGAAGGAATTGGGTGTAATAGTCATAAATTACTAAGTGGTTTAATTTCTTCAAAGATTCAGTTAAATAAGCATGGAAACACAGTTTTTGTCTGCTATTTGTTGTCTTTTAAGCAGTCTGTGGTGGGTTTGATTTAGGTTAAATAAACATAGTCATAAGGTATGAATTAAACTGATGCAACTTGAAAAATTAGTTGAGATTGAACTAAATGTAACTTCTCTTGTCTGCATCTGTCCATGCTTTAGAATGTAGTTGTATCTTCCATTGGAAGACAGTGGGTTATTGTTAATTCATCTCATAATCACCTATGTTGCAATGAACTAATGTTGGGAACTTGAAGTTTCTTGAGTGCTGCAAAACCCAAAATCTCATCGGTTACTAATTGGTTTTTCTTTAGAATGTTCCTCCCTGCTCGTTATAAAAGCACAATATAAAGAAGGCTTTCTGAATGGACTGAATAGCTATCTACCTTTTGTAGCCCTAATGAAAATGATAACAAATGTTATTTGCAAATTAAGTGTACAAAAGGTTTTTAAATAGTGATTAAAATCTTAAAGCAGCATTGRAAAGAATATACAGTGAAGACATGAGCTAAACACTAGGTTACAGGATGAGTATTTGCCTAACACTCGAGCAGATTTTTCTATATATACTTAAAATAGTGTGTGCCATGGTTTGTGGGKTTTTTTTCTCTGTATTTAACAAGCACTAAAGTGAACTCCTTGTCATAAAATCAAATATGTGTTTAGCATTAATGATTAAGAAAATGCACCAAGTTTACTGCAGCCTATTTTCACTTCAAATGCTGTGCTTTGAGATTAAGTGATTCAAAGAATCTGAGCTGGAGTTCAGGTTGCTTCAGAGCTATCTTAATCTAATATCTTCAAGAAATATCAGGTCTTTACAGAGGTGTTTGTTTTTTTTTTTTTTTTTCTCTTTATTACAGGAGACATTCCATTGCATATTAATATAAGGGAGACATGTGATTCAGGACAACCTGTTGTGATCTCACAGCCTCAAAGTGATGCTGTAAGTTTGCTGCAGTGCACTTGAAATAAATAGAGTGGATGGTCCTTCTCCTCAATGTAATTTGAACAAAAAGGTCTATCTGAATGTAACTCGAGGAAATAAGGTTCTGTAAATGGGAAGAGTGTCGCTGAGTAACTGTGGCACCTAGTTTTGGAATGCTGGTCCTTCACTGTCCTTATGTACGTGTATTTTTGTTTAACTCGTCTGAATCATGTTCAGCATAGCAAGGACTTGATCCAGATCCTGGCTTGCCAAGAAGAGGAAGGTCAGTGTCAAGCCACTTGAGACCTTGTAGCTGATGTGGGTCCGCTAAAGCTGTCAGTTGAGCCTTTGATTGTTGACCCTGGAAACTGTCAAAGGGTCCTATCAAAAGATGTTTGGAACACAAACCTGCATATTTTCAGTACCTGGATTGTTTTCAGTAGCAGGAAGTGGAGGAATTTACACACGGAAGGAAACGGTGGGGTTTTTTTTTCCTTTTTTTTTTTTTTCTCTTCTGTGCATTTACCATAACATTTTATTGCCAAATGAAAATGAGTTGTTGAGATAGTAGGAGTCAAGTATACATGTCTCTAGAGAAAAGCAGCTGCGTATATAGAATGTTGTCATTACTACTAACAGAGCAAGACTTTCCTGACTGGATTTTTTTTTTTTAACTTGCTACCACTGCTGGAATTTTTCTGCCATGCTCTGTAGGGCACAGAATTGTCTGGCATGTTGCATTTGTAAAATAGCGTGGTAGACCCTCAGTCTTGACTGATTATCATTAAAAACGAGTGATTAATAATAATAGATGATAGAATCAGTTTTTGAGAGAGAAACAGTAACAGGTAAGTCATACTGATTGAACACGTTATAATTGCTAGTCTTAGACAAGGACTGTGCTTAGCCTCTGTGCAGTGTTATGATCTTGAGTCTAGATCATCATGTCTAATTAAAGTACTAAGGTTTGAGTAAATGTGTAGCTCGGGTCAAAGCTGAGGCAAAGCAGACGAGCAAAGCAAGATGAAAGACTCTCTCCACTCACAATATCTGAAATCTGTATTAATCAAGAGTCTATAGCCTGCAGGACTACCAATCTAATAAACATGTAGGATAATGTTCTGAAAGTTAACAGTCTGTGGTGTTGCCATCTGTTTCTTCTTGAACTATGTTCTTGATAATGAAAGGAGGGGTTATTAGCACCATTTGTGGCAATTAAGTTAAATATGAAGAGAAATCAAGATTTTGAAGTATGTACAACTCTGGGGAAAACTTWTAATATTCTTTTCTCTCATTGTGTTTGTGACATAATCATTCTGCTTGTGACATTAATCAATCAGAGAATTATTTTGTTAGAAGTCAATAATCTTTCTATAGAGAATTTTCCCTTATTGCTGATTTGCTTCTCACTTTACAGACAGTGATTGTTGTTCTCTTACATTTTAAAGAAATGAAATTCTTATCACATAGCTGATGATGAGAGAGGTCATATAGGGTCAGATTCTAATCTTTAATGCATGACACCCACCACCATGTTTCCCAAACTAAAATTGTGGCTATTGATGCATGAGCAATCATAGTTTTTCAAATAGAGAACAATGTGCACTGAGCTTCTGAAATTATCTTTGCTTTTGTCCCATAAATTCATAGATTTCTTTTCTATACGCAAATCGGTGCACCGAACAGATGAAATAGTCACAGAACTGAAATAACTCCTAGCTGATTCAGAGACTGAGGAACGAGGATGGTGATTGACTTGTCAGAATCTCAGTATGTTGTCTCACCTTTTAAGCTCCGTGAAGGCTAGTCTAAAACATGTTTTTAAAATAAGTTTGCTAATATATGAATTTTTTTGCTTACACACATGCCACTGACTTCACCTTACCTTACTGATATGTAAAAAGTGTAGCTGTCTGTCTACACTAGAATTTTAAAATGTGCAAGCAAAGCTATATTATCTAAATCCTTTATTTTAAAGAACAGTTTATCTTTGTCTAGACATATGCTTAGTTTAATTGGCTTAGATGTACTTGGTGGAATAGAGAAGCTACCTTTTCACAAGGGGTGAGGAAATTACTAACCAGCAAAACAACCCTTCTAGTAAGAAAGAAAATTACTTGTGGAGTCAGTTGGATGTCAATTCAAGAAGTTGATCCAGGAAGAAGGAGTAGCAGCATTGAATGTGTGTGCAGGTTCTTATCTGCTTTGAAAAGTGTTATCTGGAGGGTAAAATTTAAGGCAGTACCCAAGGAGCACTGGGAGATGATTTTACTCTTCGTATAACATTGTCTACATTAGTGCTTCTCTGCTTTCTGTTCACTACATGAATGTTTGAGTTGCTTTTTTTTTTTTAATTTTTACACTCCTGAGTAACATTTTTTTTAAAAAGTAGGCTAGTGCTCTAGAAATAGAAAATCGTTGTATGTACATATCAGTGTAAGTGGAACAGGCAAGTCTGATAGAGACAGCGGCAGTTAGGAAAGAATTAAGATCCTCTTCAATGAGCTCATCATTGAATTTAATCAACAGTGGAGACTCACTAAATTCTCCTGGAGATACCTGGAAGTTTGGGGAGCTGAGGTAGACAGCATTCTCTTGCCAAAGCTGCGGAGATGATGAGGGGGAAGTGTTACTAGCCTTCTAGGCAGCAAAGTCTAGAAGAACAAACCCAGCAACACTTTAGTAAAGTGCAAAAGTGGAACAGGGGAAACAGGAGGAGGAATTACTGAAACCTYGTGGAACTGGTAGCACTTAGATATCATCAGAAGGAACAGGGATTTGAAATGGGCAACCTGAAACTTGTAGGTAAGAGGGCCAGAAACACAGCAAGAGACAAAAGATATGATTATTACCAGTGGAATTTCCAAGTCAATTGTTTAAATGCCCAGTGAACTCTCACTCTCCATCCACACTGACAAGAAAAGTGAATGTGATGCTAGYTCCTACCTGTTTTACCTCTTGAAGGCTGCATTGTGTACTGTGGACATTACAGACAGTAGAAACTTTGTAGTGAATGATTTGCARTTCAAGATTTGTACTTGAGCAAAAATAAACTGTGAGGCAAACTATCAGTCCATAATCAAGCTACTCCATGGGAATGGGGCAGTCAGCTCTGACCTGTAAGGTTGTCTATACAAGATGTAGTCATCTGCCCCTGTATTTGGCACTGAGTGAGGCTGCACCTCAAATCCTGTGTTCAGTTTTGGGCCCCTCAGTACAAGAGAGACATTGAGGCACTGGAGCCTGTCCAAAGAAGGACAGCAAAGCTGGTGAAGGGCCTGGAGCACAGACGTTTTGAGGAGCCAGCTGAGGGAGCTGGGGCCATTTAGTCTGGAGAAAAGGAAGCTCGGATGTGACCTTATTGCTCTCTACAACTATCTGAAAGGAGGTTTTATGGAGGAAGGGGTCAAAATCTTCTCCAAACTACCTACTGATAGGACAAGAGAAAATGGCCTCAAATTGTTCTGGGGTGGTTCAGTTTAGACATTAGGAAAAAATTATACACAAAAAAGTAGTCAAGCATTGGTACAGGCTGCCAAAGGAGTGGTGGAGTCACCATCCATGGCAGTGTTCAAGAAGGTGTAGATAAGGCAGCTAGGGACATGGTTTAGCAGGCATGGTGGTAGTGGGCTTGCAGTTAGGCTCGATGATCTTGATGTTCTTTTCCAACAATGATGATTCTATGAATACATATCTCCTGAGTAAAACTTTTAGGGTCAATTCAGTGCCCTAACTGCTTTGAAAAGCTCATGTTTCCCCAGTATACCACAGGAGTTAATGGAAAGATTGGCTTGCAGTTTGTCCTCCTCATGTCTGTTACTGTTTCTTAACRGTGAGGGTGACAGAGCCCTGGAACAGGCTGCCCAGAGAGGTGGTGGAGTCTCCTTCTCTGGAGATCTTCCAAACCCGCCTGGACATCACCCTGTGCCACATGCTCTAGGSGACCCTGCATGTGCAAGGGGGTTGGACTAGATGACCTCTACAGGTCCCTTCCAACCCTAGCCATTCTATGATTCTGTGATTCTATGATACTGCATGACATACAATAATGAATCAAGCTCTTCTGCTCAGATAGACTGTAGGCTTTATGCCCTCGTTAGTTCTATGCTGTCATTAGTCGTGTCAATCCTAAGGAGGTTTGTGATGGAAAGAATGCTGCAAGAATCATCTTTAGTTTAGCCTGTCTTTTTTTGATTTTGGCAGTGTTTAAACCAGTCTGAGAGATGAGTGGTCTCGTGCAGCCATTTCCCATCTCTTTCGTATTCTCTTAACATCACCTTTCATGTCTAAGCTCTGCCCTYCTTCTTCAGTGCTGATCTCCAACCCCAGTTGTGCAGCATTAATAGCAAGCAGATCTGACCAGTTGTTGGGGTGATCTGCATCTTTTTGTGTGTTTCTTCTGCCTCATCCTAACAAAGTGGGGAGGACGTTTGGCTTTCAAGTAGCTGGCATGTTACTGTTAAATACAAAGCTGTCTATTCACAAAAGAAAATGCTTGCTTTCAGAACCAGTCTGTAAACCATTGCTATTAGAGCTTTCAAACCACAAAGGAGAAAGCTGTGATCTCTAATGCTCACTTGTATCATGTTAATATGAAAATGGCTGTGTGTGAGTAAGAACTGAAATCCCTTACTCCTCCTACTCTGGCTTCCTACCCAAAAGGGTAATGAAARCTCTCTCCCTTTTTGATAGTAATCCCTCTTCTGTGGCTTAGTAATGATAAAATAAACAGCCAAACCCAGCTCTGTTCAGAGTCTACAGATGGCACATGAAAAAAAAACATGAGTGGGAGAAAAAGTTCAATAGAGAGAGAATAGGATTTATGCATGAGAGAGTATTGATAGTTTCTGAGGTCCCATTTAGACCATTCATGTATGCTGATGTATATTCACTGTATTTTACTAGCTTTAAAAGATCAGATTTCTCAGTGGGGGAAAAAAGATTCCATTGTAACCACTCTATAGGAAACAGATGTCAATCTAAGCATGYAGTATTTTTTATCTACCTCAATGTATCAAAACAGAGTATTAGTAAAATAGTCTTTGAATAATTTTATAAAGTATTTGTTGTTAGAGACGTAACAATGCGTAATGATAATTTCTGGCCAAATTGTGATAAAAGTTGACAAAATGTAGTAGTACTGTAGTGAAAAACTGTAACAGGGAGAGTAAAGGTAGGGTTTGTGCACAGGCATTCAGCCTTGGCTACCGTCTTTACCTGTGCAGTGAAAAACTGCATCTGGTGTTCCCAGGGGAGGTAAGGTGAGCAGCAGCCAGCGTGTGGCTGCTTTGTTTAGTGGAGAGCTTTTAGCAACAGGTGTAGCAAACAAAAATCTTGTGCTAGAGAGCTGCCTCTGTTGAGATCAGAAGGTGAAAAAGACTGAAAATAGTATGAAAGATTTGGTAATAAATATCTGCCCTAATTTTCCTGTCTGGGAAGGGAGAGAGTAATGAYGTTGTTTCATAGATTGATAATGTAGGAATCCTTCATTTCTGAAGAAACTGCACAGTTGCATTTCTGGCCTCTTATGAAAACGTTATGCTCTTCTCAATCCTATATTGAATTKTTAACTTGTCTGAATAATGTAATTTTTATTTTGTGGGGTTTTTTTTTAAAAAAAAGTCTCACATGGTGGACTTTAAGAGACGCAGAATCCATTGCTTCCTTTTGGGAGATGAGTATCTAATCCCTGTGGCTGGTTTAATTGTTTGTGTGTCATTTTGATTCTGAATTTTTCCAACTTCAGCTTTCAGCCATAGGTTCCTGTTGTGCCTCTCCCACCAGATAAGAGGTCTGTCTTGCTAGTATTTTCTTCCTGTGAAAGTACTAATGAACTATAATCAACTCACCTTTTAATCTTCTTTTTGAGAAGCTAAACAAACTAAATTCTCTTAAGCTTATTACTGTTGAACATTTTCTTTAGCTTTCACTTGTGCTTTTTTTTCCTCTCTCTGGGTTTTCAACATGAATTTAGAGTATAAATGTCAGAACTGGCTGTAGAATTCGGAGTGCAGTGCAGCTAGAGCGTGGCTTAYGACAGTGTTAACCTTCACTTAAAAAAAAAAAAATCTGTATGTGTTATTTCTGTATATCCTTCATTAGTGCAGTAASCATGAATACAGTCACTTCCTTCACCTCCATACTATCCTCTGCCTTCTGAACCAAGGATGCTTTGAAGTAYAGCCTTATTGGATCATGTGTTGAGCTACTTGTCCACTCAGGCGCTTGGCTGCTTCTTAAAATAATTTTTTTCTGTGACAATCCTTCTGCTTTTTGAGAGCCAGTCTGTGTTAAAATCTAGGCTAAGTTTAACTTGCAATACTAATTGCTCCTTTTATTACCTTTTTCATATTATTGTTGGAAGCATGCCTTTTTTTTTTTTGTCATCTGCAACTATTAGCAGGGATTTTTACTTTTATTTTCAATTTGCTAAGGAAAATTTGACAAGTATGTGCAAATGATGCTAGTATGCAAAGGCTCGCTAGAAATAGCATTTTTTTTCAGATTTCCCATTGTTCACTTCTTGGTGACTGTCACTTAGCAAATCTCTAGTGTATTCATAGTTTGTTGATATTGTATGATTCCATTTTGGTTACCACAAAGCTTTTCAATACAAAACAGAATGCTTTTCAAAAGCTATTTTATTATATCTATGCAGTTACCTCTAGTGGCCACATTTCTGTGAGTGAAATTGGAGTTGTTTCACAGGATAAGCTCTCTGCAACATTGTGCTATTTGGAGTTTTATTCTGTTCTTTTGTTTTAATTATCTAATAAATCTACTGGCAGCTTCATGCCTTTTTGCTCAGGATTGCAATGAGTTACTTTAGTCCTCCTATTTTGTATTTTTTGTTCATATTAGCCCAATCTTAGCAGTCTTCCACTCTTTCTTAATGCTTTCAGTGCTCCAAGCTTTATAAAAATGCAGACATCAGTGGGTTTCAGGTCTCTGCAAACTTCTGTTTTGGGAGACCAGAGTACAGCTTACATGATTCTGCTAATTAAAAAGTCTATCTTTAGATCCTGTATAATTTTCTTCTTTATCTTGATGAGCACACTGTTAAATATAACTTAATGGGAAAGATTCAACACATCCTATAAGTGTTTATTAAAAAGAAAGTCTAATTTATTTTGGACCTTGACTTGGGGTAGCATTTCCATGGGGATTCAAACGTCTAAAGCATAATAGCTGTTTGCAGCCTGGATGGTAATGGCCAGGACTTTTACCAGTGWTGTCTGGAGCTGGATCAAATGAGATCTGTTCTTCTCTGTTCTTCTGCACAGTTCTTAAAATGTAACTGGTTTGTGGTCCTGCGTGACTGCTGCAGCTGATCCATTGCTATTGATTATCTTAAATTATGTACAAGACAGCTCCTAGCTGTGTATGTCCTGTATTACCATTCTGCAGGATTTTTTTTCTACTGATTATTTACAATTATCTCTGCATAATTTGGTCAGTTGTAGAGCAGGAACCACCTGGGGAATCTCTSGAAAGGCGAAATTCTCCACCTAGGGTGTTAATTGACTCACTGAAACACACAAATTGGTGTATGCAAAGTGAGAGGTGACTGGGAGACTCTTCAAGGGTCTGAAATGCCCATCAGGAGAGCTCCTGTGCCAATTAGTCAAATACTTAACTGTGAAGGTGASTAGGACTTCACTCTGTCATCTTAGTTTAGGTTCATCTGTTGTCTCAAACTTGTCCATTATCTCGCCTATGCAGATGATGGTTCCTAGTCCACACAGGTAATTAATAACTAAATGTACTGAGCATTTTATACAAGCATAGCCCTGATACCCAATTACAACATAGTTGTACCTATAGCACAAGTCTAAAGTTCATTCTTGTAACAAATTCTATAGCTCTTGCCATGGAGTGATGCGTGTGGGATAATAGGGCTYTAATTTTTACACAGGCAATGATGATCTCCTAATTAGCAGGAAAAACCTCTTTAAGTTTAAATAGGTAATTCTGTAAAAAGGTCAGCTTAGTGCTCAGTAGGGCCAAAGGTAGGAATTCAATGCATGTTAAAAGAAATTCATGCAATTAAAGCCCGTTTAGTGGTTGTTAAACACAAACATACCAGTTAAGGACCTGCTCAGGACATCCTGTAGTCACAAGTTATTGGAAGCTTGTGAAGTATTCTGGGGCAGTAAAAGCTGCTTGTACTAGTCTTAAAATCTTAAATAAGCTTCTGTCATTAGACACAGTGGAGGAAAGACTGTTAGGTTGGCTGGACCTAACATCTGAATCATTACAGCTTATCTGATGTCTGCAAAATTGGAAATATCTATTTATTCTTAACCTTTTTTTTAATTTCCTTTTATTTTTCTCAGATCTGACATTTGATTTGGCTGTCATATTCACTTTCTGTCCAGAAATGTTAGTATGTATCGATTCTYGTCTGTCATCCCATTTTCTTGTCACCTTCTGTGCGTTTATAAATTGCTCTCTTTTATTTCTTGTTTTCTATTTATCACTGAACAAAGAAAAACTGATTTTTTTTTTTCCAAAGTTGTCCTGTGTTTTGGAATACGAGCTTTTCGTTCTGTTTTTCATAAGGTAAAACTCCATTGTTATGTTATTACCAGGGAGAGGACTGATGCAATTTTGTAGAAGGAAGACTGTACTTGCAGACATATTGCAGGTATCTGTTATTCTCTTCTGTCAGAAATTTGCATTATTGTCTTGTCTCAAGTTATTGATTGGTATGATCCTGCTTTCCTTGTCAAGGAATAAGGGTCTGCTTCAAATATGTTGAGTGAGTGAAGCGTTAATGTTTGATCACCAGCAAATTTCTTTTTAAATTTGATCTATATAACCAAACTCCAAACTCAAAAAAAAAAAAAAAAATCTTTCTAGCACTTTTAAGAGGGAACATCTGCTAATTGCCCCTCCAGCATGGGGGAAAAAAAATCTGTAGTTTATGACTTCTATGAGTTGTGCTGTTGCCTGTGGTCTTAGGATAAGAAAAGGTCATGTAGTTCTTTGTCTGCTATGGATATGATACTACATCTTCCCTAAGTTTAGCTGAATGYGTATTAAAAAAGAGAGGAGGGTGGAGTTGGGTAGTGTAGTACAGCTGTGAAACGCAACTCTAATGTCCTGTATAATGCAGTTAATAATCCATTGCAGTAAGACTATAGAGAGGCTTTAAAATGCAGGAATATGTGAGAAGTTAGCATTTACTCGCTCCCTCAGTATATGAGGAGGAAAATGGAGAGTATTTATTATTTAAGAGTTTTTATTGTGCTTGATAATACATTTCAAAATTAGACTCTAACCACTGCATATAAAAATGTTATTCATCTTTGTTTTATATGTTTGATTCTTATGGGATCTYATCTCATAAAATACAAAATTAGATGCTGCATATGTCGTATCCAGTGTTCCTACACTTTATTTTAGGAGTCGACATTTGAATTACGGTGATTGATTTAGGATAATTTAATAATAAAATAATAGCTGCAAACAATCTTCTGTTAAAGAGCATGGGACTTTAATAGAGGAAAATAGTATCACAAGCAGTAACCTGGCCTGTTAGATCCGAATGACTTAATTACCACAGAAATGGAAGGAAAGAGGAGTCTAGTGAATRTAGCAGACTTAAATAGCAAGCCATTTGAAAATGATCAAAGCTTTTCACCCACCTTACTTTTAACTGCAGTGATTTCTTCACGGTGTGATACCTATCCTTCACTGAGTAATACCTATCTTGTATTCTGTTCTGAGCCCAAAGATCAAGTTTCTAAGGTGAAATGGGGATGCCTCAAAGCTACGTCCAGCCCATCTGCTTTTGTTCCTTCTATATTTAGAGTTGGGCTTCTTAAGTACTGTGAGCTGCCTTCCGCGGTTGCTTGCAACACACACGCAATCTTTATGAGGTCCTGCAGCTCCCAAAAGTACTCCTCTCTTGGGAATAATTATGCTTCTTTTTCTTCTGTGATGAATTAATCTGATCTATATATAGGCATGAGGGGGTGTAGGTTGTGGTGACTTTTTTTTTTTTTCTTTTTGATGCTCAGTGATAATATTGCTGATTGCAGTGAGCATCTGTAGGATTTCCAGAGCAAATGGAGAAATGCTATCTACTTTTTTCTTAAATGCTGCCATCGTTTAAAAATTGAATAACGGAATAAATGGGTCAATTGATGTACCAAAGAATGGAAAAGTGACTGTAGAACAAGAGTCAGTTTATCCGTGATATAAAATGCTGAGCAAAATTTCATTCTTTAGAGGCCCTTGTAAAGAATCTTCAATTATCTATTTGTTGCCTTGATTTAGCACTGCCTAATAAATGTACAAGTTGATATGGACATTAATGGTTTTAAAGAAGCCTTTGACACGTAGTTTCTCTAAGTCCTAGATAATAGGTCATTATTGAATAGGCACATGGAGGAAATGCCCATGAATGGTGCTAGTCTTCTGAAGAAATTTTAACCATGATTACCATATTAGTAGAACTATATTTTGGTCCTCTTTAGTGGATGGTGTCAATGTTCAAAGTGGGCTGCATGCCAAAAAAAACCTGCCCCCAAGCTGAGCTGCAGAATAGGAAATACTGAGTTTTGACTGTAATGTGTCAGAATGTTTTACAGTTTGTTTTTTAAACAAGTCTTAGCTTAGCTGTTAGTATGCAGCTACAAGATTTGAAGCTGATCACAGACTTAATCATGTGGTAATTTAAATGGATTATTGAATTGATTTTGAAACAGCTGCTTTCAGCAGGAGTAGCTTGCATGTGCAGATCATTTTAGGATTAAGCCATTTGGTTAGTCAGCTGTGGTCACGTTTGCGGTGTTCAGTTATTTGTGAAGAGATGGTGTCTCCCTTCCTTACGCACTTAGAAAATGCACTTTTTTTTTGTCTTGGCATTCATATAACCTTAAAATGAAAACCAAATAAAGAAAACCCTAAACCCAAGTGTGAGGAGTAAGCAGTAGGAAACATGTACCTGGCCTTGCAAAAGACTAACACCTAGWTTAGACCTGAATGTTTTCTGCTAATGACAACTAATGCTAATAGCTGGAGTGATGCACTGGCCTCCATCCCTACTTCCTGCCTCTCAAGCTCCATCCACARTTGTTTGTCAGCTTGTTACATTAAAGACTCCTCAAAGTTATAGATTGTACGGCACAGTTACACCCACCTAGCAATGCTGCGGGAGGCAGGGGGAGGTAAGTGCAGAGGGGTATTTTTGCGATTTCTTCCAGTAAAGTATGTGAGGTTGTCAGTGTGGGCTCCAAATACAGGCTCATTTGGGAAGACAAAGAAATACCTTGGTAGCTTTTCAAACAGAGCAGAAGAGAGCTGAATAGCAGAGGAGCTTTTTATTGTACTGAGCAAACACAGAACATGATGCACAGGCTGGAAATTGAAGTGCAACAAATTCGAATTGGAGATAAAGTGTATGTTTTTAATAATAGAAGTAATCGATCTCTGAAACAACATAGAAGAGAGAGATAGCAGATRCACTCTTACTTGAAAATCCTTGTATCGAGATTGGCGACCTTTCTGAAAGATCTGTTCAATATCAACTACAATTTGCTGAGCTCGATATAGAAATCACTAGGTTTCATTTTATGGCTTGTGCTGTGCTGGAGCATAGGCAGTGTTCTTATGCATGTCTCTTGAAGTTAAATCCATGACTTTGGGATGGTAGACTGATCGGGGCACTTGTAGCAGTCTTGTGGTTCAGTGGTCTCGTCCCATCCAGCTTGCAGCGTGCTAAAAAATGCCACAGGTGGTTGTGGCCGGACACTTGTCCCGCATGGATTCTGCTGTGGTGGAATTTATTATTCCTGATACCACCTGCATGTTCCTGGGAGGATGTTTGTTTTTCAAAACACTTTTGTTTTTAATGCCTGTATCGGAACTTCTGTAGTGCAATCTTGTCCATAATGAATTAATTCACTTGAATTTGGGGGGAGTGTAATTGTTCCCTCTGATTCTGTCTGAAGCCCATGCACAGCACATCTCAAGCTGTAGAATGAGAAAAGTCTATACYTAGTAGTAGTGCAGTGGTAACTGCAGCTTCCTTTTCCAGAAGAGTATTGATTATTTGTTTTTTAAGGCAAATAGTTCAGTCAAGTAGAAACCAGAATTTTAAAAATAATAGTGAATTTAGATTTTATTTTCCTCTAAATGTTTTAATTAATACTGGCAATTATTTTATGTATTTTAATATTTTTATTAAAACAAAAACATCAAAGTAGAACACATTTGTTTTAACATGTTTCATTTTATTTGATTGTGCGTGAAAGACCATATACCTAGCAAGACCATTTCTACCTTCATGTAGAAAATAAAGTGCTAAATATATCTTTCTGTTTCTGCAGGCTAAAGCCTATCTAAGGATAGCTATGGAAATAGTAAGACGACTGCCAGTACCTCCTGCTTGAAGTGTTTACCAGTAAAACTTACCAAGAAAGCGGTGGAAGAAGAGGCCTGCTACTTAATTATAGGGACTTCATATTTGATTTCTAAGACCTTCTAAAAAGTTAGGCTCCCAGAGTTTAAAATATGATTGCGATGTTTACTGTTTTCCAAGCCATTACTTGACCATGTCCAAATAGATTGAAGTATGCAAGATGATAGATGGTATTTAAGTGCTGGTTTGTAAGATCTCCGAACAAGAAGAGACGAAGTACGAATTTTGGATGTCTTCCATCTACAGCCAAGCAGAATGAAGATGAGAATGCCAAGGCATAAACTCTGCTTTAAAGATGGCATTTGCAGTATGCTAATTCCTGTACATTTTGTTTCTGCTATTTAATTGCTTGTTTAATTACCAGCCTGACCATAAATAAGKTTTGCAGAATTTGACGTTGTGGACTTAGGTGTATTACTGCAATATGTTTGTGTATTCATCTTAAAAAACAACAAAAAAACCCACCCCTTCATGTGCTCTTGAATACTTTTTTTATAGTGARTTTTATAAAGGATCATAAGCAAAATCTCTTACTTCGAGATAATACTGAATCATGAGGTAAATCTCAGTTTATTGGATAATGGACTTTATGACCTTAGGCATATTTTGTGCCTCCATTGCTTTGTAATAGACCCAGATAGAACAGTAGGTAACAAAAGGTCTTCACTGAAAGCCAGATGTTGCACCTGGGATCACTTTGCAAGGAGATGCAAATGATCCCAATAAATTATTCATAATTGGATATTCTTAGTACAATGCAGCACCTTCAACATTGAATGTAAAGCTACAACCTGGAAGGAAAGAAAGACTAGATCTTCAGCCTGCATGGCCTTCTGCTTTTTGGTTTGGGATTTTTTTTTATTATTTTTATTTTTTTTGCCTGATCTTTATTTCTATGCTAGAGTGTGGAAGTGAAGAAAATGCCTTCAGAGAATGACTTTCCATGTACAATTAAATGTTTCTTTTGGCATTTGGGCTCACTTGTTTATAAAGTGTAAACATCCTAAACATAATATATTAACCGTATTGAAATCTAGGAATTTTGTTATTGACTTCAGTGATACCAAAATATCAAAAATATTTTCCTGCATTCCAAGTAAGTGTGTGTAAATTCTGAATTACTTGTTTTTCCTATTCAAGTGCTGGAGCATATAAAGTTAATATTCCATTAGGAACATTTAAGTCACACATGRAGTTTGCTTTAGAAAGTTAGACATTAGCTACAGTTGATTTTTAATCTTCAGCTGATTTTGAAAATGTAAATTAGTCCAAAATTGGTCTTTTACTTTTGGTCAGTGCCTATGCATGTACTTGAACCAGCCCACACCTGCCAAAAGTGATCTCTTTAGCCACTAAGGCTCTGGTTTGTGGATTTCTTTAAGCCTTAAATTTCTCTCTATAGCAACAAAAGGTTAAGTTCCTACTTGAAAGGGTAAAAGAAAAATACTTTGCAAATCACATTTTCTCTACTAGCTCCATTTAGGTTTAAACCCTTAGCCRTGTTAGTTTCTCTGTTTGGTACATCAGTGAATAGGAGGAGTGTGTGTGGTGGTGGAGAAACAGCAGAAATAGCTCATCTTCACTATATTAACCAAAAAAAAAAACCAAAAAAAAAACCCAAAAACCAACCCATTAGTTGTGAACTTCTCTTCAAATGAGCTAGACCAATTTGGCAGAACATACTAGTTTTAGCTTTCCCTATGCTAATTACTKCTGGGAAACTTTACATTTATGCTAGCGTCTGTATTTTAAATGTTACCTCTGAGTACTGTGCCAACATGAGTATTTTAGATATTGGAAAGTCAGGATGAAATTTATTTTGCTTCAAAACACTTAAATTATCTCATTTACTGGACGTAATGAGCATTTTTAGGAGCTGGAAGTAAACCACTGAATTTGTTCTCTATCAAGTGTACAGAGAAATTTAGTTCCTTTTCTGATAGTGTCGGATGAAGCTGCATATATTAAACTGTTAAATGTCTAAAATAGATACATTTTAGAGTGTCCTTTAGAGGGGAAGTTGGTTTTAAAAAAAGCTTTATAGAAATATTTTAACAAATACCTTTCTGTATTTTSAGTCTTCAAGGTGTTTAAAGACTAGTTGTTATTATTGATCAATACCAGCTGCATTTATTTCTATGGGTTTTTTTCCCACACAAGTTTCGGTATCCCAGCTGTTCATCCCACTTGCATAGAGCTACCTCGTAGTGGTAGAGTCCCTTAAAGCTTTCACTGAAAGCAGTAAAAAAGCTGATTTTTTTCAATGCTTTCAGGGGGATTGAAAAAAAACCTGGTAGTGATGGTCATACAAGGAATGGCGAGCTGTTCATGTGCTTTAATATTTTTAGCAAGGTCTGGGTCTGATGACAGACATGAGTTCTGAAGTGTCAAATTACTATTGGGGGGCAGGARCAGAGAAGAGGAATCTCCCCCAGCACCTGGCAAAGAAGAGAAGCAGTGGGAGATGAACCTTTCTGCTTGGGGTGGCCTCTCCAGTGCACCAGGTGGATTCCTCCATAATACCTTTCCCGCAGTAACTRTGTGTTTTCATCAGGACCTGTTCCTGCTTATGTTAGTTGGTTAGTTTAATGTTACCTGTTAATACGGATTAGAGCAGGCTTTGATCCTGGGCAGGTGCTGCGTACTTATGGAGCCTTGTTCACCTATGCTATTGAGCRTCCTCATGTAAAGAAAGCAAGCACAGAAGGGATGATGCTCATAATGTGGGAGCATCTGCAGGCTCCCAGAAGGCCTTGCCAAAACAGCAGTATTGGTCTTGCAGGTGCAAGGCCTGTGGAGTAACAGCAGAGGAGCAATTACAAGAGAAAAATGCATGGCAGTTGAGGTGTATGACTAGAGAGCTGCAAGTGAAAGGTGGGCCACACAATTTAGCAAATCATGTAGCTTTAACATTGCAAAAGCTAAGGCAGCAAGGGCACTGTGTTCTGAACCAAGGGGTTTTAGGTACTCCAGCACTGCAGATAATAGTCTGCAGTCTGAGGTTGACATAAACTCCATRCTCCCATACCTAAGTTTTTCCTTTAACAAAGGGAGTGTGACATCATTCCTGTCTTTCCATTTCCCATTGGTGTAGGAAGCATTTCTGTGCTGACTTTTCCACAAAGATTGTGGTGCTTGCACAGGTCTCAAGAGACTTGCTCCGTGCTCCACTTAACTTGAAAAGATTCAAATACTTAACTCCGAACCTTTGGACTCAAGCCACCTGACCTATGCCTTGCTGAGGAATACTGGGGAGTTATTTGTCACTTCTGAGGAAGTTATATTGCTTATGCAAGATATAATGAGTATATTGCTAATTAGAGATTCTTTTTTAAAGGGATTAATTGGTCATTTGTATTCTGGTCCGTGCTTCCAGTGTTACTGGTGAACTTTCCTTAAGGAGTCTGTGATTAAAGTCAATTGATTCTTTGGATGAGTCTGACATCTGAGCTGCTTACAGAGGTAGGAAAAGGTTTTGAGGCTTCTGTGTTTGGATTTTGTTATCTGTGTGTCACTTGAAGCTCTCTGGCCATATCTGGGCCTATGTTACCCTCCTTACTTAATGGGAAGGCTTCCCTAATGGAGCTGGCTGGATGAATGGGTTCCTTCTTGGGGACTCATGACAATAGGATGAATCTGCATTCCTGATTTAATTTCAGAACTAACTTACAGTGACAGAAGCTATTATTTCTTATAATGATCCTTTTTTATATATATTTTGGTAGCATATCAGCCAAAGTTCCAGTGTGTCAAGCACATATCACAAAAGTATAAAAGATAAAAGATTCATTCAGGATATAGCTTGCAGCCTAGATTTAGGACTTAGCTTTTTGTGTTCCGTTTTACACTGTGAAGATGCTAGACTGGAAAAAAAGTATATCCAGTAGTCTGTATATTTCCATTATTTTCATATATTCAGTGAGGTTTTCAGCTTCTTTTCAGAAAGAGGAGGACAGACACAGCTTGTCATTCCTTATGCACCTATTCTCAGTTTTTCTCTATGAGCCTGGACTTGAATATTCACTTTAATCTATGCAAATAAATAATTTCTCCTAGGGAGTACAGGAGTCTTTGAACAGACTAGTGCAGAGAACATCTGTTGTCCCRCAACATCATTTTGAGAGGTCACAGATGTATTTGAAGTGTTTTTACTCCTGCCACTGGGATGGTCTGAAATTTATGTTGTTTCCCATTGTCCTGAGTTTGTCTTGCCTATAAGGAAGAAAAAAAGAAAACCCCTCATGCTCGGTCATGTGTGCGCAAGGTCACTATGCAAGGTCTACTTTAAGAAAACAAACTTTTGGTTATCTTATAAATAAACAATTTTCATATAAAGAAAGAACTTTTTTATGGTATCAGAATAATTTGCTATCATTTTTTCTTTCAGGGATATTTTTTCTGAAACTAATTTTGAAGAAAAGTTATGCTTTAATTGTAAAGCTGTGTTTGCATCCATATTTGGGAGAACTAAACAATGTGAGAAGCTATTTTTTAAAGGCAAGCCCAAATGAAAGTTCTAGTAGATTTAATTTTGGAGTGTTCCTCTGAGGTGTGAATGTTATAAATATTTTTTCATTTCATTAAGTAAAACTGCTAAAATGAGCAAAAGTCCAGTAGCCTGGACATTTCCCAGCTCACCAGTAAGATTTTAGAGGGTGGTGTGAGATTTGTTTGTAGGAGGGTCAGGCAGGCCAGGATGATTTTGCAAGTTGCTTTATCTGCTGAATCAGGAAGTTTCTATATGGCTTTTCCTAGAAGAGGGATTTCCATATAAACAGGCTTTTGTCTCCGATACCTTGAGGCCTCTAATTAATTACACTTTAGACTRAATCAGGGAGAATTTGGGTTCACACTAACCACTTCCTGTTGCCAGATAATAGAGCCCAATAGCTGKTTTGGAGAGTTACTTTTTAAAACAAGTGTTAAAAGGCTGGGAAAATGTGCCTCATAAGCATCTAGGCTTTGACTGCACTGTTTAATAAAGCCCACTTTTATTTGTGAGTGCCAGCACTACTGACATCTCTTTTGTAATACCTTAATATCCTAAGCTTTTAGAAAGTCTGTGAATTTGTTGCYTGTTTGCACATTTTATAAATGCATGTTTTACAAATGCATTTCTTATTAGCATAGATGCTGCTACTTCACTTTTGGCTTACTTTCTCTATGCTGTAAATAGAGCRCTTTCTCTGGAGTGGTTTTCCTTGGCTGTTGTGGGCACATCTAGAAAGTTATTCCTCTGGAGAGAGAAGCGATAGGATTGTTTGATGCTGAATGCCATGTTCCCTGTTGGGTTAATATAGGAAATTGTAATCACTGTCTCTCTGCATGTGTTTTATTTTCTTATCCTGATGGGAAATGTAACTTCACTGATTTGAAATGAAACTGCTGATAAAATGCCTTTTAATTGTCAAGAATGTGTATTCAGTGAACAGTTGAAAACAGTACATATTTTCAGAGTAATTTAAAATATTCCTATTTTTTATGATTTTTAAGCACAGTTTGCAAGAATAAGTGTGATATTGCCTAAAGACACTTGGAAAAACTCTTATGCTGTTGAAATGGACTGTCTTCCACTGGCTGAAAATTTCTAGCGATCTGGCTCATGTAAGTTGTGTTCAAGATCAATATCTGTGTACAGAATCCAGTATATGAATCCACTGTGGCAGTCTGAGAGATAACAAGGAAGGAGAAGCTGCATTTGTATTTGCCTGGGATGACCTCATGCCAGGAAGCAATGGTGATTTATTTGGAGATGCAAAATGGAGATCCTCTGCAGAGGCAGATGGATCAGGGCAAAGCAGGGGCATCTTATTGGTCTATAAATGTTACTGGTATATAAAACTAAATAAAATATGCTGTTAGAAATACATTTGGGAAGGTATCTCTCCAACTTTGSATAGAAATGCACAGAGAGTATGTGACCTGAAGTGCCTGGCAGCCCAGGGAGGTATTGATCGTAGCACTTGAGAAATATGTGGGGGCAGAAGAATTAGATCACTGCATATCATGGGAACTCCTYATTTATGACACAATCTTTTTTTCATGTTAGGAGTCAATAGAAACATCTGTTTACAAAGAAACAGTTGAAAACATTTGCCATATAATACTATTTTGAGAAACTGGACTGACTTCTCTTTTTTAAGCTGATCTACATAATTTCACATGTCATTACTGGGCAATTGATCAAAATTAGTGTTTTAGTTGCCTTTGCTAGAGGAATTGAACTTCACACAAGAGGGAGATACGTAATCAGCACAAAGTGCCTTTCCATGCACTTGAGTGATAGCAAGAATCAAGGAGTCATTTTGAATAACTTAGTGAATTATCGTACYAGAGCTTAAAATAAATTAACCTGAAGTTTCATCCTATTCCAGTCAGTTTTTGCAGTCAGCATTATACAAAATGTTTCACATTTCCTTTTTCAGCTCTTTAATACTGCAGTTGGATCATCAAATAAAGATTTAAATAGATTTATGTGTGGGAGCTCCCGGAGGGGATTTCATGCTTTGAAGTGAGATTATATTATCATCTTCAAAACAAAACCGAGAACAATAGGGATCTTATTTATTTGCTGTTTTGTGTTCAGGAATTACAGTCCCCATGACATAAAATATCATTTGGATATAATTTCGGATAGTTTGACAGAACTCTCCTAAGCAATAACTAGATATATCTTGTGAATGTACAACTAATGTGGCATTCCATTTTCTCCTGTATGAATGTCTTCATTAACCTTATCTGCATAGAATAGGTACAGGAAGAATAACAAACTGTAGCATGATAAAACTTGAAGGACATTTGAGAGCATGTGAATTAATTATTGCAGTTACRTATAGCCGAAGTATCTGTTGAATGCAGATTTTCAGTGCAGCACGTRCATGTACAGATATGAGAAGAGCCAGCAGCATTAAAGTGTTGCCAGAGAGATGTCATCCCCAAGGTGAGTTTGAAACAAATTCTGTGATTGACACAAGTCACACCCTAAAATACAGCCTTAGGCCTTTAAATCATGTGCTTGCATTTCCCTAACCCAGGAAATGACTCACTGAAATGTTTATTCTTCAYGTTATGGTCTAGTGTCACCAGGAAAAATAATAACTTATTTACGTTATAAATTATCAGTGTAAGAACTASAAAAAAAATACTAGGAATGACTTATTAACAGTAAAGTTTTGTTTCTACAGCTCCCTCCTTTTGGGAAGAATGCTGTGTGGGCTCTGAGAGTGAGAGTGGAATAGGGAACTGTTCCCTCTCCTTGTTATTGGGGCCTGTTGGGACACTGAGTTGGTTGAGATGGCAACGTAGCATGAAGGAGTCATCTTCCATGTTACGTTTGAACATGGAACTGGTGAGAAATGAAACCTGGAGGAAAGTTGCAACCTTTCTACTCTTTTTTGTGTCCTCTTCAAAAAGAACACTCCCCCCACCACCACCTTTTTTTTTAGCATTGGAAATTAGTTTGAAGACACATAGCTTTGATAAACTGTATCTATAAAAGGATAAGTTTTTTTCCTGCATTTATGTTCTGATGATATTTCCTTATCCCTAATTCCTTATTATGTCTTTAATGTCCGTGGTGTTTTTATGTAACTGTACTGTTTGCCTACCACGGACTGGTCACTGATGATGCTAGTTGTTMCTTACTGCCACATTTCCTAGATAGATAACTGTTTCCCTGAATATATAAGAAGAAAAGATGTCACTGCTTTCATGAGTGAAGTGCTTTTCCTCTGCCTTCCATGGGGCTATGCATCAAAAATTTGGGACAAAATCTGCGTGATGGTTTCAGTTTTAGCCAATTGTTTTTCACATAACCKTTACTTAATTCTAGAATGTCTAGAATACCGTAAGAAAATGTGAAGATATTTCTGACTAATGTGCTTTTACTGTTTTCCAGGTTCCCATGAAAGGTGGTATGTTATCCATGATCTTTAAACTCTTCTTTTGAAGAAGTGGCAATATTTTGGAAGTTCAGATAAGAAACAAAAATAAGAACATTGGTGATATACTTTCTGATGAGTATGTGGAGTGCACGTTTTCTGTAACCTCTGTGCTCTATAGCATAACTTTTGTCCCACTAATGCCACTAAAATGTAAAACGTCAGTGCTGGCTACATGAGTAACTGGGTGGAGAGGAGGAGAAGTGGCCAATATAGCATTTGAAGAGGGCAGTTTTACTGTTTGCAGTGTAGTGGAGAGGTGATAACAGCCTCTCACAGCTGAGTTGTGATCTCAGTCCAAATGAAAAAATGCGTGACTTCTGATTCCCTGGTTGTAACTAAGTCGTCACTTCACTCCTGTGATGTGGTGTGGAGAAGCAGGTGATTATCTCTGTGCATGGCCTGTTCCTTCCTGACAAGCTGGGCAGCCCTAACCTTTGCTGGCAGCACATCTCACTGTTCAGTAGGACTGTTATGTTTTGATCAAGACCCATTTATTGTTATTTCTGTACATAAACAAATTGATCCGGTCCTTGAAACTCCCTGWAAAGCTTTTTCTTGGGGGAGAATATTCACCTCCAGGGATTTTGTTCCTTGAGGCAGCTGACTGTGTGGATGGTATAGAATTAGTGATAGACCTCCAGTCTGAGGTACACAACTTTGCTTATGTATAGCAGGGGCAGGGGAAGGCCTGCCCCAATATTGCACAGATTGACCTCTCTTCCCCAGAAACCTGTGCCAGATTCACTTCCAGCCAAGCTTACCATGAAGAAGTTGGAGCATTTGTGCTCTTTGAGTGCCCTAAGAAGARAAGAGGCTCTTGTAGAGCAGTGATTCCAGTAAGAACAGAAATACTGTCAACACTCCTTCATCCTGGAGCTTGTATTAATCGTTAGTTACCCGTGTTTGTCACTCCTTTTGTCAGCTGTTGTTTTGGTGTAAGCAATGTCAAGTGATCTGAGAACAGCAGTAAGTGGTGCTGCTTTCAGCAGTTTAGATGTGCTTTGAGTGTGCTTTTGGCTGCTAGTCGTCCTCTTTCTGGGGGACACCCATCCTGAAAAAGGATCCAGACTTTGGCATGATGCTCTTTGTTGCGGTACCCGGACTGACTGCGATGTCTGTGGCTTCTTCAGCCTTATGCAAAGCAAGTGTGGCACAGCACTGATTTGCTTTGGGGCCCAGCAACTTGCTGGCTTAGTGTAGTCTGACAGGTAATTCTGAGAGCAGTCCTGCTAAAGGGACGCTCATGTGAACTGTGAAACGTTTGGTAAATGCCTGTGTTTACAATATCAGTCTTGGTCCACTCGGCTCCCTTGCTCCTAAATTTCCCCTTTACTCCATTGCAGGCTCCTAAACCAGATCTGGGGGTTGCTGAACCACTTTACCATCCTGTCCTGCATCGACAGCCTGTCCCTTGGGATTACTTAGGAAAGGGTGTATTAGACCAGAGCCAGCTTAACTATTGCCACCAATGGAAAGGGAAGGAGGTGACAGTTTTCAGCAACAGATGATGCCCATCATACAAAGCCAAGGCAAGTACTGGATCTGTGTGAAATTACAGGGAGTTACAGGTAGGTGTGTGAGTCTGTGTGTTCACAAACTAATTGCAGGTTTTGTTCAAAGAAGAATATCCTGCAGAAGTGTGAAATAGCAGCCTTCATTAATCTGAAATAGAACAGGTGGCTTGAGGATGGTTTTCCCTCCTGTGGTTCATTCTGCATTACAGATCACCCGTTTTTTAGCTATTGTGTCATGTAGATTCACGTCTTAAATGTCTCAGTAAAGTCGCAGAGCTAAACTCTTCAGCAGCTCTGCACAGACAGTTTTTTCCTGTTCCATCATTTCCATAATCCTTGTGTTCYGTCAGCAAGGTTGTTTCTTTAAATACCTACAGAAGAAAGAAACAACATATARCAGTTTATCTCATGATTATCTAATTATCTTTGATTTTAATTAATAGGATTAAGGGCTTGCTTTGTATTTGTTAGAAATCTGCTGAACCTGTTCTTTGCGATTTATCGAACAAAGCATATAAAGTGCATCTGCAAAGAAGCACATATGAGAAAAATAAACACTATTTTTATCATCCTCTTTTGCACCAAAAAAAAAAAAACCTGCAAAAGTCAATAACTTTCTTTTCATTGACTTTTTTTCATTATTTTAAAAATAAAACCTGGTGGTTCTTCCTTTTAATGATGCGTTCCCCAACAGAGAACACTTGGAGGAATTTCTTACCTCCCCATCTCAGAGAGCAGGAGGCTCTGAAGCTGGAAGCAGCGTTGGGGCAACGACTCACAGAATGCACTGACTAAAGCAATGTATTAGTTTGAGGTAGATTGCATTATTTATTACAAAATTATTAATTTATTAATTAAGAAACATATTTCTTGTTAATTTTATATTTAAAGCCCACCCATGGAATATATGAGAAGTTTTATTTTAAAGGCGTTTATTCTTCTAAAAGGTATACATGTTTTTATTTACCTTGCCAAGCAGAATCACTAATATTAAGGCTTTAATATTCAAAATTGAGTTAATTACAACTCTGTTTCATAATGATCCTCATGCTAAATTTTGGTATGTCTAGGAATTTGAAATGTGATAAAAACAAGTATGTATGTGATTGCTTTAGATATTTTGTTAAATATAATAGGATGTATACCAGATATAATTGCTTCTAAAAGCATAATTGTGACTGTTTTTCCAGTGCTTTTTAAAAGCATATGATTTCAATTTCAAGATCTACTGCAGTTTAATATTTCTATCAACACAATTTTATTCTATTTCATTATATTTGAATATTATAGAATATTTATACACTACTCCTCCTCCTTTTTATAGCACACTTAGAGCGGTGAGGTCAAGTAACACAATATGTACTGAATAAGAAACCTATTGTGCAACCTGCTCTTTCGTCTGGTTTGGTAGATTGATCAGGTGCCCCTAGAGTCTTCCCATGAAAACTTCAAAACAAAGAATGAACCCAGCTGTTCACAGAAGAGACAAGGAAACATCCCTCTATGCCTTGGGAGACATATCATATGATAAATCCCCTCTATGTTATATTGCTAAAATAAAAAACAGGGATATTGCATAGATTGCAAGAAAGATTGCTTTGAAATTAGGTAGCTGTCACCAGCAGGAAAAAGAGATGGGATTTAGCCCAATTTTGTACTGTAACAAAAACATACAGAAGCAACAGAATGACTTCAGCCTCCAACGCAACTACATTAAACTACAGCTTGTGCAAATATATCATTTTAATTTGCATGCCAAATACTTGATGCCTTCATACCTTGGAGATACAATATTTCTGTAGAAAATACTCAAACTTGGCATACAAGAGAGAGCCTGCTTGGGGGAGAAAAAACATCTGAACTAACTGAATGCCTATGGAGAGATGTGAACTCATCTTTATGAAGAAATGTAAACCATACTATCAAAAGTACCTGGAAGCTTTGACCCTGTAGATTCCTATGCAGTTATAACTTCAGCATGAGACCATAAGGTGTCTGTGTAGTGTACTTCTGTATAAGGAGACATCACTTGCAGCATTTATTTTTCTRTTGTGCCTAGTAATATTCTACCTAAAACCTGGAAGCTTTTGTATTTACTTTGCATATACACATGACTAAATATCCATTTAAAATGCCAGTAATTAAATAGTGGTAAGGCCATTGCCTCCACCTGCTTGCAGTAGAGGTTCCTGCTCACACTCCTCTTAGGTAAACCTAAGTTTGTTTTGTGGAACAAAATGCATTTCCAAAGAGTGGAAAGATGAGCGCTGTCTCCTTCAGATGTTAGGCTAAAATCACCAAATGGAGGCCCTTCCTCGGCCCTTTTGAAGGATGAGATTTCCCTGTCCTGCAGATAGGAGCATTTGGCATCGCTGAGTGCTACACTTGGCTCTTCTCTTCTTGGCCTCACCATTATGATGACGACTGCTTGTTTGGTTGCTCCATATACTGGAGATAGGTAAGGATCTTGAAATGATCACAAGACAAAAACTTGTGATTTGAAATTGGATTTTTAAATTGTTCTTTCACAAATCAATTAAAACACTGTATCTATTTTAATAATTTTGTTTATATCTGATTATACTACCTAGATATGACATTTATGTAAGAATGGAAATGCTGGGCGTGCTGTAGAAAAGGGAGCTCACAAGCAACTAGTTTGGAAACAGATGTGTGGGAATTGCTTCTGAAGAGGAAGGTCATCTTCAGTGTACATAGACAAATACTGCAAGATATTCTTTAAGAGCWCTAGTAACTATCCATCACTTCTGTTTAGAAGGTGCTTGGAATAGCCATAGTGAGGTATTTTCCCCAAGCCAACATGCTTCTGTTCTTGCTCGTTAGCGTAAGCAACTTCAATGACACATTGAAAGTGACTTTACATCTGTTTGCCTTGTAATTTATTAATAAGCACATGCTGCTTAATAAATAATTATTTTTGTAGAAAGCATTAAGAATTAATTTTTGTGAGGGAAGAGTTCACTTTTGAGAAGTAAGAAAATAATTTTGGTGTTGCMTTTTTTTCCTCTTTGTATCAGCAGCAGACATCTATATGTTACTTCTCAAGGTGTCAGGTATCACACAAAAGGAGAAACTCTCTAAAGATAAACATCCTTTCAATACCRTGAGACAGTGAATCCCTCTGAACAGGGATCCCAGCCATAGGACGTCACACGGACTGTCAGTATTTTCAAGAAGCAAAAACAGTGCCCAGTTTTGCCTCATGATTTCACATTACAATGAAGATGGTCGTCCCATGCAACTGTCCCATGTTCTAGATTTTTCTGATGGACACTTTKAAATCTCTTCTGGACTAAAATGTGGTTAATTAGAGATTATGCTTTTGGCATTTGGATTTTTGTTTCAGGGTGGCTCCCTTGTGGTTTAGAGCTTTGATGAAGAGGTTAAAATCTCTTTGCTTCAATGTGCATGATATGCTGGCATCTCTCCTAGAGAAATTATAATAATTATCAGGCTGGTACAATCTGTATGTGGCCCATCATGGCCTCTGGACATTTGTGGAGTGTTAATTTTCCCATACAATGTGAGTTAATGGAGAATTTTAAATCCTGAAGTCTSTTCTCAGACCCACTCTTTTAACTGCTTTTGTAGAGAGAACGTTATCAAACTGGTGATAGGAGTGGCCAACAAAGGATCGGGCTGTGCGAGTGCTTGGGGTCACTGCAAAGCACGAGAACTAAAGCGAAGCGAGAAATGAGAAATTACAGGGAAGTGCAGAAGACTTTTATCCAACGTGAAGCCGTAGGGCTTTGGGAACCGAAAGGTTCCTCTCCTGTCACAGCTTTCAAATAACCATGACAGACCTCRGCCACGACCAGCTGATGTTGTCAAGTTACAATTCTGTCACTGCTGGCCTTTCRGGGCTTTTCTTTTCCATAGGAAAAGAAAAAAAGAAATGGTCAGAATTGTTAAAATCAAGTGAGCGCAGGTTTCCAGAAAGGTTAGTGTTTTAAAACGCTTCTTTTATATTTCCTGATAAGACMTCTAGTTCCAGGGAAACAAAAGTGAAGGTGAGAACAGAAAGCCAAGAATTAATATTAACACTGAGTGATCCCAAGTTCAGGATTGCCAAACCTGAATTTGCAAACCATTGGGCTGCACAAAACTCATGACCTGCTAAAGCAGAGGGGAAAAAAGAAAAAAAAAAAAAAAAGAAAAAAAGCTTTTATTTTCCATGTGTTTTTGAGCCAATTTTTCTCAAGCTTTTGTCTGCGACTGTGGAGAACAGAGCTGTACTATTTCGTTTTGGTGAAAGATAGTATATTAAACTGCTGAAGCATCAGTACAAGGATAAAAATGAGTACGCTAATGAAGTTGTGAAAGTTGGCATAATTTTTGGGTTAAATATAGGGTTAAAATTCACTGCTATTAAGTTATTGCTTAGGTACTGATGTAAAGGRTAAGCCTTTCATAGCCCTATTTTAGCACAGCTGCTGCAGCCAGTGGGTGAATGAGATTGTAAATAGGGCTAATCCTACCCCCTATTCCCTCTTTGCTTGTTGAATCCCCACTGTTGCATTCTTCCCATGCCTGCAGTGCCTTTTACTCAAAACTCTGCTTCCTGCTAGACTAGATCCTCTCTATCCGCAGGCTCTCTGCCTTTGTTTCCCTAGTCTTGGGTCTTGTTTCTGCTGGATTTATACATTTTTAAATTAAAAAAAAAAAAATCAATTTCTGCTGATCCTTTTACTGTCTCTTAGAATCATTCATCTTGTCAATGCTGCTAATGTACTCAGATTCAGACACTCTCAGATGTGCCTAAGATCTTGAGAAGGTGAAGGGGTGACTGATTCCTATAAATGTACTTCTTATGACTTWCCAGGGCTCTTCTGCACACAGGGTGCTCTGCTATATATACTTGTGCTCACTTTCTTGTTCCTTGCTCTGATAAAGAGGGCCAGCACAAAGGGCTCTTCAGCAACAGCAGCCTTTGTGCTGCAGGGCAGAGAGGTGAGATACAGCATCCAGGATGGAGAGAGGGATGAAAAGCAGGGCACACAAGGAAGCACATGCACAGCATGAACATTCGGAGCTGGTGCCTACTAGACACTCAAAGGTTGGTGTTCTTGGCCTGGTCAGATGAGCTGATCACAGCTGCCAAGACCAGTCTTGGCACGTTTGCTATATAAATTTAGTGGTCTGACCCAAAAAACTCCTGGTGGTAAATGAYAGTTCTTAAAGTTTACTTTTAGATTCCTATACTATCCACACAGTCCTAACGCTCTTCTGCCTTGAATTCCCAYGGTCACTGACTGTTCACACAATTGGACTTAAAATTCAAATTCTTCTTTGAAATGACCAGCCTGTTTCCATGTTCATTATGCTTTGATGTGTTGCGTTGTGGTTGTGACCATACTTGTTCCGTAGCAGTAATCCCCCGACATGCCTTAGTCGCAGTACCCCAGTGTTCCTGGGGATTTTGCAATCCTTTAATGAAATGTGAGATAATGGATATCTGAAATACTGATCGGATCAGTGARTAGATGTTGTTTTGAGAGCTAGGGGGACCACTGGCTGCATATCTGCGAGGAGCAGTACTTCCTCCTCAACTCACTTGCACATCTCCATGGGGTAAGAAAGAGGCCCATGGCTTTTTCAGACAGCTCCACAGCTTCAGAAATAGTGACCTGGGGCCACAAGTGCTGAGCAGAAAGAAGGTCCTGCTGCAGCTGCTCTGGGGCAGTAAATGSGTGTCATGAGAGCTGGTGGTGAAGCTCTAGTCGTGGAGAGAAAAGAGACGATGGAGAGAATCGTATCCTTCATCCTCTTCCCTTTGACTAAGTTTTTCTGGCTTCTGAAAACTTTGTTGGTACTTTTCCTTTTGGGATTGGCAGACAGACAAGCAGACAGATGAACTTTTCTTTGTGGAATACTGAAGAGCTGTTCTGGGCATTCAGGGAATGGGTTACTCTGATCCAAGATTCTGCTTGGGAAGTGTATTTCTGTATGGTAATAAGAGGAACTGAATTCCTGAAAACGCTCAGTATCACAGATTTTTAGCATGTAAAAGAAAGAGAAGTTCATAACCTCTTTTACTGCAGTAATTTCTGCTGATAATAAGGTTTTATTATTATCTCTTAAATGAAGTAATATTGCAAGCTGCTTGTGCCTGCTGCTTAGTTTTACTTAATTCTCCAGYCATTTGAGTCAGCAATGACTAACCTGCATGCCAAGTCCATATGCAAATATGCTGCCCTGCTCTTAGGGGGACTGTTAGTTMGCAAGCTGCCCGCTGAATTCCGAACACGTGCGAGCTGCTCGGGAGTGTGAATGTGCTGGCCCAGCAGACTCGTTTGGGTGCCAGAGCGCTTCACAATCAGACACGATTGTTCGGTGTCACATCCCCTTTCAGGGAGTTCTCCAGGCAGGGAATTCGCTTTGTCTCCTCTCCCAACCATCATTAGGTGCTCAGAGATCCAGGAAGTGCAACCTGCATCCCAGGATTTGGGAGTTACTTTGCTTGGCTCACACACAACCTCCCTTGCCTTCTCCTTCAGAGGTGGAAAGGGCCATGAAAGCAATTAATTGTCACTCCCCTGCTTCCTGCCTTCCCGTTGGTTTCACAGCAGCCTCTGAAGTTGCCTTGCAGAGGGTTTATACTGGGAGCTGTTGCAGTGAAATGCACAGAAAGAAGGTTAAAAACGGAAATGAAGACTCACCCACCTCAATTCTTTATTTAGGGCATGGTATGGTATCCCCTGGAGTGCTAACAGTGTGATCCTACAACAGCAATGCCCYAAAATACAGATGCTCTACCTCCATAATATCCGGCAGTGGGGTGGGCCACAGAGCTTGAGCCCTGGGACGTACCAGCCTGCAGACGCTGTATCAAGATCTAGMGCGATACGTTATGAGGCTGTTTCTGCTACCAGTATTGTCCTGTGACAGATCACCATCTAACCATGATGAGGTTTACAGGTGGAGAGAGCACCTTCCATGAGATCAGCCAGTGGCATTGGAGTAGAAAAAGAAAAAAAAGACAAACACCTCTTCAAAATCCCAAGCCCATGAACTTGCCTGTGGGTTGGAAGCAGAAGCTTCATTGTGAAGCTTCAGTGTCCCAACGTTGCAATGCAGTTGTAGAAGGAAGAAACGCCAAACCTCCTCCAACCTTTCCAGCTGTACCTATTGCTCTGTCAGAAGGCACCACCTCTACTTCTAAGCTTTACAGGCGTAGCGATCTCGTGCTGCACAGTTACGAGGTACGGCTGACTTTTCTGAAAGGAGGGCTRTCTCCTAGCATCACCAGCTCGCTGTCACGGTGGGATGGATCCGGCCTGTCGTGCTTCCTTGAGCTTCCCCAGGTGGGAGGGCAGAAGCAGCTGTATCTTTCACCAGGGGTCAGAGACGTCCAGCAGACTAGAAGCACTGAATTAATGTATTTTGCAGGCGCTCAGCTGGGTGCTCAGCAGCTCCCTCTTAAAGCTGCAGTGAACAGGTGAAGGGTAAAAACAGGCTCCTTAGAGCCCTTGGTGACTGCTGAACAAATCCAGCAGTCTATAAGCCACAGAGGACAAACAACTATGAAATAACAGTGTAAAAGGTGAGAGTTGGGTATTATATTGTCGTTACTCATATGGAATTATCCTATTGTTCATCACCTTCAGTGTCTTCTGTCTGGCATGCTTTTATGGACAATATTATAAACTAAATGTGTATATATAGAATGCGTGTATGTATATATTAACATATATATATATACACTCCTATAGCGTTACAATGACCTAGGGTTTCCGTTATCTTTTTGTGGGGTTCTACTGCAGTGAAGCCTGCAGGAACTTGAGCCCTTGCTTCAGCACTCTCCCTCTTCGTTTTGTTCTCGCTTGCCCAGGATGGAGTAGTGCCCAATTTCTGTCTGTCCTGGGGTACTTGGGCCTCTGTAGGGCAGCAAATAGGACTTTATATTTTAAAACCGGATTTAAAACCAGGCATATTTGTTTCATGGTCCATGGTGTCATGAAGGATGATGCATTGTTCTCTTGGCAGTTTATTAGTCTGATGTTTCATTTGCATTTGCGTTTTTGCATGGAGATGTCTGTGTAGCCTAGGGAAGCCCCAGAAGCCGACCTGTCACGCAGTGCTGGGTACAACTGGAAACTTGGGAGAGCTGCTTGTTTTGATAAATGATGATTTCCTGAAAGTAAGTTGTGTGGGGGACAGCAATTTGAGGTGGAGATGATTGGACTTTTTGCTRTAGATTATTATAACCCTAATCTGAACTGGTATAAAATGGAATGAATAACAAAACAAGCAAATAAAATGGAAAAAAAAAATCCAAGAATAATATTTTGATTCAATGGATTTTAAAACTATTTGGTGGGAAAATCCCATTTTTTCTTCCATTTGGGAATGAAGCAATTTTTGTAATAGAGATGTTAACATTTTGAATCRTGGCCAGTGCTGTGTCTTGCTCTGCCTTGCTTGGCCTGCTCTTCCCAATTGGCTGGACTCTGCTACTTGTGCTGCAGTCAGTGGTGTTACCTGTTACAAGCCATTCGACATGTTGTCCACGTGTCTCTCAGCACTGGAGAGAAGATGCCTGGCTAGTGGAAAGCAAGCACTGCCTTCAGGCCTGGCATTGGAAAGTCTGATGGGAGAGCTTCAGTGACTTATTATTTATTACTTGTGTGGCAATGGCATCTACTGAAAGGAGAGACAGTGAAGAGAGTTATTAGAGAGAGCAGGAAAGGGGAAAGGAAAAAAGCAATTAAGGAAAAAAATGTTGATAAAGGTTTTTACCACACACACAAAAAGTTGTGAGCAAGTGAAGGTGGAGAAAGGATCTACAAGTGACTTCTTATTGGCTAAAGTATGCTAGAAGAAAAAGAGGACAAGATGGCAGTGGTCAAGAGGCTACAGAACCCMAAATTTTAGAGAAAAACATGAAAGAAAATGGAAAGAAATATCAAGTGAGGACAAAGCCAAAGAATATAGCTGAGAAACCTTTCTTAATAGTTTTATTGCAACTGGAGTGTGTTGAGAAAGTGCTAAACACTCTGGCTTTTGGTACGTTTGTCTGCCTCGCTTGCCATCTTGCGAGGATTGATACTGCCCAAACATCTGGTGATAGGAGCAGTCTGTACCCCGAAATTTCAGCAGTTTTAGTTTAACTGGCAACCACAGACCTCACAGAGCAGGAATTTCATGCAATTGTTCTTTAATTATATGATTAGTTAATAGGGTTTCCTATTAAGCACCATGTAACTACGTAGAGATTACTGTGTAATTACCTTTAACCGATCCCAAACTAATTAGTATATAACCTGTATTCTTGCCTTGTGGTGCAACAGGCTGTAATCTTGTAATGATATGGTACTCAATGTGCTGTTATCCTGCCACTACGTACCAATTTCCATGAAGTTAAATGGATGGTGGTTTCCATACAAGCAATATATGTGCCCTGTTACCCGTTGCCCTATAAACTTGTGCTCACATTGCCTTCAACAAGGACTTAAARCAATTACATTTTTAAATTGGCTTTTTTTGAAATGTGTTGTTACAGCCTTTGCTCGCTGTTACACTGTAAACTCAGCTGGATGTGAGCTGTAAAAACAACCATAAGACGGACAGCTTAATGGGCTTCATTCATGTGCTCCGTTGCTCCAAATGCAGTGTGAAATGCACGCGTCCACGTTGCTGATGTTCACGGCTCATTTGTGGCAAGCAGGAGAGTTCGGGGCAGTCGGTGCTGAAGAATGCACAAGTTCAGTARTCAGAATGATGTGCAGTTTAAGCATCTCCTTCCACGGAAGGGGTTTAGCAGAGGTTAACTCTCTTTGTGTGCTSTTTCTCTTTTAAAATTCAGCTGAAATATTGATAAGGAAAGCCAGCTTGGGAGTTAACAGAGGTTGGATTATAACTTTTGGTAGATGAATAAATATTTTAAAGTGTACAAATATTTTTTCTGTTTCTCTCTATTTTTGCATATGTAAGGGCACATGAACTGTGTTTGTTTTGTAGTGTATTCTTTGCTGTTCAGATTCTAACCAAGTGCYCCACCATACAATGTGGCAGGACAGCAAAAATGACCATTATGAATATAGCTGTTTGATTATTCTGCTTGTTTATTTTTTCATTTCATCCCTTTCCTTTGCAGTTTTTTTTTTTTTCTGGTCAGAATAGAGCCACAAGTTATTTTTCCTTCGCCAAGAGGTGAGTCAAAGCCAAATTATATATAACAGGACTTGGTCTRTGTAGGACACACAATTTCTCATCCTGTGGGTTATAAATGTGTCACTTTGTACACAAGTGGTGTGAACTGCAGCTATTCCTGGTCCTGCTTTGAGATTTGCCCAGTAGTCCACCATTAAAATTAATAGTGTTTTTTGGGGATTGCCTCTTAACTTTGGTAATAATTTCTGCACTGGTAATTTTTACTGTGCAGAATATGTGATTTCAGAAGCTAATGCAGGTTATTAGGATGTCAACACGTAGCTTGTCAGTGGCTTTTTGCAACAGCTCTCCACCCCACCASTCTCCCTTACTGGTGACTGTAAAGACAGGTACTCTGGTCGATCAGAAAACAGTAACATTTTCATAGGATTATTTGAAATAGTAAGGAGAGGAGGTGGAGGTTCTAACGAATTTTGTGTGTGGAATCCTTGCAATTTTAACTCTGGAACAGAGTTAAACCCAGAGTTTTAACCATGGGGATGTTTCTGACATTGCCATCCTYTTATCAGGAGCAGGGATGGGATGTGGTCTTCGCAGACCATGCTGGTAGGCTGCCATAATTCACCTTGCTCACGGTGGTTGTGTCTTCCTTATTTTTAAAAGACAGTGTGAAACTGAAAGGGGCTGGAGACCTTAAGCCTGGAGTCTGAGGCAGATCTCACACCTCAGTGCCTCAGTTCTGATCACCGCTGTGACCTGAGAACCTGGATCTGCAGCAGGCCCACCAGGCTGCGGGCAGACCATGCTGGAGGCCTGCACCAGCTGTGACTTGCTGCCAGCTGCCATCTCCTTCCTCTGGAACTCATTGCAGTAGTTGTGAGAGATGCTCCTAGATCCAACGGGAAAGGCAGCAACCCCCAGTGCCCTCCTCGCTCAGGGCAACTGGATGGATCCTGACTGGGAGCCCCTCAGCATTGGCGCCAGCCCCAGGGAGCTGCCAGCATGTGGCACCTGAGCAGGGAAATGAAGATGTGAGGTGAGAGCAAGGAAGAGCAGGACAGGTATGGAAGGAGCTTGTGTTCCTATGGCTTAGGATAAGATGGTAAGTGCAGGCAGAAGAGGAGGGAAGGCTCTGGTGCTTCTTACACAGGAGCCAGCCAGGGATTTTCTTGACTGAAATATAAGCTGCGAGCAGGCAGATTGTGAGCAGACTGCAGCAGCAGCAGAAGTGGGTTCCATGAACTTGGTACAAATGCTGGTGAATGGTAGGTTTGTGCCAAGTGGCTTTTGCATTCACGTCGCAAGGCCACTGATGGCTAAATGAGTTGTACTGTACTGGCTGTCCTGTAGGTCCTGGTGACTTCTAGAGCCCCTGGAGCCCAAGCATGGGGCATCAAGCCATGGGAGAAAGTGATGCACTTCTCCATGGTAAGTACCAAAGGCATCCTCAGGATCCTTTAGACTGATGCCTGCCAATGTGCATGGGTGGATRAGAAGGACCCTGATGCACAAGGCAGTGTGCAGACAGATAGGAAAGAAAGGGGTGTTTGTTGTCTGTCAGGTGACAGACCTGGCTCTGAGTTACATGGTTCATGTGTCCTGCTCATCTCCTGCCATAGCCACACTGGTACGTTCCTAGACAACTCTATGAGATGTCAACTATGGACAGAGGGATTGGCTGCCTATAGCTGTGTCTGGCCTGGCCACCACCYGGTCTTACCCTCTGCCCTGCTTAGCATCATGGTCTGGGCCCTATCCAGCTGAAATCAGTCATTCACCTGGTTCCCATCTGTCTTCCAGTGTTTAGCTACACARTGTCCATCATTTCCCTATCTCTGCCGGTGCTCCAAATACAGGYATCTCTGAATCTAAATTAACTTAAAATCTTAACTCTAGTCCAAAAAATTGCTCATCTCCCTCTCTGCCAGTGTGCTGTGCAAAGTCCCAGGGCAGGAAGACGCTGAAGATGTCAGTATTTTTAGAGTGGYGAGTGACCTTTGTGAGCAGGGTAGGTTGGTTGGGGTTTGGGTCCTTTCAGTTCTTCTGTACTCCAGATTGCCTGTGGCCTGATGGCTTCCTGTCATCTTCAGAGGTAATAAATATACTTTATATCCTATCATTCAGGTTGTTAATGAAAATACTCAGTAGACGCAGACCCCTACAGACCTCACTACCCAGTCTTTATTGCTTTCCACTTTGATAGTGAGATACTGAGGGGTTTGAGTATATATTTTTTTCCAGCCAGTTCTGCACTCATCTTTTAATAATTTCATCTAGATTTCCCTAGACTGCTTGTGAGAATGTMATGCAAGACAGCGTGAAGAACCTTAATAAGTTGGGATACATGACATGCACGCMCTCCTTTCTGCCCGCCATGTCTGTTTCTTCATCAGAAAAGGAAATTACAATAATTTGACATGACTTGTTCTTGACAAATTCYTACTGACTTTTACTTATTTCTTTTTTKCTAAATAGTCATTTATTTTTTCAAATATTTGTCTAACTTCTGTGAAGTGTTTTTTTTGTTGTTGTYATTGCTSAAACCTGCTCTGATTKTTTT
>PTEX01000004.1:6288918-6385454 GCA_003342815.1 Eudromia elegans | reverse complement strand
TYCTACTAGCACTTCCTTATAACGCTRTACGATAATAGCTACAAAATTCTGCTGCTGCTACAGTATTTCTCCGTAAGCTGAAATTTCGCTGACTGGTCTGAAAATTCCTAGTTCTTCCGCTCTCCTCCTTTAAACAAAAGCATGATATTGCTCTTGTTTTTCTTTTCCTGGACCTCATAACTTGCCTTCCATGAGCTCTGAGAGAGGCTGTCAGGAGCTAATGCTCCTGATATCACTTCACTTATTTCTCCAAGTATCTCATGATGAAATSACACCGACCAGGTGCATACAAAACAGCCAGCTAATGCCTTCATCCCTTTTCTAGGGAGAGATATTAACATTTATGCTGTTGACACCAATAGTGTTAATTAAATGATTGCAGTTAAAGGAATTAGACTTTTTTAGGATCGTCTTTTGGCAGCTTACTCCTATGCATAGCAAAACAACTCTTTCCTTGGTCCTTTTTTTTTTTTAAACTAATAGCCTCTTTATAGAAATACRCCTTTTTGTTGCATAGATGTTTTTTCATAACTATATCTCTGTTATCTCTGTGCTTTTTGGATTTTGTCCTTGCTGTTAYTATTTTGCATTATTTTTTCTGACACTTAATATCCACATTCTTTATGCTTCCTTCTTGTGTTTGAGAGCAATGAAGCACTTACACTGTCTTAGACAGGTTTTGGGAAATGAGCACCCCTTTGTAGTTAAGTATTCTAAATAATAAATACATTAGATGACTAAATATCTGGGAAACCTCTAGGAATTTAGAGGTGCAAATGGGGACAGGTTTGGTGGAGTCCTTCCTCCTTTGCACATGATCCTTGCAGTGAAACAGTTGCTCTCTGCAGCATTTAGTGCCCACCTGTTTTGCCGGTGGCTCGGGTTTGATGATGTGATTTGTTATATCCAAGTAGCCCTAGGGGTTSAGGTGAGGCAGCCTCACTGGACAACAGAACATTCTTTTGGCTCACAGCAAAGCTTCAGGATGAACTTTAAGGTAACTTATCTTTCAGCTTATTTGAATGAGCCTTCAGCTTTCTCTGTCRCTTTTCCCCATTTCACATTTCTACGTGCTCTCCTCATCTGTTCTAAGGTGTCAGAAAAATGTGGAATGTGGAAAACTAAGCGGAGGCCGCGAAGGCCTGCTCTGCCATAGGTGCTCTCCTTAGGCTGCTGATGGCCTGGCCATTAATGGGCTCAGAAAGTGCCAGTACCTGGAAGGTTTCAGGGTCRCATCTGGCACCCTCCTGACTGAACCTACTTATTGCCAGGGGGGTTGCTGGCTGCATTAATGATGATACCTGCTTGTGATGTCCTCTTTTAAATTGGGACTGAGGTCTACGTGCAATGCCCGAAGCYGGGATGCCTCTAAAAGTCTTAGGGAAGCAAGTGAGGAGAGGTGCTTGGGGCAATTCAGTCATCACCCTATTGCTCACACTTATTTAAAGCCTTCAGATGTGACAACCTGAGCTTTTCACCACTATTGCAAAAAGGACCATGGACGACTTCTGCATATATTTCAGTTGTGATTTCTACTGTGAAGTAAGTAAACTGTAATTGAACGGTTTTATCTGTGATACCTCACTGAAATCTGATGCCTGGTGAGAATGTAAATATCGCATTACTTGTTATGATTCCCTCTCTAAGTACCAAATATCTTGTCAGATGTGTTGTGCAGTTTGGGAGGACATTGAACGAAGCCACAGTGAAGATTTATTTGCTTGCTAATGAGATCAGTGTTGGGGTCAGGCTTTGTTTCTGTGAAGTTTAATTTCATTTGGAATTATTTATTATATATTTTCATCTCTTTTAAGTTATGGAGAATGTTAAGAAAATACCTTCCTTCCACCTGTATCTCTGCATCTCAGTTGTGAGCAGACCATGGTTATCTGGCAACAGCTGTGTGTGGAGGACTCTGCTGAGGAGCTAGTCTGTCTTTTTTTATCCCCAAAATATTTTCTGGTTTTCCTTGCTTTTGTGGTGACTCAGTAGATGCAAAATGACCCAGTCTGACTATAGCCTGTTTAAATTATATGGTTATTATTCCAGACTTGAAATAAATAGGCAGAAATTGTTTAAGAACTTCCGTTATCGTTGTTGTTGTATATCRTTCTCTCTGGTAACTCCCATTTGAAATGTTCATCCACAGATGTTAAAAATGTGGGTGTCAAAATCATTATCTACTTGTACTGTTCTCTCCAACCTTACTACAAAAGAATTATTGGGTTTTGTTGTGTTTATTTACATAGCTACATAATTTAACTCAATAAATTTGAATAGACTTCTTAGTCATCTGTTGTTTCATTAACGTGTATTTGATGAAAACTAAGATAGCCTCCTACAGASAAGATAGAGCTTGAGCTTCAAGTGAAGACTTGGCCTGCTGCCACCTGTGACTGCTACATTACATAGCAAAGCTAGACAAATATGTGCTGTATTGATGGTAGCCATGTATAACAAACCTGGCCAGAATTGTACCCATGCTGCCCAAGGTATCATTAAATGGAAATTAGATTTGCATGAGAAAAACAGCTGAGACAGGGAGGGAAATAGTGGCAAATTAAAGAGTGATCAAAAGAAATACTCTGTTTTTCCCAAAAGTGCAATCTTATTGTGGGATGGAGTTATAATGCTTGTGAAAGRTAGGAGAGTCAGGCTTTACAAAGACTCTCAGATCTTTGTGCTTCTGTGTTTAGGCCAGTGATTTAACATTTTGGGTGACATCATGTCCCCATTTTGTACCTGCCAAAACCCTAGGTGTTTTTTTTTAATCTAGGCTGATCTTCTAAACATTCTCTGTTGTACTTGAGAAAGAGGCAGGAAAAAAAGAAAAAAGGGAAATTTTCTTGTCATTTTAAGGCTCTTGYCCTGCAGTGAGCTCTGTGTTTATCTGCTTTGGAGCAATACTTCATCCAGTGCAGACAGCAGGACTAAGAGCGGGAGCTCGGATAACCAATGCCATCTGCAACGAGGACTGCTGAATTCAGTGCTGAGGGTCAGGTACAGAATCAAATCACGTAAAGCTCCTTGAGGACGGGAACATGAATGTGATGTATGGTGATTACTTTTCTAATATCATCTGTGTCTAGACAGATGAGTATGTTCTTGTTAGCTGATGAGTTGTGTTAATGGCATTGGTAGGAATGTGTCTTCAGACAACTATTTACTTCCTCTGAGAACTGCATTTATGATGTTCCATGAAGACTACGCAATTCAAAAGATGCTGAAAAGCCTCTGAATGCTCTTCATAGTCTTGATGCTTTATTTTAAATAGGATGTCATTACAAGAATCCCAAAGACAGATAGCTTTCCCTGCTAGCTTGCATTCACTCTGCAATTATATGGAACAGACGTTGAAATGATGATGGTGGCGTCTCACTGTTACATTTTGCTGCCATGATCTAATGTATTTCAGCAACAAGCAGTTCCTCCTGTGTTTTGTATTCATCAGATGTCAACATTAATATACTGTCACTTCTATCAGCTATACTCAGTTTTTTTCAAAATTGAAAAATGTTTTTTAATCTACAAAAAAGTGCCACTATAACGGCATGACTGTAAAAGTGCATTTCCCCAATACAAATGCAGACTGAGATCTTATCATTTAAATCCTTACCTTGGGTATTAAGTTATATATATATATATATATATATATGCCTGTGCTGGGCCAAATTTTGCATGCTGTACCCTTAGCCAGCGGTGTTCTGTGTAAGCATCCTCCCTCGACAAAAACACCCAGCTGATGTGCACAGGGAGGTTTGTAGCTATAATTCTCGTTATTTAGGTTATTGATGATGGTTGAGATTCCAGGCATCTTTGACAGGTTAAAAAAGGCTGAAAAYATTCATATACCCATTCATATCTGTGACTTAACTCACAGATAACCCTACACCGATGCTACCCTAAAAATGTCAGTGAGGGTCCAGTGCTCTGTCTCCCTTAGGGACAGGTGCTTGTTTACTTCTCAGTGGTATCAATTGTCTTTGGAGACGTGCACAATTCACAGCGTATCCTGTGTCTCCTTTTCTGTCTCTGTGATATAAAAGTTGGTCAGGTTGGCTAATGGAATAGAAAGATTATGGAGTTCTAGAAAACAAAACAAATGTGTGTGGGGTGGTTGTTTTTTTTTTTTTTTTTTTTTGTTTGTCCGTTGGTTGTAAATCGAGAGACGAAGAAATATTGAAAAGACATCATATTTTTTTTTTTTTTTGTTTGTTTTTTTTTGTTTTTTCAAGAGACGAAGAAATATTGAAAAGACATCATAGAAAGAGTAATATAGATGGACGAATTTCGTAAGAGGGAGTTATATAATCATACATATGGAGAAATTTGAAAAAAACAGGGTTTTGCCCTACCTCTCTCTTTGTTTCTCTGCATATATCTATTTTACCAACATCAATGGTTTCATATTGCATAAGACGTTCTTCTTGCACTTCCTGCTGTTTGAAGATTTCATTTCTTGTACATCTCTAAAAATACACAGAATGATTTAAGAAGTCTGGATGTAGCAATTTAGCACCACCCTGGGACTTCCTCTGCGTATGTKCAGTGTTTGAAAACTGCCTGAGCAACGGAGAGCTCCACGCACAGCGTTTATTCCTGACCCCCACTGCCTGTTCAGGCCCCAGAGTCCCTGCTGGGCTCTTCCCTGTGTGCAGCACGCACGGAGCCTGCCCCGGTGCGGCGCGCGCGGCTGAAGGGGTTTTGAGATCAGGGCCTCCCCGCTGCGCCCGGTCTCGTTGCGGGCAGGTCACCCCAGGCCCTCCTCTGCACAAAGTGCAGTTTCTAGATGGAGCCAGGCTAAACTTCCTCCATTTCCCCCTCTGATAACCAGCTGTTGGTGGAGCATGACTGCCCACAGCCTGGCTGGTGGGCGTGCTGAAACACCACACTCTCACAGGCAAAATCTACYCACCTCCAGAATGCAGCAATTCTGCAGAGGGACCCTTGGTTTCCTCTCTGCAGAGAGGGTGGAGATGATCAGCTGCAAACATAAATAGCCTTTACATTCCAATCAGGGAATACTCATGGAAGTAAAGTCRGGGCATCTTTGTGTGCAGCTGCAGCAATAGCAGTTGAGCTGATAACGCACCATGGTAGAGGATATAATCCCCAGTTTTGTAGTAGCACCTTCATTTTGGTTCCTGGGCTGTTCCAGCTGCGACTTGGGGTGCTGAAGGTGTGAGTTTCACAGGAGAGCAGGTCTTTGGGCTCTCAAGCACATTTTTCCATTCAACTTCAGGAGGTGAACARGCATCAGTAAAATAACAGAGGAATGATAACTTGGTATTAAGTGGATTTTCAAGCTCTTATCCAGGGAAAAGCCCCCATTAAATTCAGTAAAAATTTGCATAAACAGAGACTTTAGCAGTAAGAATGAGGATTAAAATTGCCTTTCTGTGTTTACTTATGGCAGCACTCTTTGTAGACCAGGCAAGTTACAACTAGGAATGATYGTGAAGAGTTCACTCTACAAAGAAAGCACCAGATTGGGCTTAGAGAGGGATATAGTAAGTTAAAGAGTTCAAAGAACTACTCTGCTTTAAAGCATTCTTCAGTGTTTGCTTCAGTGCCTGTCTGATATGCCAAGTGGCAACCAGTAGGCTGGGGGCCAGTAGGATATTCTGAGATTTTCCTGCTCACTTGTATTGGTGCTTTTTTGGTCTTATTGTGCATTACTGTCAATAGTTGATTTTAGTAGCTCTGATTCTTACAGTGATGACTACCTGATTTCACCTCTCTGATCAGTCATTGTGGGCACTTGAAAGGCATGATAGGAACCACTGTGGGACCCCCAGCTCTGGGAGGCCTCATGACAGCTAGGCCCACGGCTGTCCCATTGTAAATGCACATTCTTCTTGTTTCCTTCATGCCTCTTAACACTTCAGGTAGTTTGCTTTGATTACTTAAGCTATCTGCTCCTAATTCCCTTCAAGGTAATTACAAGCAGATTTTACTTTTTTATGATTAGTAGTATTTTTTTGCCAGATGCCGGTACATAACTTAGCCAATCTCTGGCAGTTGCTTGCTTCCATTTTTCTACCACCTTCATTTTTTTATCCTTAAAAAAAATGCTTTTAATTATTCCTTTGCCAAACCAGAAAAATCCCCTTCTGAGGTGCAGATCAGGTTACAGGGTGTGGGGCAGCATCAAGCATCTTCTTTTTCTTTCATTCTGTTAATACGACTTTTATGTTGTCATTATCAACAGGAATGAGTGTTGATAACAGATAAATAGGGGATTGGTTAAATTCCATATGCATTTTTGCAGATGTTAATGGTAGTAAATTTACTTAAACTCACTGTCTGCTTTCAAATTCCACTAATAGCTGCTACCACCTGCGTTGTAAGCAGAGTTCACTCCAGGGATGATAATCTTTGTACACAAGTTGCCTACAGAATGCTGCTCAAATGCTTGTGAGTTACAGACTGACTATGATGAATATTCCTCAGTGGAGGGATGCAAATGAAGTACAGAAATCCACTAAAACAATATGAAATGAATCCTGGATCTATTTTTCTCTTAGTTGAAGCTTTTTCCTTCTTTGAGAAACCAGTTCTTCCCTGACCCAATAGCAGGACTCAGTATCTGTGTCAGCTAAAAGAGAAAACAGAGAAGAAAATAAACAACTGAAATCCTCTAATGTATTGCCATTAAAAGATCTAAACCCAAAAGCCGCTACTCACACGATATCCTCTAAGAGCCGTCTGCATCATGTGATGTGATGGGGATTTTTAGGTATCATATTTGCAGTATTAACCATTAGTAGGTCATTAGACAAGGCTGCCCTCCTTAGAGACCTCACCCATTTCCCAACCATGCTAATGAATGGGTGCAGGGATTCATGCATTTCAGGCTTTAGGGAACTTGTCGCATGCTATCGGTCTAACACCCACTTTTTGTGGATCATCCTGAAAAGTCTTCATCCTGCACCATAAAAATTCAGGGGAGCCGTTTCCCTGCTGCCTTTCGTGGAAACAGGCTCAAACGTGTTATCCTGCCCCCAGCGAAGTCAGCGACAGAACGGGCAGGCTTTGCTCTTCTTGCCAGCACGTTATTGTTAGCAACTTAACGTCTGAGAAAGCTGAACAGAGAAACACTGTGTTCTCCATTGTTATAAATGATGATAAAAAGCTGCAGAATAAAAGGAAACTTTTTGCTTATATTATCAATAAAACCCACAAGTTTCTGCTAAAATCTTTCACACGATGTAAAACTCTCACAAGTGTTTCTCAGCTCCAGATTAGAAAAATGCAGTGTAAAGCAGTTTTTAAAAGGTCTACACATTAGCCAATGGTTATTCTCATTATTGTTTTACTAACTTGGATCATGTGTAATTTGTTATATAAATGAGAAAAAAACAAGGCTGTTTTCTGAAGGATTGTGGTCTTAGATACCTCTAAACAGAGAAGATATCTGTAATACAATATCTATTTATTTAATATGGTCTGCCTATATAAACTTTTATTTCTAGCTTAAAATAAATTTTAAAATAACAAAGAATATGTATTTAAAGATCAGTATATAGTAATATCATAGTTCTAGGTGTAATAGATTTATTAATTTCCTCAGAAAAAACTCTTTCATTGACAGCTTTCCTTTTATCTTTGGGCAAAGATGAAGTAGGTAAAGCCAAAACTGTAATCTAGATTGTCTCTAAGAACAATGTTTTATATGACCATTTTGCTTTTGCGCGTTCCCTTTCTGTTTACAGCACAGATAGGAAAGAATAGTGGGAACTCTTACAGCCTTTTGACTAGTAAATAAATGCACGTGGTCTGCACTGAGTCACACTTCTATTATAACAGGGATGTAACAGGCCAGGTATTAAATATAAACATCATAGCAAGATCACATTATCTTGCCAGGGCTGAAGACAGAGCTAGACTAATAGGCCAAGTTTTTCTAACTTAGTTACATGAAACRTGATGGAGAGAGGAAAAAGGAACTGCTGATGATAGAAAGCATTTTCCCTACGAGGGAACGTGCACATTGCCAGATAACCTCGTGGGGTCACYGGGAACGCTGCCTTTCTGGAATTCAAGAATTTGGGCTATCTAGTTCAGAAATGACCAGAGTTAAATAAAGAAACAAAAGTGACGAGCAACAAAGGTTACACTCAAAAAATGCCCATTTCCGTAATGAATTCTTTCAGCGTGGCTATCAGCCCTGGCAGGCGTTAGCAGCACGCGCTGTAACGCCAACGGGAGCAGCTCCTGGTCTCGGGGCGCGCGCGGCTGCCCGGCGTGCYGTCGCTCCAGGGAGGCTCCCGGCGCGCCGCGTGCCTCCCGCCCGCTCCTGCTCTCCTGCTGCTCGGCTGCCGCCCGTCCGGGGGGCTCCTCTGTCACGCGCTTGGGTGCGGGCAACCATGAGGTTAACCATCTTCCAGCTGCTGCCTAATTTATTCCTACTCTTCAGAACTTCTGAGTATAGGCAGTTGCATCTATTCTTAATGAGTGTATTAATTATGCTTAACAACCTTGTTCAGCAGAGAGAAACACAAGCTCCCCTCATCATACATCTCCGCTCACTACTCTTTGTGAAAGCCAAACAGTAAGAGGTTCCCCCTCCCCTTCTTCAGCAAGGCAAGCCCACTTTTTCTCACCCATCCCCACCTCAACTTGAATATTCTTACATTTTCCTTGAATATCTTTCTAATATTACTCTCATCCTAGGGCAGTGTCCTCTCAGTTTCTTCGTCCATCCTCCCCTCATTTCTTCTGATGCCCCCTAAGTAATTTAGGGTAGAGTTCATGGCCCCACTGCTGCAAGCTGTGATGATACTGAAATATAAACRTGCAGGATGTTTTCACCCCATGCAAATTTTAAATATGCTGATGCCAAATATAGCATAATGCTCTTTGCTCTCCAATATTAGTCTGAAGTGTGGTGCTCTGGGCAAACATGAGAAGAAGTTCTCTGAAATGTGGCTCAGACTTTGTCCTGAGGATTTCATTTCACCAAAGGATTTAAACACTGCCCTGCAGTTCTGGGGCCACCTAACATAATACATTGCACCAAGAAAAATATTTCCAAGTCGAATCCAAGCTTCTCATTCATGTGCATTTATGCTGTTTCATCCATCTGTATTTTCTGGAGAGTATGTCCAGGGGAGAAAATGAGGAGCAGGCTGAGGCCTGTGTCCCCTGCGCGGTGCACSAAGCCCAGGCTGCAGTCACAGGGGCTCTCCTCTCCCTCGGCACGCTCTGCCTGCGCTGGCTCTGCTGGGGCGCCTTCGTTCTCTGCTCCTAGGCTGCTCCATCAGGCTTTCTCCTGCAATCACCRTCTCAGGTCTTTTCCAGCATCTGCCCTCCCCCACGTTTTCTGCACATCACACTCAGCCAGTTCACGCTTTAAGAATGCGATGTTCTTGGGAGCCAACAAAAGCCTAATTTGCAGTGGCGTTTCACTGACAGACTCTGCCTCCCGAGGGTCAGGGTAAAAACCAGCAACAATGTGGCCTGCGACGAGGCCAGGGAGCTGCTTTTAAGATCAGTAATGCACAAGGAGCAAGTTGTGCTCCTCTGCCTTGCATCTGCTCCGCTGCCAAAACTTTGTGTTCKCATCTGCCAGTGTTTTCTTTGGGATGTCTTGTGGGATCTCTCCTGCCGTTTTCTTTGGCAGCATTCAGCAGGAATCTCCCAGGTCATTAAGGCACCCAGGGATGGCTAAGATCTCCTCTGCTGTTCACACACCATAATCTTGAAAAAAAAAAATCACTGAATATCTCTTTTCAGAAGGGAAAACTTACAAAAGCAAACAGCAGGTGGATGTGAGCCTGCTTCAGTCATGTACAAGTTTTGCCTGCGGGAYAGAAAACCAGCTCAATAAAGTCTGAGCTGTGAAATGCTATACAACTTGAGTGCCTAAACCCATTAGCATTCTTAAAAAATTCTAGCCCTCATTTGTGATTTATTTTAACCTGTTWGGTTAAAATTAGATAGCTAGACAATTGCTTTCAAAATACATTTTTCTGGTAAAGTTTGAAAGCTCTCTCTGTAGGTCTGGGATCAGGGCAGTGACTTGCAAGCGTCTCAACACCTCCGTCCATCCCAGGTACAGTTTGTAACTTACTGTGCGAGTGCCACGCAGGTGAAAGAGCAATGAAGCCCTGAGGTGTTCTGCACTTTCAAAATCTTCAGGGCACATGTTCACAATTGTACGGATATTAGTACTCCTGGACTCATAGGAGTCTTCAGGCCATTGGCCACCAGTCCCTGGTGGCCCCTAGCTTGGAGTTGAGAAGATGTATTGGTTATTTGGGTGAATACAGTGCAACAGATTAGATTAAATCATATGGGTAATTGTATAACTTCATAGTGAAATGTATTAAGAGTTTTCATGGGTTTAGATTCTGCTGCTTCTCTGAGCAGCAGGAACTTACTGTTGGGAGCAGCTGCGACATATTTACTCCTTAAATTGCTACAGCTGTTTCCCAAGCAAACGAAGGAGCTGGCCCTGACACCCCTGTAGTTTTCCATTCATGCGGCCTTTGAAGAGGAAGGTCAGAGTCCCTTAATAAACCTTTAATTCTCTGAGGGCTGGAGGACTTCCTTGCCTTGTGGAGAAGAGGTCTCCTTGGCTGAGCAGAGGGCTTTGCTCTGTGGATGAGCAGCAGGCGCAGTGGTCTCAGGTCACCAAAGAGTAATGTATGTCTCAGAGCTGCTGCGGGGGTAAGTCACTTGGCATTACCTCTTCTTGCCCTCTTACTAGGACAAAGACCAAGTAGCTTCTTTGGTAAAATCCATTCTGGGAAATAGATGCAGGTTGTGTAAGTGCCAGGAAAACTACAGAAGTGGCCCCTGGAAGAAATGAAGCCATCACTACACSTGAATGATGGCTGTTGTAGCCTTGCAGGTATCTGTTCACAAGCCATAGGATAGTCATGAGCAGGATTTGATCACTGGGACTGGAGTTTCTTTCCTGTAACATGTACTTGGTGTAGCTTGCACAGGAAATTTTGCTRCAGAAAAATATTYTGCTTTTCAAAACAAAGCAATTGATTCCGTCTGTCACCATTATGTCCCAAGATGGGTAAAGCAATCCAGCAGAACTGAATTACTGAGTATTTGTGGAAAAAATGAGGCTTACACACCTCTCAAGCTCAGTTTAGGAGTAAAATATCAGCAATCAAGTGAGCTGGTGGTAGAATCAAGTCCTGTGCATGTGGACAACTCAAGAGACGTAAAGGGACAGTTTGAAAGGATCTTTATATCACTGTCATCAAGGTAGAAGGGAGCATGCTAGGCAGCATGCTGATGTTATTAGGAAGTTAGGGCTTTCTTTCTGATATGGATTAACTGTAGCAGTGAATCCCATACTTTAGAAATACTGTATGTATTTCCTTTAAGCCAAAGAGAATCAGAAACTCTTTCTACCACCCGTTCCGGGGAGGAGACTTGGCTGMAAAGCCTCTTTCCAGGCCGCGCAGAGCCGGGCTCTCCGGAGGGCTGCTCCCGGCAGCATCCCGCCCTCGAGCGCTGCCCGTGCGGCCCTGCCGAGGCTCCGCGGGGCTCCCAGGGCAGCGCGGCAGGGCGGCACGTCGCCCGTGCGGCCACGGGGAAGCGGCGCCCGCAGCAGCGGGGAGGGCAGGCGCTGTCATCCCCCAGCGGTGTCGATCTGCACCCGTGCATGGCTGCTCCCGCTGCCCCGGCACGGCAGCCGGCCGCACGGTGCGGAGCTGTGCTCTCGGAGCTGGGCCTGGGTGCGAGGCCTCCTTCCAAAGCCTGGCAGTAAAACCAGGAAAACACTCACCTGGGGGATAATTTAAARCCCTAACTGTAGTGCTAACCAGAGCAGGAAATTCCATCATTTAACAGGAGCAGTGTGGGTCGGTCACTGTTGTTTGTCCAGCAATGAAGGGAGAAATGCGGAGCAAAATGTAATGCCACGAGTAAATCTCTAGRCCTCTGGTGAATCGAGATGGGACTTGGGAGATATTTTATTGGGTAATTTCAACCTAAATTGTAAAGAATGGGGAGAAAAAACGGCTCCTGCTTACTCCCCTCCCCAGGTGTTTTCTCAGCTGATCGCTGGTCATTGCTCCTGCTCATTTCTGAGCCATCTTTTATCATGTTGGTCAACTTCAGACTGTAAATGAATCTGTCCATATGTTTCTGGTGGTTTCTTATGACCTGTGGGGAATTGGTGAAATATCTGTATTGCTGTAGCCCAGGGAAGTTCTTGCATCAATKCCTTTAATTCTGGTGTCCCCACCGGGACAGGGCCTGAAGCCAAGGTCTTTCCGGGATGTGCTCTTGCTGAGGATGTTGGATTGTTCTTTTGATTCCTTGTCCTAATGAATATTTAAGTATTTTATCCAGAGCGTTTTATTGAATACTCTCTGGCAGCAGGAAGTGGTGGTATAAATGGCCAGGCAAGGTTTTGAGAAGRAAGCAGGTGGTAGAGGTGGAGGCAGTGTAGTAATGGAGTGGAAGCTACTTCTGCTTTCTCAGAATTACTTTCCTCCCTGCTTTTTTTCCCCTCACCTCAACCTYGTATGTGGGCAGCAACGTGACATGAAGAGCATGTGGCGAGGAGAAGAGACTCCCCCTTGGAATCCTCTCTCTCATCCTGTTTTACAAAACGGGAGCGATATGGCCTGGGCAGCAAAGTCAAGAAGGGGACATGTTTGTGAATGTCCCGTGGCAGGCTAGAAAGAGTCATGAAAGTCCCTGCGGGCTCAAGCCTTGCCTCTGTGCTCATGTTTGTTACAGGAATGTTTAGGTTGTTCCTTCATCTGTCAACTGATGTTTGGAAATCCCTTTCTTGAGGACCTATTTCATGCTATAAAGCATACACAAAACTGTGGGCTCAGCAGGACCTGCTAGGCAGCAGGATGCCTAAAAGTTACATATTGTAATGTTGAGTTGGATTTGCCTTGRGGAATTTAGCCCTCCGGCATTTTCTCTTTACAGTACTGTTTATCGTCCAGCATGTGCAATTAACTCATGTTTTGGTCTCTATAGATAAATAATGCTTTTCATTTGCTTGAATTCTGCTGAAGGACTTGCCTATTTGAGAACTAGTCAATGAGGCTGTTTGGGTGAGTGCTACTTGCTTCTATGCCTTTAACCATTTGTATACAAATGATAGCTGAGCTTCTGGGCTGAGCAGATTATTCCATAAAAGACAATTCTAACAAAAGGCACAGCAAAGAGGATTCAATTTGAACTATTTTTCAATTTCTAAGAAAATAAACATAAATTGCAGTTTTTCTGGAATTTGCATACATTAGTATTTGTGGCTAATTCCTTACTTAGCATTCCTCTTCGAGAGATTTGCTGAAAGCAGCTGTCAGAGTTTAGAAATGGGCTGAAAAGAAGTCATATAATCCATACTTGGCATATGGAATAGATATTTTGAATGGAGATCCCCCAAACCCAAACTTAATTTAGTGTTACTAATATGATTTTAGTTCRAAAGTGAGTGCTTAGAACCTATACTGTTTGTATAGGTGGTTTTCATCTGCACACCTCAGTGGGACTCTCTTTCATACACCTCTGTGAGTGTGCAAAGATAAGCCTAACTACTCCCATTTCGCCTGCAATATTGGGGAAGAGATTCTGGTGCCTCCTGTCATGCAACATGTACCTGCATATCTGCAAATAATCTATTTTCCAGTCATCTAATGTGTATTCCAGCCTGCGCTGTTTGATATTTGCAATGTATGCGGTTCTTAACATATCAGTTAAATTAGATTGTYGGTTATTCATATATCAGCTCTTCTGTCACATCTTAGAGGTGACACTTTATTGTCAAGATCAGGTTACATAYACATATTTATAAAAATTATCTGATGTTCTATCAAAATAATACTGGGAGACCTTATTTTTCAAAAAAAACCTTGACTTTGGGTGATATCAGTTTGAGGTACCAGAGTTTCATAGATCTGAGCACTGTCTCTGTGGGAAGATGCCTCGGCGTTTGTTTCAAAAGGTGAAGGTTTAAAATAAAGCTAAACAACAGCAACAAGGTAGTCACTTGAAAAGAATACCCTGTAATATGTAGTGAGGCTGTGCAAAGGCAATAAGTATTGCTATGTGCTTTGGGGGTATTTTTCTAGAATACTGTAGTGTTTTTACAAGATTGTTTAGACAGATGTTCTTCCTCTTTCATATAAGAGCTATTTGCCCTTTTTAGGCTCAGATACATCTTTCTGATGTTGAACTGACATCTGGTCTCTGTGTGGCAGGATGTCTGCAGGTAGAGTTGCTATCGAATACATCTGTTAATTCAAGTACAAAAAGTTTTCCAGTTATGTTGGATAACAAGCTTATGAGGACACAAGTCGCAAACTCTGTTAAAGGTACGTCCTAATGAGTTTGAGAATTTAGAGACTTTTAAGATAGGAAAACTCTTAGGTGTTTCACTSTGCCTTGATATACAAGGACACAGACTATTCTGATTATAAATATGTCTTAGTTCTTTAGAATCTGCGCCATGATACCCTGYGTTATTGTTTTGTTTGTTTTGYTTTTGAGAGAGTCCTGTCACAGATTAACKGGAAAATTCARGAACCCGAGGTCGGAGACYTGGGAATGCTGAAGTTGCCAGCTGCCAGGATTTTGTCTGAGAGATGCTTCGCTCATGGCTGGTCAATCAGCTTGCAGGGRTGGACAAGCCTAGCTGAGGTCACAATAATGCATATCCTGGCTGCCCTGTTTCTCCAGGATGAAGCAGTAGGATAACAGGATGACCTTTCATCAGCTCAAAGAATACTTTTCTATTCAAATAAATGGATGTCAAAAAAACCCAAGTAGGATGTTTTTGGTATCCGTCAACCATTGCTCTKTTTTCACTTTTTCTTATTCAGCTATTTGAAGTTTTACAGGACYGAACCTTTGTATTTCCAAAAGGCTGAAGTTCCTGTACTTCTGGCCAAGACTTCTCCGAGGAAAATATTTGAGTGCTTGCACGATGCCATTCATGCTCAGTAAATCCATCTGCTGAACGTGTCAGGATGAATGTGCTACATGCAGCCTGTCTGAGCATGATTAGGGTGTTTTGGGGGTTTGTTTGAGCCAGGATAGCAGACAGAGACATGGCCAAAATCCTTTTTACATCCAGAATGAACAGACAAGTGTGCCCACCGTAACCCCAAAACATGCTAGCCAGGCAAAGACTTGGGTTGTGGCTCACTGAGCAAAATAATGCCAAGTGCTTTTCTAAACTTTTCCAACCCCCTTTACAAGCACTACCTGCAGTCAGGAATGAGGAAYTGCACTGTGTCTGTAAAGACTGATGCTACTGCCCTTCTAAACAAGGCTCTTGCCTCTCCTCTATCCCCACATCCCAGCTAAGGAAGAGAGCACTCTTAACTGGTGTGCAAGGGTTTGCTTTTGGGTGCTCTCAGCCCACTGGTCCTGCAGTCCAGTTTAGCTARGCATCTAGCTAAAGTGTGAAGCTGCCTCAGATGCTGCAGATTCAGATGGTTATTTCCATAAAAAATGAAGTCTGATGCATTCTTTGCATTTGGGGACACTGAGTTTCTATTCAATCCTTGTCATTTTAGGAGCAAAGAGATGGGAATGAAACTTGGCCAGCAATTGAACAGGCCAAAGGAAGCACAGTTCTGAATTATCCAATATATCATGRCAAATGCTTTCAGAAAAATAAGGGGTCTATCTGTTGTAACCTAAGAACCTGCCTCCCTCTGGGGCGAGAACAGGATGTTTGATAAGCAGTTATCTGTTTACCGTTTCTCTGGCAGAGCCAAATTAAGCCTTTTACCTGTTTGCCCAGCTCGGATTTCCTTTGACAGCTGGATCACCACAGAACTCCTGTGCTTGATGGGTTTACTGGTGCTTGTGTTTCTCAGCTCAAATGTGCAACTGGGTCACAGGCCTACTTCCTATTTCGAAATAATGAGTGCTAATAACAGATGAGACTATCACCAAATAATTTTCCTATTCATGGGAAATTTTTCACTCTTGCCTCATTATTTCAAGTCATATAAGAGGAATTATCATAATGAATTATATTTCCTTTGTGAGGCTTTCCATTGGTGCACTAGTTTAAGGCTGTTATGAGACATTTCAAATGAACTAGTGCTATTCAAAGCCAATGCTTCCCAAAGACACAAAATCCTTTCTCAAATCCTCCTTAGTCAATCCGCTAAAAGCATCAAACTTGCTCTAATCTCATAGTGGCTCCAAAGAGTTAAAGACATTCCTCTGGAGCAATGCCACTGAGACAAATTAGATATTCCAAGCAGAACCAGGTTCATTGTGTAGTTTGCACATGTGAGAGAGTATTATTCATGGAGATTTTATCAAGAAAAGATACGAACTTGTCAGAAAATAGTATGTATTGGGCTAAATTGTGCAATTCTCATTCATACTTGTGAACATTTGTACAAATAGACCCATTGACTTCCCAATGAAAGTGTTTCATTATGATCATTCCTATTAGAGTGATCATTATATGATYTGGAATAATAAAGCACCACAGTCTCGTTGACTTCAGTGACACTACTTGGTCCACCAACATGAGTAAGGGCTGTGCAATGTAGTTCAGAGGATCTCGGCAACAAAACCTCTGTTACCAAGCTAAGTGTAACCCCCACCACAACCCCGCCATGGACGGACACTGAGCTGAACACGCATACACACACGCACACATTCCCCTCTGGTTTTTCTTTCGGCACAAAACCAGCTGTAACTCGAGGCCGAGTTTTACAAACTGAAAGGAGCTTGCAGCAAAAAGAACAAAAGTGCTAGTGTGCGCAGGCCGCCCTGCGAGGAATGTTGGCAGCCAGCAAAGCCAGGCCCTCCACTACCGTAACCTTAAACTATCGTGTGTTCATGTTGATGTATTTGTAATAAGTGAGGAAACGAGAACTCAAGAGAAAGGGATATGGAGAACCTGAGACCTCTTGGAGACTAGGCTTTCCACGTTTTATGTAGCTGTGCCGAGCAGAAGGGGCTCTTTATTGAGTGATAATAGCATACGATGCACAGTTTACCCTCATGCTTATGCGAATGGGAAGTAGCATAATCTGCAGGTTTTGCATTTTACAGAAGTGAAACCAGCAAGATAAAAAGYGTTCTGCTGCTTAAGGCCAAAGAGCAAACAAATGTGGAGTTGTGGCTCCAGTTTCAGAGAGGGCAGGTGCATCTTCAGTGAATGAGCTATGYAGCTATCAGAAAAAGTGGTGCAATCCGGAACACAACAGTGCATTATTTTAATGTGAACACATGATGAAGTTTGAGCCGTCCATGCGCTCTGGGAAGAAGTCTCACTCACCAGAGAACAACATTTTAATTGCAGTRCTGTTGCCTAGGAAGCTGCAAAGCCTGGTGTAGATCCCCAGGATGAAGGGTTATCTTTATTTGAGACAAAGCACAATCATGCATACATCTTCTTTGTTCAAGAAAGAAAACAAACAATTTTCTGCAAGCAGTCACTTTCTATCTGAAATCTCCAAGGAACTCCTGAACACGCAGTGTGTACCATAAGGTAGATCTCATTATGTCCTCATGACAGGCACCTTGAGGTAGGTGGCAGTTGTGGAGTCGCAGCCAGCGCCCAAACTTGCCGGCTCGCTCTCACTTCCACCAGAACATCCCATTAGCAGGACCCTGCTACCAGTTTGACTGCAGCTTTGACGCTGAACAGCTGAGGCAGAACCACAGCTGCTGTGAAGTCAACAGCAATTTTGTCACTCATTGCGGTGTCCTCGTTAAGCAGTAGATACTGTAATAAAAATATTCCACAGCCATCCACTCTGTATGAATTATCAACAGCTGTCAGTTTWTATGCTGGAAGATAAAGACCAATAAAATAAAGGATATCTTTTAAACTTTTAATGCTATAAGGATGGAAAAACAATAGTCCATTCCAGGGTTAAATGCAAGCTTCTCCTCTAAAGTTTCTATGGCAACTAGATGCAATCTATAGTGATRTTGTAGTTAATGAAATGTTCCTTCCAGACCAACAGGGCAACATGCAGCATTCCGTAATGAGAGATATCTTCAGGGGAAAGAACAGTGGCATCAAAGCTGCCTTCCAGCGAACTATATTGCACGCTAAAAGCCTGAGGTAACRCGTGTCCTGAAATCCCTTCTGCTTGTTCGCAGTGCTGCCTTCATGTCTGCTCTGATGAAGAGAAATTCTAGTAATAGGAACATTACTTGAGATGGAAGAGAGGAGGGGAATAAAATGCATGTGATGACTTCAGTTCCACTGCTGAAGCTCAGCATTTTTTTTTATTCAACCATAATCATTCTGTGAGAAAGCTTAGGAATCCCATGTAAAGATTTTTTGTTTGAAACAGGTTTAGTTCTTATAAATGAAATAACTAAATGTCAACATACTAAATCATACATATATATAATGCATGTATAAATAATATGAAAGAATATGTATGTGAGAATCATGTATATGGATCAGGTCTCCCTGTTATTTTAACTTCTCAGAAGTTTAAATATTCTTTAGCCTAAATGCAAAACTSAAACTGTACATTTACAGTCCAGGTTCATCCTATCAGATCTAAGATCTAAAATCCATGTGCATGYGTCTGAGAGCGGGAAGTAGGCACTGGGACATAGCGGCCAGCAGCTGAGCTGTGACACCCTCCCCTTGGTGTCCTGTGGCTGGGACTGGCAGCACTGTCAAGATACCCAACGCTCGTGGAAATTTCCATCCCTTCCTTCCCTGCACCCTGAGGAGAGCTCTTCCAATGCACCATTTGGGGGAGAGCTTCAGCCGCTGCTTCTTGATGCCCCCTTAGCCTGGTTTAGGAGCCCTTTGTCTGTACCCAGAGGCCTTCTGCTCTATTTGAGAGGACCTCTTTGTTCCCTGCTCTGGGATAAGGTTTTAGAGTCTGTTTAGTCACTTTTGGAAGCTGGAATTGTAGCTTTGTGTATCCACATCTCCCAGGCTTCCAAGAAATCTCACAAATATGTAAGTAAGTAAATATGACCCCTAATACCTCACTTTGGACATACAGGCTTGAGATTCTTTTGCCACATGCAGGCCTTGAAGCACCATATTGATGAGCAATCTGTCCATCCGTATTGGATATTCCTGAACTGTCTCTTATCAATCTTGCACAAATACTAGTGCTAGACCATAAGAAGAGAGGTAAGAGAAACCTAAAAGATATAGCTAGAAGAGAGTTAATTTATTGAGATGAAAAGTAGTTGTTCTATAGCAGTGTGCTATGTTTATGTTGGGAGACATGAGTTGTATATTCTRTGCTGCAGTGATACTGCTGTGGTAGCTATGTGACCAAAGGTCATAAAAGTAGCAGGCAGAGCCCCCAGCACACAAATCTCTCCTTGAGGCCTGGAAAAGAGCTCAGGAGCTAAAATGCTGCTCTGCTTCTTCCATTGCTCTCAATTGATCTAGTAAGAGTAAGAACACGTTTTCTTTTGACTCACCTGGSCTTGCTTAAGGTCTGTGTGTAGAAAGAGAGCATAAAACAGGATACATGACAAGCAGTAAAAATTTTTATCATGGAAAATGAAATGTACTGGGTTAGTTTGGCACAAGTGGGTCAGAGAAGGACTGAACAAGCTGCCTTTGGGAATGGAAGACAAGGGGCAGGTTTGTGTGCGGTACTCATGGAGGGGCAGAGTTGAGCCAGCGGAGGGGCTGGTCCATGCGGTCCTGACTGTGCTCCGGTGTGGTCCTAGGATTTCTCAGGCTTTACACAGATGCTGTGTTAGACTCCATTTCTGCTAAAGCTTTGCTGTTGGCTGAGCAGGATACATTCTCTTACGACTTGTCAAGGATCTCCAGCTTCACATCTCCAGTGACTCTGTACGGTACTAGAGGCTTTTATTTGGCATATCTCATTTTAAGTGTCTAAACTGCAAAAAAAAGAAAGCTGCCCTCCTGYCTCCATACTACTAAACACAATGGTAAAGACTAAAGACATGTCTGGTGGAATACTTGTTAAAAAAAAAAAGTGTTTCCTTAGGCAAAATTAACAAGGATTTTTTTTTAACCTTCCTGTTCTTGGAGTGGCATTAGCAGGAATAGGAAATAAAGAGTAGGTACCTCAAAATGTCCTGTAAACTTTATATGGCTGTTTAAAGCAAAGCACAGCAGTAATTTATTTCCAAAAGGCTGAACTTTGTAAAATGTGTTTTTATCACTCAGTAAAGTGTTTCCTCTGCTAGGGTGCATTAAAATGTGTAATGTCTGGTGTCTGAGAGGCCTTGTGCTGTCTGCCTGTGCTCTCATGGTGTTTGGGGTTCTCCTTTTTCCACTTTACATCAACAGTTAAAACATTTATAGTTAAAGCAGTGGTACATCCGAGAAGTATATCTTGATGGACAGGAATGACATTTGCTGCTTAGTCCTTCAGTATTAAACAGAAACATTTTGTTTTCAGCTTTCTCCTTATTTTGAGAGCTCTTTGGATCACTAAAATACAAGCAAAACTGTGCATGCAGTAATTTAGATGAGAGTGAATTCAGGCCTGAGAGCAGGATTTGTTGGTTAAAAAATGCATTAGGCCAGTAATAATACTCTCCATTTGAGTTAGAAGACAGGCAGATGGAAGATTTGAGCACTTCTTCCTCAAAGTTGTTATAAAACCATATTTTCCTAGTCCTCTGTTTTGTCAGATATAGCATCCTTATCTACTATATCTATGTGAGGTTCAGCATAGTATTTCAATTTGAGATTTCACTTCTGTTAAAAGGAGAATAAATCAACACAGTTCATCAGGATCACAGTAAAATCTTGTGTCATCAGAATTTCAATGCACAGGTCACAAGAACCCAGAGAAACCCATTTCAGGAAGACAGTCACTTGGGTGTTAGGGAGCTGCACATGCCAGCCTGGCATCTGCTGTGCTGTGAAAGGGTCCCTCTACATTGAGCTGAGGCCCAAATAAAACTGACCTGGAGCCATGGGTTCAGTTTGCTAGGGCCRTGCTCGTGCATGAGCAAATCAACTGTGAACTGAGTATGTGTTTTGAGTTCCATGCAAGCTTCGCTGGGTCCTAACAGTGGAAAGCCCCCTTTTGACATATGTTTTACAAATATTGAAATGAATTGAGTCATTTTAATTTTAAAATGTTTCCTTTTTCCTCAGTCTTGTTACATTTTATAATACAGTCTCTCAATAAGTTATCCTCCACAGCTTATTCCTCTGGCTAACAGCAAGTGTTGTAGATGCTCAAACACGATTCTGGAGAGCACGATACGTGTAAGACTAGATAGTTTTCCCTCGTTGTTGCCTCTTTTTTTTTTTGAAGGGAACTGCCTGTATCTCACAGATGGGTGCAGAGTTAAATATTTGCTGTGCCTGTTCTTGAGCCAGTTGGAGGCAAGCCAGTTCTTGCCTGGAAGCCATGTAGATGTATTACAGCTCACAAGGTCACGGTAGCTCAGCTGAGAGGCAGGGTAAATCAGCTTGGGAATGCCACTGTGCTGACACGGCTGCAGGGCTYCTGGGGCTGCTGGGGGCTAGACTAGTAGCATGCAAGTGTAGAGGACATGACCCTTGCTGCACCTCTCTTTGCTTGCGTCTTATCTTGTGAGTGACATGCATTTGATGAACTTCCATTTCTATTTATCATGCTTTATATAACACAGCCGATGTCAGTGGCCAAGTTGACCAAGGGCATGACCAAGGGTAAGCTGAAAATAAGCTTTGCCTAGTAATCTTGCTATTGTTTTCTGCAGATAGTAGACTGGAGCCCTGCCATCTTCAAATGGGCAAACTTAAAATCAATGGTTATCCCGTAAATATGTTTCCCTTTTCAGAACAATCTTAGAATAGTTAAAACAGAATATCTACGAGTAGCAACCAGTCACCACGTGAATTCTGTATTGCACAAAGAGAGGAAATTTTCTTTGAGATAGATTCTGACTTGACTTTGTCTTGCAAAAATGTTAAGAGCTGGAGACACAGAATATGCACGTGTTTAACAGCTTGGGCTGCACGGGGAGGCTGCTGAGACTGTCCTCTCCTCCCAGATGGTGCATGTGCTGGTGGCTCCATGTGGTTGCATCATTCAGGAACGGGATAAAAACTTATCCCTCAGGAAGAGTTGTTACCTTTGGGCAGGATCAGCTTCCTGGATGGTCTCACTTTAGTGTCATGTGAATGCCAGTGTTAGAGCATGAGCAAGGGTAGGAACTTGCAGCCAGGAACAGGGGAAAGGCTTAGCCTGACTTAAGCTGCCCTGGAAGCTCTGAGACAGTTTTTACATGCCAGTGGCAGAGTTTCTGAGAGGGAATTGGAAAACCAATCTGTTTGAGTTTGTGTTCAGTGAAATTCGATGGCTCTCTACAGGATGAGACTTGAAAAGCTATTGAACGTGGAAGCTTTCCCACCTTTGCCCACTAGGTATCAGATCRGTACATGTGGCTCTTGCTTTGCTGACTCTGTGGCCTCCAGGGCTCTTGCAGTAAATTAGCTAGTACAGAGCTATAAACAAGACCCATGGTGGTAAGTTGGATTAATTCCCCCTTGTACAGATACTGCACTGATAGAAGGCAGAAAACAGAAAATTCCTTGTGTAATGTCTGCCCTTTTTCTGTCCTTCACAAGTAATTTTTGTATTATGCCTAAATAGGTCTTCTTATAATACAAAAAGGCCAGGACACTATTACAAACCAGTACACACACAATTTCTGCCCCTTCCCATACCACAGCAGAAAGCAGTGCACACTAATTGCCACTTGTGATGTCCCAGATTAGTGTGGGGAGGGACCTGTGCTTGCTCTTTYGTTATTGATGTGTTTCCTTACTGAGCTGAAAGATTCTTGAATTGCAGAWTTTTTCAGCACATGAATCTCATCCCTGTGAATCAAACACTGCAATAGGGCTAAAGCTCATCATTTATCAAACACATACACAAGACCTAATTCAGGTCTGGTGTAAATGGATAAAGATGAGGGTACATACGATTTTTCTGGGTCACTCTGAGTGTCCTCTTCTGGCAGGAAGATCATAGGCATTGGCTCTGGTGGACTGGCAKTGCAGCTYGTGCATCACGAGTGGTTAATGTATRCTTTTCTACCAATATCTCTAGGAACTGTTCACAGCTGYTCCTGGGAACATGACGATGTAAACTCCAAGATCCTGCCTAAAATAGCACTGTAAGGGGCAAAGATTTTCCCCGGGATACTRGTGAAGCATCCCTAGGGAACCTGGGTTGGGTCCTGACTTTTACTGGTTTCTTCTACTGGTTTCTTCTCTAAACTAGAAGAGCTTTTGTGAGTTGTGTACAGAGGATGTGCTTGTCCTTCRGGAAGGACACAGCAGTGCATCTTGGAGGCAAAAGTGTAGGGCAACGAAAACCCCATCTGAAAGAGACCCCATCTGATGCTTCTAGGCACAGAGAGGGTTGTCAGGATGAAAGGCCACCTGAGGAAAGAGGCAAGGATGATTAAAAGAAATAAATTGCACCCAAGGAGTGGGCCCCTCCTTCCTCTTTAAATACTGCTCAGTCATTGTAGGTATGAAGGTCAAGGCTCTTTAGTATTCTTCTGCCTGTACTCAGTGCAGCAGCTAACTGCTTGTTGTTTTACATGACAAGTTCTCTGCTTTGCCAAATAAATAAAACGGTATTAGCTTTGTCTATCAAAGACAGCATGCATGGGGAGTTAAATAGCAAAGAAAGGCTTTGCATCTGTGGCATATTATTTGAGTTAAAAATTAAGAAAAAGAGTTTAGATAATGCTGCTTTTCATCACTTAGGGAACCAATTATGTTGTTATTAAACTATGCTGCTTTTAGAGGTATTTGGTATTGCTAAGTCCCCTAGAAAAAAYGCCAGAGTAGTGGTGAGAAAGCTCACTCACCTTGTCACCCAAGCTCGTTGTTCTGTAGCTGCTGTCCTGCTTGGGCTGGATTTGCATTTTTTGTGCGATCCTGTTCCAAGACAGGCACCGCACCGGGGCAAGCCCGAGGGACCAGTGACGCTGCGGGCGAGCAGGATGTCCTGGCTGTCAGCGAAAGCTCCCGCCGTGGCGCCGGTGCCTGGCAGGGCTGGTTCGCAGCAGGCAAGGCCGGGGGTGCCCCACGACGCTTCCCGACACGTGCCGGCACAAAAATGGRAACGCAGAGCGTTCCCTGTGGCGGGCGGAGCGCGGCCCGCACTAACCACGGCCTCCCTTGCCCAGCTGCTGCGGCCAGCCCGCCGTTCCGGGGCACGGAGCCGGCAACTCGGTGCRCGCAGACAGCAACTTTTATTTTCCCCCGTGAATATTCGTCTACCACTGGTAATGTCACTAGGTGACCTAATTCCTTCATTCACACACACATTTATTTTTAGTGAATGTCAGATAAAATAAGAGCATCATTGTGCAGCAAAGAGCAAACCAACTCCATGGACTTCTTTCCTGGATAGGAACACTTTGTGGGAAAATGAATGTCAGCTTTGAATTACAGTATCACCATAATACTTGGCTCCCACTAAGACTAATGGACTTCAAATGCAGGAGAAAAGCTATTTTCTGCTCTGAAATGCATTAAATAAATACAAATAWAAATACAAAGCTATGTTTGAAATGTACAGTTGAGTGTGCAATAGACCAAAGGGCTGCTATTCACCTATATATGAGGAAGGAGCAGCATTAATTAGTATAATTTGGCAGTTAATTGTCATAAATGTTATTTAAAGATTCTAATCATAAGAATGCATACCTAAGTAAATGCCTGGAGAACATTTAGCATTCATAAAATTATTTATGCTAATATATTTATATATTCTAATATAACACATTATGTGTGCATATAAATATATATATATGTGTACACACATATCACATATATGCTATGTCTATTGAGAGAGTGTTATCTCTTGCAGATCTGCATCTCCATTTCTTTCCAGTCCACATAGAGCAGGCATGGTTAGGATTAGACTCTCAAAAAGAAAGCTGGGGCTAGCCTTAAGCCCAAATGTGGCACTGAACAATAAAATTCCATTCAGTCTCCTTGCGTGTGAAACAGAAGCCATATATATGTCCCCACACAGGCATATAGGCATATAGGCATATAGGTATGCTAGTGGTATTCATGCTGCGGTCTGGCAGTCTGCTCCCCTCAGCCTGGCTAAGGCCGCTGCTCCGTCGGCCGAGCGCCGCTCAGAGTCCCGGGACAAGCCTTGGTTCCCCCTGTGGTGCTGCCCATGGATTTTCCCTCAGGGCTGGGGCCGGAGCTGTTGGCGAGGGCGCACCAGCTGCGAGTGGCGGCAGTGCCAGCAAATGGCKCCAACTGCAGGTCCTGCTAGTGCTCTGGGGAGGATGGTATTTGTGCRCGGTATTAGCAGCAGGAACACTCTCTGCCTTACCTAGTGTCTTGTCAGTCAGTATTCAGGGTTTGCTGGGCTAATCTTAGCATTGCTCCTGAGGAAAACAATCAAAGTCCCGTCCGAAATAGAGCCGCGGGTAAAAATAGCCTCAAGAGCGAGCCCAGCTTCCGACGGCCGCCTCGGACTCCATGAGCGGCAGCCGCGGCAGCTCCTGCTGTGCTCGGCGCTGCTTGCCATCTGCTCACCTCCTTCCGCAGGGAACGCCATGGGGCGGCCCAGCCCACGTCCCCGCGGGAGCCGGGCCCTGCCGCGCACCCGGCTCGCTTCCCACGGGAGCCGGGCCCTGCCGCGGGAGCTGGGCCCTGCCGCGTGCCCAGCTCGCTTCGCCAGCCCCCCGAGGGCTTTCCTCACTGCTGCTGCAGCAATGCTGGGATCCAAAACCATGGGCGTTATCTCCTTAACAGCTTCACTTGCTGCTCRGCTGAGTGGGATTTGGGCACGGAGAAGGATGGAGCCCCTCTGCTTGATGACGGGGCTGGTGCCGTTCTTCACGCGTGGCCTTTCGAAACCCAACTAACGTAGCGTTGCAGCAGCRCAACAGAGTCCTCAGGCTGCCGCCACTGCCGAATTGAAACCCAAAGTATCCCAGTGGAGTCACATGGCTGAATGCCAGGCAGAGGATTTCCTGCTCCCTGGAATAGCAGGGGAGTCCTTCGCTGCCAGCCGTCGGCGTGATGAGGATAGCATGAGCGCGCCCGTAGGAAGTGATGGAGGAAGCAGCCACGGAGGYGGCCGCTGTCCCCGTGTCTCGGGCAGCTGGTTAGTTATTCACACGCTGCAGCSATCATCCTGCAAACACGCGGGGCGCTCTTGGAGGGAAGCGGAGCGCCGCGTCCCGGCACGGTGGGGACACAGCCCTGGCTCGCTGCGGGAGCTGAGCAGGCCACGGCCCTGCGCGCCCCGCTCCGGGGCCAGCCCATGGGGTCTGGGGGTGAACGAGAAACCCRAACTGCGGCGGGTGAACCTTTCGAGAGGAAAGTACCCCCCTTTCACGCCAGGGCCCGTGTTACTTCATTTCTCACGCTCTTTATTTAARCACAATACTTGAGTAGAAGGGCTATCACCAGTTCCATCAAGCAGCAGCACCACCAGCCTTGGTAAACAGAAAGGTCGTCTCCCTGCCTCTTCCTCACTCCCAACTGCTGCATGACTCAGAAGAGTAAACAAATGGATTCCGATAAATGCCAGCGGGCAGATTTGCCTTGGGTGTTTTATTGTTAGAAATTTCATTCAGTTCCCTGCTTGTGCCACAAACAGCAAAATAAACTCTTTAAAATGCAATAAGACTTTTTCTGCATCTGTTTAATAATCCAGTGTACTGATTTCTGAAAGTTCTCAGCCACAGATCATTTTATTGAGCTGATTGTTCCCACTGCTTCAGTGTGTCTGTAGAAAAAGTCTAGAAGAAGGTGCAGCGAAAAGAGGGAGTAAAAACTACAGATTTGTGCATAGTTCTAGAGAATGAAAGTGTGTGCAGAGCAGGCGAGCAAGCGCTTTAGAGGTGCCCGTGGTGCTGGTACCGAGGTACCAGTAATGGTGCCCTTAGGCTCAAGTGCACAAGAGTGAAAGGAGATCTGGACATCAGTGAAACACAACTTAATCCTTCAGAATTGGCCTGTCCCTCTCTACAGGGCAGGTTCCCTTTGAAATGTCTTGTGTCCTTTTAGGCAAGAGCAAAWTTCTCTCCCTTGTGACCTTCTGGATAAATTCTGTGAGTAAAGTTTGCTGTAGATGATATTTGCGTGGGGGGATTAGCTCGTGGTTTCTTTGCTTGGCACTGCAGGGCATATTTTTAAAGCACTGCTCAGAATTTTGGTCTCACTCGTCAACATCCATTGACTTTAAACCTCGAGAGTTCCTTTGACAATATATCCCAGAGGGCATCTATCCTACATGGCTTTTAATTTCAATTTCCTTGTAGGTTTTGGTTTTTGAGGCTGTCTCTGAATTTGAGGTTAGCTCAGATGAGAAGCTGATTTTCGGAAGAAATTTCTTTGTATATTGTGGTTGGTTTAGAGATGTGCTATTTTCTCTTTTGTTTTTTCTTTAGAGGGGAAAAAATAGCTATTTTGGCTAGTGTCTGCAATTTCTTTTGCTTTTTTGGTTTATGCATACAAGCAATGGTTGCATTACCTCAGAGCTAATATGCAGGGCTCCTTGTGGGAGACTTTATTTGTCCCTAGAAGAAACTTGCATTGAATCGCTTTGTTTCTCCTCCAAAAATGCACAAAAAAATGCAAAAAAAAAAAAAAAACCACCCASAAAARRAAAAGAAAAGAAATAAAAAAGAAAAGAAATAAAAGGAAAGAAATAGAGGCTAAGAAGGGAAGTGCAGTGATATAGGGATCTGTGTCCTGCTAAATACTGATGGCAAATAGAGGTATGCTTTAGTGTCTTTCATTTACTGGTAGTATCAGGTAGTATCAGGTAGACTACAGAGTTAGCAAAGAGCCATATCCACCTAAAGTTTCCTCAGTGCTGGAGAAATCTGTTTGTCACTGGAAACCATTTTTGTCAGCCTATGCTATCATGTACATCTGGGTATAGTATCAAGTAAGTGCTGACAAAAGGGTAAGTATTTCCCCCTGAAGCATTTGGCAAGAAATAAACAGCTGGAGTAACTGTCAGTAAATTCGTATTTCCTCAGTATCATCCTGATAATAATGTGAAGAAGAAGGAAAAGCAAACAGAGAGAGCATATCTGGTATAACTGACACTGCCTAGTTTCTCCTCGCATGACTTTACGTGGTTGTGTGTGGCTGTACAAGTAGAGACAAATGCTGCTATTTCAAGGCAACTGCTTTCCATTTGGGTATGCAAGTGGCAAGACTGAAAATCCAAGCTAAACACTTTTTCCCAAAATATTTGCTAATTTTCCATGAAATATTAGATGTTCTTCCATTTTTCCAATGACTGCTCAACTAACTGACAAAGAATTGGTCCAGGATTGCTCTGCAGTAAAGCAGTAGCAATGAAATTCYTATTGCAGCTGGGCAGAGGAATTATACTCTGAGCCTTTCCTTAAAACTTGCAAAAGCTTGGGCCACAACTATGGCATATATGATTTTGCTGCACCATAAAATAATATATTGCTGTACCATATAATAATGCGATATTGCATTATCAACAATCTTGTTTTCAAAAAGATACCATTTTCTGTAGATTCACCAATCATTTGTTATTTGATTGTGAATCAAACATTTTCCTGGGCAGTTAGTGCARGTGTATTGCATTTCCTTTGGCGAGGGAATTGGTTATCTCGCTAAAGAAAGGTAAGATTTCCTTAGTCTTTAACTATATTAAGTAAATTTATGCTATATTTCATTCCATTTCCACTTTACCTTCATATCTGATTTTTTTTTCCCTTCAAATCTCACTCTAAAGTTTTGCATTTTGTTCAGATGAGTCAAATGGGCCTACATTGGCCCTGACAACTGTTTTYCCTACTTTTCTGCTACTTCACATGTAGGTGCTACATATGTAGTTGTCTGCTTACTTGTGGTTTTCTGCTAACTTAATACCTTTCTATTTGATAAATTTATTACTAATCCTTGCTATCAGACCTGGAATTTTCTGTGTCCCTTCTCTGGGTATTCATAAAGGAGAAGATCTGGTGCTTTGTATTTGGAAGTTTGTCTGCTGCCCAAGTGCAGTAATTTTCACTTCCATATCCTTATTCCAAAACCTCTCTATTTAATTCTGGAAAAATAACTATTTTCTTCTTTTAATAGCTGCTTCTTCCTTTTTATATAATGAACCTATTTTTATTTTTCCTTATTTATTTATTTATTTATTTTTTAAAAAGGTTATGACTAAGGAGCATTGTTTTCATTTCCTTTGAAGGATTGAACTCCTCTTGCCTATTGACAATTTTGACTGTATTTTTGCACCTCATAATCCATAAAATGTTTGTTTCTTGTCTGGTTGCTCATTTTTGCCATTCCCTCATTTCCAGTGATGTTTCTGAGGCTTCTACAACCTTCCTCCTTAGTGTCTCCATTCCCCGTAGGACTGGCACCTTTGGCTTGGTGACATTCCAACCTCTGTAAAGAAGCAGATTTCGGAACTTTCTTCCTGAATGACTTTACTCTTTACTAATTCCTTTACTTTCTGAAACTTTGTCCTTTTAAGAACTTTTATGGCTGCCAGCTTTGACTAGGTTACTCGGGCACTGGTCTGACTGAGGCAGAGGGAAGCTCTGTTTGGGCTAAATTCCGGCACTTCCCAGGTGCATTTTGCTGCCTGCACTGCTCTCCGGGCAGCTTTACTTCATCTCCTCCTCGTGCCTGAGCTTATTAGAGTCTGCGGAGTTGCAGCCTATGCTTTTTGTTTGTTCTTCTGTTCCATTTAAATGGYATCAGCTCCAGATCAATCAGTTGGAGGTCATTTTCTATGGCCTGTTATTTGTTAAGTGTCCTCACCACTAACAAAGCCAAGCCTGAAATAGAATTCTGTCCAGTTGTTTTAACAACTGTTTGATGAAAATATCTGTTGGTTATTGTGTTTGGGAATAGCTGAACTCTGAATATTAGTGGCATTTGTTCTTAATACTTACGCTTGGAAAGCTGATGTCRCTTATAATTTGTCTCCTTGCAGAGCCACAAGTTTCTCTTTGTGTATGCACAGCCTCCTCTAAGTAATTCTTGGTCAGAGGGAGACTGGCTCTGACTGAACCCCGTTTTGTCGCTTGTTCCTAGGCAATRGTCTCCGCTGTGGCTGCTTCTTTTTCTCCCATCTGAATGCTTGGCTCAGTTTGCCCTTAAAGATCTCCATTTCTCCCGTGATGGAAAAAATCGCATGATTTATTCCTGATCCAAAAGAACACAATAAACATTTATTTCTCTGGTGGGTTTCCTGCTCCTGGTTGATACCCTGAGATTATCTATTTGTACAGCCTCAGCTCAATTTCCTTTTGTAATTCTTTGAGCTGCTATTCAGCTTTCACAGCACTCCTCTCCCTACCTGGCAGAGAGGGAAGCTGCGGCCCTGCCTGCTGGTAGTTGAGAGGCACTTTGGCAATGTGCTCTTAGGTATCAGTAAGTTGAAAAATTAATATTGCGAGTTAGAGAGAGTCCCCTCTAGGTTATAAAATATCTCCAGTCTTGCTCCTATGCACTATTTATCCACTAGCATCCCTTTAACAAAAAAAAAAAAAAAGGAGCAAAAGAAGAAAATGATAGGTCATTTTTTTTCTTTCTTTCTTTATACAAATTATGTTGTATTCTCAGAGTTTTTCTTTGAATAGTGGAAAATCAATGCCTAAACGTAGAGGAAATTTGAAATGAAAATTTATACTATTTTCTTACATATTCGTGGAGAACAAATATTCCACATTTTGCCATGATGGTCAGAATATTTTCTGCCTAAATTCACTGATGTTCTGTGCGCAAAATTTAGAAAAATAATGAACTATTCTCTATTTAGTAAATAGTGTGGTACTGAAAGGAAATGGAGAATGTTAACTGTGCCACACATGGATTTTGCTTCATATTMATTTTATTTAAATATCTGAGAATCATAGAAATTTATATCACTTTGAAATAAATCAGTTGGGCCAATAAACTAATTAGAAAGTTTACAAATAGGATTAGTTAAGGAGGAGGGAAGTGTTTTTGTGCATCCTTCTCACTTGTGAGATATTTCAAACGGAGTGTGAGGCCTCATTTGCTCCACTTACATMCTAGTTCAGTCTTCACCTTTATGCTTTTGTTTTTAAGAATACGGTTTTGAGTAATGGATAGGGATGGAGTRATATGTCCATTCAAAGATACTACTCTTCAAGAAATTGTCTATTCAGAAGCAGTGTTCTTCAAAGTCACTACAAACCCTTGGCACGTTGGTTAGGCATTAGCTATGTATCCACAGTTTTGCTTCCTTCTTTCCTCTGTGTGTGTATGTGTGTGTAGAGGGCAGAGGAGAGGGAGGAAGGGGAGAGGCAGAGCGCTCGGAAACCTCTGCTTTGTACCCGACCGATGAAGGGTTTTCTGAAGAAGTTACTGGTGTTCCAGGAGGCAGTGGGAGAGCTCAACCTCCYGAGTCAATAAAACACTCCAATGGTTTATAATCTCAGAGCGTCTTCAAAACTGCTGCCGATTCCTATYACAAAATCTGCAGCTGGCTCTTCAGCGTGCTTTGCCTGATACATTAATCAGCTTCCTTATTTCTTTGCTAGGCAGAACCATCCTTCCAAAGCCCACCTAATTGAGAGCCCTATTTTGGGGTGTTTTGTCTTGCAGCTGGGAAGCCAGACTTTTTGCCAGTAATTTGTAGTCTCTGCTTATGAATGAAGCAACTCTGTAGCTTCCTCAAGCTGGGCTTTGGAAGCTATTTGTCAAAGCATTCTTCACAGTTCAAGGCAGAAGCCTCTGCTGTGGAAGTAATGAAAAACATTTGGTAACTAGTGGAATTTGTTGATAGTAGTTTTTCTGGTTTTAATCACAGAGGTGGTCTCCTGCTGGGAGTTTCCCCTTTTATATAAATTGCTTTTAGAGAAGACTTTTCATGTGTCTTTTTTTATAAGACAATTTGGATTCTCTAGATTCCTTCTGAAAAAATCTTGCCTTTTTTTTCTTTTCCTGTAACTTGCTTTCCTAGTTTCTTTTCTTTCCCTGTGAAAACTAGAACTTTTCATTTTTTTTTCAGTTGTACTCTTTTTTTGTTTGCTTTTTGATTTTCTTTTTTTTTTTTTTTTTTCAGTTGTACTCTTTTTTTGTTTGCTTTTTGATTTTCATGGAATTTTACAATCTATTCATGCTTAGTTAGCTTGTCCTTCCCCATTATAATGGTAGTCTTTTGGTAAGTGATGTTCCACAGGGCTGCAGAGATTTCAGAGGTAGTGACATGCTCTCTTCTGCCTATGAGAAAACATCTGAGAGATTTTCCCAAGCCCGTTCCATTTCCAATTTAGTCAAACCACTAGGCTGCATCAGTAACYCTTTCTCAATTAAAATAGTTTAAAGCAAATATCTTATTTTCCTCCTCCAATTTTCCCATTTCCTGTTACAGTATCTCCCATTTCTCTCTAGAGGAATAGCGAGTGAGGCTCACAGTGATCCGGGCCCGCAGTTCAGTTATGTGGATCACRCCAGGCATTGCTGCTGGGGCACAAAAGCCCTCCTGGTAGTTTTGCCGTGAAGCACAACAGGCACAAAATGGGCCASTAGTACCAGCAACAAATGTCATACCCACAAACAGCAATTGAGGATGCAGTGAGAAGCTAATGGCTGAAGAGCGGGAGGAAAAATCACAGAGATTGCTGAAAAATGGGAGGTGGGAGAACTTTAACTCTTTTGTCTTTCTTTTTATACCTTTTTAATGTCTTTTTTTAATTTCCCTAATTGAAATATGACAATTTCAAGGGAAATATTGACCTCTTCTTGCAGTTTTGGTAGCAAAGTTCTTGCCATACTTCTGGGACYACAGCTAGCAAACAATTACATGTTGGTTGTTTCTCCTCGAGTCTTTGCTTCCCTCTGACCAGTAAATACTTACCAGTAAATAACTGTCTAAGAAGTTACACCTCTGGGGTTATACCATCTTTTGTTGTAACAAGGAAAGGCATCTTTTCTACCAAAAGCGCAAGTSAATACAGAGAATTCCCAAAGGTTCCTGCCTTTGGTGAAAAGACCCTTTGCCCAGGAGACAATCTAATCTTTTAAAGTTTYTTCCCACGAGCCTGTTTTTTAGATAATCCATCTTTGCCTGCTGGCATACTACTCTTGATAATGAGCCTGTCGTTACATCAAGTTAAAATGTATCACTACAATTAATTTCTTTAAAATACATTGTTCAGAGGATAATGAGAACTTAGTCCTATTTTAAAGCTGCTCAGGCGGTACAAGACGAGAATCTAATTCTTTTCATGAAAACTGACAGAGTTTTACTTCAAAACCAACTACACTTCATTAAAACTGTGATAAAAGCCTGCAAAGTAGGCTTGAAATATTACAGCTGTGAGTTCTCCAAAGTAAGGGGAAAATTCTTATATTGTTTCAGTATGACACAATGTGTATATAATGGATTAACTCTATTTCCAGACACATTTGGACTTGAAGTATTGATTTTCCTCTTTCCTGTTCATGTAACTAATGGAATTTAGAGCCAGACCCAACAAAGGACTTAGGCACCTTAGCTGGAAGCTTAGGTGGAATTTAGATACAACACCCAACTTTTCGGTGCTGAAATCCTCCACTCCAATTGCTAGCTAATCTTGAAGGCACCTATATTTTTATCTCTTGACCTTCCCAGGCATTCTTGCACAACTTCCAAATGGTCTCAACTTTATGATCAAATCTAATGAAAATCTGGAACTGGAGAGTAGACATTTTTCTTCTCAGAGGCTGGAGGTTGTAGGTATTTCTGGAATGTGTTTAATATTGCTGACCCATCTGAAAACAGATCAACGATAGCCAACACCTTCTTTTAAGAGATAAGAAGCAGCTCTCACTTTTTTTCTGCAGCTTCAGAATGTGAAAGACAATGTGGTACCCTAGGAGACCCAGGTTCAATCCTTTTCATTACTCGAGGGAATTAAATGATGCTCTAATTGCCTGATATATTACATACAGGGAAAAGGGAGAGCTGAAGAGAAGCAGAAAATGCACGGGGAGCTAAGGGGTGGAAGCACAGGAGGTGAGAGAACCCTGTCATGAGGAAGTCAAGATGACCCTGACAGAAAGTAGAGAGGTTAATTCTGCATCCGTGTATGTTTTCCATGTTTAATGTAAAATCCTCATTTTTATTATCCAATAATGGTATTGCCAGAGACATTGAATGAAGGTAAATTGAATTTTAGTAYTATGGTATTTTTGTCAGAAGTGCTAACAGAATGGTCTTTATTTTCAATAACTTAACGCCAAGTGTTCAGGATCCAGTGTATTTATCATGTGCTGGTAGCTTGCAGCTGTAATTTGTCAGTTAAATTTTCTTGGGACAAGCTGTCGCACAAAAAATGTGAAGATCTCCTCTATATGTCATGGAAATGATTTGTGGAACAAAGATATCAACTGAAACTCCCCATCCTTCCCACGCATAAGCAGCTTCAAATATTTTCAAATGTTCAAAATCTTAGAATATCATTTATATTAGGATAAGATTTCTTGCTGTTTTGACATGACAGTTAAAATTCCTTAGCTAGTAATTACTTTATGTACATAAGAACTATCATCCCAAAGGAGAGATTCCTATCCCAGCAGCCTGGTAGAGTGTGAGATGAGAAGTGCTGGATGAACAACCAAATGCAGCCATAACATGACATTGTGGAACAAAGGATTACTAGGGGTTTCATATATAATCATAGGGATATTCCTATCAATAGATAGGGTAAAAGTAAAATGGACACTGAAGAGGTCACTGTGAGGGACAGCACTACTTCTGGGAGTAAAGATATTGTTATATGACTTTAATCCATCTTAAGACAGTGTGGTGAGAATTTAATTAATTTTTGAAGAGAGGGGCTGAGAGCAAAACACAACAGATCATTATCACACTCTGTAAACCTGGACTGTTCCCACATCTCGACTGTTGCATTTGGTTTGACTAGCTCTTCTCAAAACGAATATAGAAAAATTAGGAAAGAAGGATAGAGCAGAGCAATAAAGAGAATCACAAGTATAGCATAACTTTCATATGTAGCTTGACTAGAACAGCTTCAGGGAGCTAGAATAAAAACTTGTCATATCATAAATGGTGTTGAAAAAAAAATTGCGAATAGTTAGCGAATGCTTCTCACAGTATGAAGGGAGTCCTAGTGAAGTTGCCAGAAAGGTTTTAAAATGAACAGGAGGAAGTATTTTCATGCAGTTTGAGATCAGCTGAGACCTGAAGATGTTTAATTCCAGAAAAGATTGGRCAAATTTATGAAAAATACCATTGTTTAGGGCGTCCTCCTTGTTCTTGACCTAGTGATGGTTCATTCAGCTTGCTTTTGCTCTGGCCCAGGACAGACTTCCTAAGTAGAGGGAACAGTGACTACAGGCTAATTGTATTGGCTGAATAAATAATTCTAATATTTTTTTTCTGAACAGAAAATACTGCATGGAATGGTTTGGAGAAAACTGTGAGGGTTAAAATAGAGACCCTCTGCAATCTCTCTCTCCAGGCCAATCAGAATCTGCATGAGCTAAACTTGAAATAAGGCAAAGTGCCCACTTCTAGGGCCATGGTTATATGTTGTTTCTTTAAACATAATATTCACTAGGCCTTTTACAATGCTTTAGCTTTGCTGTGAGACAGGCTGCAAATCAAACAGGAGTGGATCTTTTGTAGAAAAAAAGAAATTGTGGGGAGAGGAGCTTCCTTTCTGGCCTCAAGTTGATTTTGATAACATCTTTTCTAACTAATCTTGAAGTAAGGAGGGTTTTGGTATGGCATTAAGAAGAAATGTTCTTGTGATTCTGTGACTTACCAAAATAAATTAATTTCTAAGAATTCTTTTTTTTTTTTTTCTTACCACAAAACATGGGAGCTATTAGAATACCACTCCCAGTGCTAAGAGRTGCCTGTTTCCCCCTGGATACAAGCAATTTCATACAGGTCTGATCAGGACACCCTTTGAGGCTATGARTTTAGTGATCAGTGAAAGGATATTAAAAATCACAGAAAATATTGCTGAATTCCTTGCCCCATCTGCCAGTAGGCAGCATCTGAACAAAAGTGTTATTTTCCTTTATGAATCATAGGCACTATTGATTGTCTTTCCYGTAAATGTGCAAAGCTGTAGATAGACGAATATGACCCAGCCCTGTAGGTCATGTTCTGRGTAAATGAGCTTTTAGAAGTGAAAATTTTGGTAATTTAAATTTGCTGCAACCCAGTTTTAAGAGGCATCCTCCTGAAATTCTGATTTAACCATGGCAGAGCCTGGATGGTCTAGCCAGGGCTCTAGGAGTTGCAGGATATTAAAACTGATTTTATAACTACTACCAATAAGGACTAGAACTATTCTAGCTCTCTTCCTTCCTTGCGGCTGAAAACGGGAAACTTCTCTATCTTGAGACAGGTCAGGATCACAGGAAAATGCTTGTGGACATTTGATATTCTCCTTTTTGGTATTTTTCAAAATTGCCATGTTCAGCTGTAATTGAGACAAAATTTGTTTCTCATTTCTAGGTAGATCTTCAAAGAGTTCCCCTGATTTGCCATCCTTACATTTGCTTTAAAACACAAAAAGCTCAAGGGTCGGAGATCCGAGATTTTGGGAGTGAATTAAASCTCTTTTGCAGATGTTGGGCCCTTTTTTCTGGGCCCTTCCTAATTATCAGGGCTAGCTCTGAATGAGTTAATATGCACAGTTTGTAGTGGCCAGATTTTTTTCTTATTCCATGAGAGTCCGGTGCTGCCGAGCTTGCTTCGCCTGAGTTTGGTGGAGGACGATCAGCCTTTTCTATTAGTCACCTTGGGCAGATGAGCTCGCTGTGATCTTCTGAGCTTTCGGTAATCCCTTGGTGGAGCACGTTTAAAATGTCAAGGAACAAGACTTACTGTCTTTCAGGAAATTTTAGCAATAAAGTTCTTAGAAAATCTGCTGAGTCACTGACACAGAAGGTAGTGGCTTCCCCTATACAGTTTCCATCACCACTATTGGGAATTCACCTGCATACTTAAGAGGAATGGGAAATCATTCCAGATGAAACACAAGCAATATCAGTATGAAATATGAAATTCACCTTTATTACCCTGTCTTAAGTTTGGAATTGATTTTTGGAATGACAAATGCATACAGCCATCATCCTGAAGCAGCAGGAATCAAGTTAACGAAGCATTACCACAGCTCTTTTCCCTTCTCTTTTGTATCAATGGCAAGGAAAAGCACGMTAGCATATTTGTTGGGGGTGGCAGGAAAGTGGATGGGCTAATTTACCTGACAGGACACAACCAATGTCTTGGCTTGACGTGACCCTCCCTCTCTTTAGCTACAGACACTCTCTTAGGAAATGAGAGGCATGATAACAATGCTGATTTTTTAAAATATTCACGTTGAATTATTCATTGCATTTTAATAGTGAATAATCATGTGCAACAGGTGTTTTTCCTCTGGCTTGTTAAATTGCAGTATAACTAGCCTCCAGTTATTGGCCTCAGGGAAAGAAGCAGTAGAACAAATCAGCCTTATTTTAAATTAATTACTGCAATCCTACAATGCCTGTCAGTTGTTGTTTTGCTGTTTTATGTCAATGTACAGTCCATGTAAAAATAGGACTCTGAAACATGGGGAAAAAATGCAACTGTATGTAATTAAAACCGGTGAAAATAACTCGTGGTTTTAGTAAGTATGATTCCAGTGGAGGTGAAGGGTCTGTTGCTACATTGCATTAAAATGCTTTTGAGCAGAGGAATAATGACATGCAAGAATGGCAATAAAAGGAATAAGGATTATTTTAATATTACGCCATGTATTTCCTGCAATGTAAATATATATGTGGGGGCCTCATTTCATGGCTTTTATATTATAGCATTTAAACAACTTTAATTTAAACACCATTAAATAAGATTTCAATAGAAACTAAACGTATGTTTCACTACACTCATTTTTCTGTATCTCTAGAGCACAATGGAAGTTAATAAGACATTAGTGCCAGACCTAAATGATAATTGCTCACTTATATATAGTTGTCTGATGATTAGTCTCCTAGTTGCTTGGTTGGGTGAACACTGCATGCTATTGTACRTCTTATGGGTATGATTTTAGGTACCTCATTCTAAGTTTGTTCTAATATGGGCAATATGAGGCTGGTGGAGCCCCTTGGCTTCTGACAGGTCCTGGCAGTTAATGAAGGGATGGTTCAGGTCATGTCCCCATGCAAAAGAGCACGTGTATTTCACAAAATCTGCAGGTGAAATGAAAGCATAGAAAACAATCTCTGAATTTTAGTGCCTGCAAAATTTGCAGAAAACTCTTGCCGAGGCCCTCCTCTGGTATGGGTTATTTCAGAGGAGGGCACGACTTGCATGCGTGTGCACCCTCACCCCCTGAGCCGAAGCTCCAGGTAGATCCCTCCGGTGAGTACGATTGCCTGCACTGCATGTTGACGTCTTGACAGAATGAAAGTTTTCTAGTTAGCTTCCTAGCCACAGTAATAGGAGAATACCCACAAAATGGGAAATAATGGTGTCCTTGATTTTTTGCAGAAATAGGAGAAGTTAGGCATTTAAAATGTTAATGAAGCCCTGTGAGTAATCAAGTTGAATATCTTTGCACATTTATTCTTCAAATTATTCACTTGTTCCATTTTAGTGAAATACACAGATAATGACAAGTAGCAAATAAATTTCACAGCTGTTAAAGACACTCTAAAGGCTCTGYTTTCTTTTCTTGTATTGTTGTGTCTGCCCTTCTCAGCTTCCAAGAAAGGCAGGAAGACATGTAGTTTCTGCTGTAATAGAAAAGCACTTCCAACACGTGCATTCCCATTTCTCGCTTTTAGTTACCRTTAGGCATTTATTTCCCTTTCCTTTGACCACAAAGGTGGGCCTGGTTCCCATTTTTCTACAAGATTAAAGCCAGACTAGTTCTACACCCACCACCATGAATACACCGAATTGTCCTGAAATCAGACTCCAACCCTAGGTTTCTGCTAGGAAACGGAAGAGCTAAGTAGGAGCAGGCGTGCCGAAATATCCAATCAGCCCCTGCTTTCCTTCTTTTCCTCTTCTGGAAACTTCACTATTCCTGCTGAAAGCTGATGCCACCAAAAAAGGGAATTCTCTGTGTACTCCAAACTAAGGATTCAAAAGAAGAAAACAATTTTTACTAAATTGCCTTGTTTATTATGCATTGTATTAAAATGGGCTACAGGCCCCCCCCCCCTTTTTTTTTTCTTTATTTTTCCCTATCATATTAGTCCTGGAGCAATATGACTTAAGAATAACAGAAAAGATTGAGGTATTTTAACATTATTTGCTCTTTATTCAGATAGAAAATACAATACAGACAAAATACATTCTTTTACTGTTGRAAGGTCAATGATTAAAAGGTACTTAGGTGAAATATCTGCCTCAATAAATTTACTTACTGTAAGTCTTCCAGTCATAGCTTAAGATTTGATAGATCTGTCCTACATTTTCATTATGTGCTTTAGAAGGCATACATCAGTTCCAGGATTTCTTATCTAACTATGCATATAGGAACAGATTGACTATAAGAGGTCTTTACTTCTCTGGAGAGATGATCCTTAATTAACAGTGATTTATCTTGGTTAAAATCAATACAATTGAAGTACTTAAATACTTTTGGAAATCTGAACTTTAGTGAGATATTTGAAAGTGCTCAAACAGGTGTAGATATTTAAAATCTCTGTAGTAGATGGCTATATTTGTCATCAGTTATAGAGGTACTTTTAAAAATTAAACTCAAATTGACACAAGTCAATTTTAAAATTTAAACCATAAAGTAATTTGTTGGTCTTCAGAGGTTTTACTCTGTAATCATTTTCCATGACTTTGATGCGTTACACCCATCAGTTACTAATTAATTGAATTAATACACTGGTATGGAAAGTCTTCTAAACTAAGTTGTATGGAAGCAGCCCAACACGCTTTTATTCTCATTTCATCCGTACATTGTTTTCGCTCTTATCTTTTACGAGGCACTCTTGTAGAAKGAACAAGCACACAAAACGTGCAGTTATCCAGCCATTAGCTATGCRTGACCAGTGATAGTTCTGATAGTAAAAATTAGCAGTCAGGGTCACCGAGAGGTTTCTGCTTTTCTCTTTGGTGCTTGAAGTGCCCAGTGATGCTGCATGTTGACTGTGTGCTTCCCGAGAGAGAAAGATGCTCACAAGTGCCCCAGTCGCTATCTTTGCTCATAGTAGATTAACTTACACCTATTTGAAGTAGGCTGTATTTGCTCATGCTCAGTACTTTTGGCTTGTGGTGATTACRGAGACCGATTTGCCTGCACTTAATTCTTGATTTATGCTAAAGAGTGAGGTGTACGGTTGGTTTCAGACCTTCTGTTTTAACTTAACAGTAAATTAATCTTAAAGTATGTGTTGGATCACATCGCATTTCTGCTTCCCCAAATTATAAAAGCGTGTTTGAGAGGAGGAGGAGGGTGTGGGGTGCAGAGAGAGTAGCGTGTGCGTAAGGGAGAGAGATGGCGAGATACCGCCCGAACGTCTGCGGCAGGACCCGCCTCTGGTGCGAGGAGCGGGAATGCGTCGCGCTGCTCTCCCCACTCCTCTCCTTCAATTTGTGAATGTTTGCCAGAGATTATTATCACGCCGTTTCTCATCAGAGCCGGAGTTCTAGTTTATCGAAGTGTCAGCGTAAGGACTAACGCTAGGGCAAAACAGCTGCAGCAAACTTGCTGGAATGAGACTTGTGTCCCCGGCGAAAAAGGATGTATATTTTTTAAAATTAATGGAAAGTAAGGGACAGGTTTTATAGGCATTTAAGTCAAATATTTCAGTTTGGTGTCTACTATTACAGTTTTCAAAACCATCTGGATGGTTGGCAATGTATTTTACTAGGAGCTAAACATGCAGGCATTTTGAAAAATCAGAGATGTTCTTCCTTGGGGTGCTGTATACTAGGAGATACTAGGAGAGGCTGGAGACTCTCAGATGGGGGGAAGGTCACAACACAGGTGGGGGGACACTTCTCTGAGTCTCCACACATCTCCCCCAGCCCAGCTCTCACAGCTGCTAAGAAAACTCCACCTGATCTCAGTGTAATCTCCTTACTTGTTCTGGTTTTTTTTCCCCAAATGTTCTAATTATCACAAGSAATTAATTACAAATATTATAGATTATCTCATTGTAATGTGTACAGCAAATACAAGAATGCACAGACACTCTTTTTAGACATTTCACAATAGTTGAARGAAGTGTGAAATACAGAGTGGAATTTTGCTTCTCCCCAACCATGGGTTGCTCCTTTACCCCACCTATGAATTAGATTTGAGCTTTAAAAGCTCAAGACTATTTGGAGTCTTCCATGTTTGGTGTATTTGTGCAGTGTATGCCCAATTTATGGCTCACAGCTGAGAATAAAAAGAGAGGCAGCAAGTTGGGGGGCTGAAAATACCCACAAAGTGACATTTGTCATTGTATCAGAGGTAGCATATAACTGCGTGGACACCTGCCAGGACTAATTTGGCAGCCTGACACCCACAGAGCCCCAGGGAAGGCCATCAGAGAAGTCTGTAACACTTTTTTTCAGATTCCAGCTCCCATTTTGCAGCTCTGCCTCAGAGGAGCATCCCCATTTGCATCACTTGACCTTGCTGAACTAAACCCAAAAGCAGTTCCCAGCACTCCATAAGCACTCCAAATGCAAGGAATCCTGCAGATGGGGACCACATCTTCCCCACAGCCGTGAACCCCTTGCAGTTTGCTGTGGTGATTACGTGTAGCTTCATCTATGTCTAAGAATTGCTCATTTACGTCAGCAAAATATTCACAGCACACACAGTGTTCGGCTGGTAGAATGAAGGTGTAGTATTTCACATACATTTCAGAACAGCAAAATGAAATGGCAAATAAATATCCTTACCAGTCATGGATTTGCTGCCTGGGCATGATAATGGAAGAGGTTCTAGGAGCTCGGGAAGGGATGCCTAGACACGGCTCTTGGAATCACTGTGCTCTCACGTCTGAAGGGTTTATGCAGGTAAAACGCTGTCCACTGGGAGTCTGGAGGAGTTTCAGCTAGGTAAAAATCCTGAAAGGGTCCCATACTAGCAGTTACCTACACTGGAGCTGGTGGCAAAGCTCACTGCTGACTTGCTGCGGGAGAGGGGTCCAGGCCCTTCCAGCAGAGGAGTGTCCCCGTGGCTAGGGGCTCAAATGCCAAAGTTGCCRATGCTCGTCATGTGCCGCTGCCATGATGGGAAATCACCGGCACCCCTTTGAAGGGGTGTGATTTTTGTGATGTGAAGATTTTTGTCTGGAAAGAAGAGGCAAACCATGTAGGTTTAAAAGAGACTTTTCCTCTGAGGTAAACACAATATTAAGGGGTTTTTTTTCAGTTTCTCTAGAGCCACATGAAATCTCCACTGATACTTATTTTTCTCAAGTTCTGTAAATCATTCAATGTTCTCTGAATATTTTCTCCAGAGCAAGCAGTGCTCTGAAGGAGCACATCAAATGCTAAAATTCCCTTTAGCTGCATGCTTCAAAATTGTTAGTTTAACAAAAAAGCATTTCTTCTTTTTTGAAAATTTCTGAAATATTACCAGCTGCTGTCTGTACATATCGGTGCCTTGCTACGACAAAACTCTTCCAAATAACCAAAAAAGCAAAAAGATGGTTATAAAAAAAAAWTGCTATAAAAATGAGGATGCAAAGTAGCATCTAAAATAGTGTCTGTTATAATACCAGGTCTGTTTATTAAACTGGATATTACTTTGTTTTCTAGAGTTACGACCAAACTTCTATTGATGAATAGTGTGTTTTGACTCAGCTTTAAGTAATGAAGTGGTACATTAAACATATGGGTGTGCATTAGGGATAAAACACTGGCCTGTGTAACCTCGGCTCCTGCAAAAGTAGCATGTTGTCCTGTGGGAGCAATGGCGATGCCCTGCTGAAAGGAGCTCTGCTCTTATGTGCCATTTACTGGTACCTGCTGGCATCACTTTTTMAGGAGATTCATAGAGCTTAGAATGAGGTTGAAAAACACGGGCAGCGCAGGCATATGTAACTATGGAAATTCACTGATTCACTCTCTAGGTTGCAGTGGACTGTGAAAACTTCAGCTTATTTGGCAAATTCTGTTTACCGGCTTATTGATCACTGTTTGCCTGCMAAAGCCATGTTTACTTGAGCTCTGTCCAAAGGTGAGGATTAGGCTTCAAATATATTTCCTTTCTTTAATAAAAATCTCTGTTGAATATTTCTGATTTTCTGGCTGTATGAATATTTCTGTTATTTTTCAACTAAACAGTTTTTCCACCTTTTTTTTTCTTTGAACTTATGTGATTTCTTTCTGGAGGGGAGGAGCGTGAAAATTGTGATTTGGAAACATGCTGTAAATCTGTCGTGTAGTTCAAGTAATTGCCGACTTCATTGCAGGGCGCAGTTCCTCGTCACACACCATTGAGTTTACCTGCAATCAGAAGCTAAAAAGGATGGGTCRTGTTCCTTCCTCTCCCTGTTCCACCTATTTCTGATCCATCTCATCTAGACTGAAAAACTTAATGCACTTCACTTGTCTGACTGATAAAAAGGCTTTTTGTTTGTGATAAAGTGATAAGCTGGTCCAGYTCACCCTGTGGCCACTCAGCAGTAGATTAAATGTGAGGAAAATCACCCCAATGGCTCTTTGTCCAAGGGTGGGCCCAAGCCCCCTAGGCCTGAGCCTGCTGCATCTGCTGCACSTACAGTGCACATTGAAGGGGGAAAGGTGTAATACAGAACTGAAGTGATAGATACAGTCTTTCATAGACCTTCATTTTAGTTTGARGAATTTCATTCTGCATAAATGCAATGCATTGAAATAAAGTAAAGCAAATATTTCTATTTCTGCAAGTGGAAGACAGCTATCTGCCTCCAGGACATTGCAGTGACTTTATTGGTAGACCTTATCCCTAATAGGAGGATAAGTGGGTGTGCACTTGAAATCTCTGGTAAGTAAACCTAAGTATTCTGTACATGTAAGACTATATGTATTTTGGAATGTAAAATTCATATGTGGGCCACTAAAATCCAAATCCAAACCTATTTTTATATAATAAAAAATGTTGATATGAATAATAAGAGCTTGGTGTTTCTGTAGGAGTGGAGAGRATGAAGAATCTTATTAAATTAGGTTACTGAAAATATGCATATTCCCTACAGTTATTAGAAAACTATTTGGTAGAAGTCAATGAGGGTAGTTGGTTGCTGGTGTCATTTGTCTCAATGTTACAAAAAAAGACAGTTATCAAGAAATAAAACACAATGAATATTTTTAAAAGAAAGGAGCAAGTAACTGTGTAGTTGGTTTTTTATCAGGTATAGCCTGGGATGCATATTAGTCATCATAAATGCTGTGCTGGGGGAGTAGATGCTTTAAACGCTTTCTTCCTCTTCTAGAAATACCTTGGATGAAGAGCCTGGAAGGAAATCCCTAGAGAAGAACAAACTATCATGTTTATAAGAACATCCTATTGACTTACTAATTGGAAGGATACTGAAAAATTCCCAGAAGAAATSATCTAGAGCTCTATGACTTTTACAGTCAATACTTTTCTTAGACAGAGCAAATACTTATTTTAATGGCAGAGAAATACATTTAGATTAAAAATACCATGTGTCAAAATTTCTTATCTGGCCATAGGTTCAAATCCAAGCAGCAACAGGGAAGTAAATGATAAAATGCCTATTCTGRAAACGAGGATGTAAATTCAGAGCTGTTTTCTACTTAAACTTGTGAAAGTCTTACCATTTAAGTCAATCGGAAAAGAATCAAATACTATATTTGTTAAATGAAAGGGTTGCCTTAGAAAAGAGAAAATGAATAGCTCATTTCTAAAATACCCTGGCTAAATGTGCAATTTTTGCTTCTCTGTTTCATTTTCATCCAACTCTAAGTACAACAAAAACACTGTAATGTGAAGTTGCAAATGCAACTAACGCAATGTCCCTGACCGGATAGTTTGTAAGCAGAGGCTGGGGGGGTTTCTCTCTGCAACAGGAAACATGGCAAAACTCTCGAGTGCATCACGGGAGGGACTGGAACGGGCAGAGGGGCTGGTCAGGGYGTCTGTGTTCTTCTTCTCAAAGACTGAGCTGCAGCTTCTCCCAACTTTCAGATAGTTCCTGGGGCCTGTCCTTCCTTTCTCCCTTCTCTAGCTGATAAATTGCTTTGCTCCCTGTGGGACCAACTTCAAGAGGATCTTCTAGCTGCAGAAACAAAACTTGTAACCAGCCAGACTCTGATACACCCGAACCAAACTAGTTAATGTGAATGTCCATGAAATTATATTTTTTTATGTTGAATTGCAGTTTTAGTGAGAATTAATAGATGAACATGAAAAAAATACACAATCTTATGCATTACATTTTTCTTAACTTTAAAGCAGTATTTCTAAGGCAAASTTGTAACATAGGTTAGAGGTTTATTTTCAGTACTTTTACAATGAGAATATATCTTAGATGCATGAACTCATTACTATGAACTCATAAGACAGGAAAGCAAAATTCAGTTTATAAATTCAGTAAGCTGTACCTGTCTGCTAGCAAACAAACATGAAAAGAATATTCAATTCACCTTTACRTTAGACATATCCTTTGTACTCTTCCCAGGCAGCATATATACCCTATGAAAGGTTTACATGAATTGGTTTCTCATAATATCATGCATTTCTGGAGTTATATTTTTGATATCTTGTATATACAACATCAGCATGGCTTAGAGGGTTGTTTTCATCCAGTGCTCTTCTACAGYTGTGCCCATCGTACAAACACGGAGTTAACGCGGCTCTCTTCAAGCACAAGGCACTTTTTCTGGAAGTCTTTCTAGCTCTGACCATGACTGAGCTGCTTCTGCTGTAATTTCCTGTGTTATTCCACCTCATTCATTTCACGTCCCTTTGTCAGTTCTTGCTGGCAAGTACAAGCAATTTACATGGTGAGGAGTGGGGAGGGACATGCAGAATAAGCTGTCATTTCTCGGTGTCAGGCTCTTCCTAGTTCCCAGTTCACATCTGGAATTTAATAAGTGTTTTTCTAGGGGTCAGCAGACAAGTAGCAAGCAGCGGACAAGCAACTYTGTGGCCTGACCTGGTGTACTATGTTTCTAACAGCAATGTTTTTTCAGAGTTATCTGTGCTGCCAAACTGGAGCACTCTGGATTTCATTTGGGAGCCCTACATTACCAATAATGTATCTTGGCTAGCTGCCAGTGTGTGGTGACRCTCCAACGTGGGGTGCATCCTGCTTTCCCTTCCTAAGGCCACCTATGCACACAGAGGGGCTGCAACTCACACACTTGTATCACGGTGTTCAGTATTAACGGGGCAAGGGAACAGCGGTGCATCCCAGCTCACCTGCAAGTTTTCCAAGTGTTGATGGCTCCTTGCAGCCCTCACACCTTGCCCGCATTGATCAACCTCAGGTGCATATTGTAAAAAGGTACTTCTGGAGCGCTGCTATCTTATTTATTGGTCCCAGTTGTTTGGCCCAACAAAAGCACCTAAGCACTAAGGAACAACCCAGGTGTCAAAGAGCTGAGACATCCATCAGCAGACGGAGCTGAGGAAGGATTCTTYAGTCCCCTGGCAATGAGGTTGTCTGAGAGCAGGTTGTTCTGAACACAGCAGTGCTGCCCTAGGCTGGCTGTTCACAAAGCAAAGAAGAATGATGCTGTAAATTCGAAGAAACAGTGCTCACATCCGTGACACTAACCCTTGGAGACAGACAGACAAGGCTCCAAAATCCAGGAGACTCACCTGCAGCTGCTTTCTCCTCCTCCCCTCTTCCCAATGAGCTGAGACTGGGATATCTGGGGCAGCTAGACACCCAGAGCACAATTAAGTTGTGGTAATTATATTTATATGGTTATGCAAATTCTGGGGGTGGGAAGGAAGGGTAGCRTAGATGACAGCAGGAAGCTCTGGTCAGATTTTGTATTATCTGGTARTGATTGTTCCAGCAGCAAAGGTGTGGTCAGGAACAGGACATAACGCTCTGGAGAGAAAGGAAACCTTTCAGAAGCAACTCATTAATTCCCTGTCCTTCTGCTCGTCTGTTCTCCCAAGCAAACGGGAATCCTAGACTCCTCATGGAAGGAGTMATTTGCTGTGTTTGGGGGTTAGCCATGGTGGAGAAGCAGGCTGGCTGGCACCTCCATTGGTAGCCACAACCAGGTCACCATGGTGGGGTCTGCACTACTAGTAATGCTAGCACACAGAGCTTCCCAGGTGCCAGCAGGTGACCTGTGCACACAACCCACCTTTCCTCTTCCAGGCCAGCCTGGATTAGCTSCCTGGCAGCCTTTCAGGTTGCTCTGCGTAATTACTGAATGCAAACACACTACTCGACTTGGTAAATAACTACCTGGCAGGACTCTGATACAAGTCTGGTAGTGATCAGGTACTCCCCATGCTAGCTAGAAACCCTCTGAGGTATCTCCCCATCTTCCATTTCCTGCTTGAGCCACAGACCTGTAGAAGCACAGGTTGGCATCCTGTGCCAGTTATCCTCCCGAGGAAGCTTCTGCTACTGTGTCTGGTCACACGCTAGGTCCTTCATGTCCTCTTGGTAGCTCACGAGCAAAACAGGCTCTGGCTGTGCACACAGGTAGATACCAGACACTCTGCAAAGAAGAATGGGGTTTCTTGGTCACCTACTGGGTCAACAGGGCAGGTTTAGTAACTGCTGAAGTGACCCCAGGCAAAGGAAGAGCAGAAGGGTTTTGCCCCACCTTTGGGTAGAGGATATGTTCCTATCCATTTACCTTCTGGCTCCCCAAGACCTTGGTGGAAACTTTGTGGTTGTAGGTAGCCCAAATGAGTGGGATAGTTACTGGAACTGCYGCCAAACCATGGCTGGGCATAGCAGTGTGCTCCACTGTGGCCAGGGCGCTGTTCACAGAGAGAATGGGSACAGCCAGCGTAATCAGCTTAAGTAAATGATTTGTATCTGTAATCATTGTCAGATTTTAGGGCATATTAAACTGAAATGAAACTTTCAATATATTATCACAAGAGTATACTCTGTTTCTCTAATGTCTCATTATATTTGTGGTTCATATACTCAAAACATATATTACACAGTCACAATAATGAAAAGAGCTGAAYGATTATAAATGTCCACAGTAAAATATGATGAGGTCCTGTGGTACAGTTAGTCACATTTGAAAGGAAATCAGTTCATGTTGGGAAGAAAAATATTGTATATTTAAAAAACAAAAACCCAAAAAGTAATTGGGGGTTAACTTGCAAAAACTTGTTAAAGCTACTTATAAAAATCTTCAACAGACTATATAAACTCCTAAGGTTTTTTTATTTTAAAGAGCTTTCAATTTCTAACTTGAAATACTACTTGGAAAGAAAAGATCAAAACCTTCATTTTAAAAATGTTTTAATCAAAATATTCAGGCAATTCTGAAATAAATTTAGTGAATGTTGACTTACATTTAAAAAAAAAAAAACCTCCTTCTTCCTATTGACCTTCTTTTGCTTTCCCTTTCAGATACACCTGCCAGTTCATACCAGAATTAGTAATTCTTTTTGTCTAAAATATTATTTTTCATCAAGTGGACTGATTACTGGAAAAAAAAAATCTTCAACCTATAATCTACTATCCAAATCTTTCCTGTGCAAATACATAGAGAATATAAACAAATCAACTCTKACCTTTGCCTCTGAAGAACCCTGGAAAAATAAAAAGTGCAAKGTAAGATAGGCCTTCCGTTGTGCTCATTGATATCCATGAAGTCATAGACTTGTGTACTTCAGAAGGGACCTCATCAAGAGCTACGTGCTGCTCAAAGAAGAGCTASTTAGAGCAGGTAGCGAAGGGCAATCCTCTACGCGTGCAAACAAAGATTCCCTTAGACCTTCCAGTTGTCCTTGGAACATACTCTATTCAGATATTATCTGTTATGAACTTTGAGCCTTTTTCTTGGTGTCCTCTTRTGAAGAAAGCAAGAGGCAAGTGGAGGAAAAAAAAAATTTTTGCTCTGTTGACCTTCTGGATAAAATTCCACATCTTTCTAGTGACAGAGGCCTAGTTCATGTTAAAATGACATAAAGTAACTACTCAATGTGCTATTGAGTGTCCCTCTGGCATGAAGGAGTCCTGAGATGCCTTAAAGGCCTCTTYGTAGCTGTCTCTTCTTGCTGTCCCTGCCATAGGGACTTGTCAAGATTACTTTGAGGAAGGAAGGCTAAACCACGAGTGTCATTTGCTCCTAGATCAGGGACTGGTTGTAGTTTGTCAGTTTTTATGGGAGAATTCCAGCTTGTGTTGGGGCTTGCTTTGACCTCGGGTAGTTCCTGGAAGAAGGGCAGCCCTTGGATGGTGCCTTCCAGGAGTGCCTGGAACAAGGGCAGGGAGTCTCTGAGCCTAGTCCTTTGGACACCTTTAAATCCTCTTTACTCCAAGCTTAATAAGAGGAATCCAACCCAGTGAGCACTGTAACAACAACAGGTCACAGGCTGTGAGGGTATTTCAAGAAAAAGTGGTCTGGACTTAAAAATACAGAGAATTAATGTAAGTTGTAGGCCTCTCATGTGAAGTGCTATCAAAAGCTGTTTCTGTTCAAGAGACAGGCAGGCTATCGAGCATTTTATACTGCCTAGAGGTTTTAAGAGTTCTTGGCAAAAAGTTGTACATAGGGCCAAAAAAGGTCATGAATTTSCACGTTACAGCTGAAAACGCCTGTGAAAGGAATATCCTCGTTCTTCTAGGAATCTGGAGACCGTAGAAAATGCTTCTTGCTATTTATTATCAGGGAAGGCTTATAAGTCCCTGGGCTAACCATTTTTTGACAATCAAAAATACCTTGTCCTACTTAGGGTTCAGACAAGGTTTAGCTCCAAGTGTTTTGTTCTTTGTTGCTAGTGTAATTCTGGGCTCCTGTCTTCAGTAGGCTATGCCTGAGCCTTGCTGCTGCTGTTTCAGGCATTCAGGGTTTTTTTTTTTTCTGAAAATGAAGTTGTGGAAACTGTGTCAATGTCAAATAGCAGGTAAACTCTGATGGGGTGACATCTTCAGAATGTGGTTTTACAAGCTTGTGTAATTTTTGAAAGTGATTAAAAAACAAGAATAGAAAATCCTTTTGTGATATATTAATCCCTTTAAAAAGTAGGTTTTCTTTGTTCTGCAGAGATCTTTGAAGGCCTTAAGCACTCCTACTAGAAACCTAATTTTATTTACATTTTTAAAGAAATACTTGTGGAAAAATACCATTTAAAAAGTTGCTTGAAGAACTTTGTGACATAGCTTGGCTTAACTCATTTTTTGACCTTTAAAAATGAGAACAGAATATGCCAAAATTGGCCAAATGTTATGAGATCATTACAATGATCTCAYGTGGTCAGTTGCAAGGCTGATGGTACTGCTAGAATATTTAAAATATAAGAATAAATTGATGTATCTAACTTGTTAAAAGAGTTYTGGTCCTAAACTCTGAATTCAAGAAAAAAATGAAGCCCTTTGTTCTGTGTTATAACTAGCAAAGCTGCTGTTTTCATTTTTAGGAAAATGGGAGTTTAAATTACCACAAGAGCAGGTTCTTCTACATTACATCACTTTGTGCTGACTTTCCCTTGTATCACTTCCGTAATTTCTGCTGATTGTCAAACTGTTAAAGGGAGGGGAGTTTGCCACAGGAGTGGCAAATAGTCACAGGGGCCTCACTATATGGGAAGGACTGAGGAAATCTTTAGATTTTTAGTAGCTCTTCAGGGTTGCATTGCTCCTCCTGTTGTTCATATATTTATTTCTTAAATGTGCCATATGCAAAAATTCACTATTTTCAATGTATCTAGAAAATTACATCTACTCACTTTAAAATCCTAATTGTGGGAGAAGTGGAAAAAAAMCCCTGAAATATCCTACCCTAACTTCAAAATCCATACAATTGCCATTTCAGCAACAGGAAACATCGCTGTGAATGAACATTGTGCCCYGTCTCAGTGTAATTTTCAGTCTTATTCATGCCACACATCAGAATGGGTTACTCCTCAAAACTGGGCACCACTCTGAGCTCTGAGGAAGTGCTGGTGAGCTTACTGCATCCATTYGTAGCCCTTCCCAGGCAGGCAGCATCTTGATCTGGGCTTAGCTCTTGTCGTGCCACGCCTGGATCTAGTTCTTCAGTCTTGTTAAGCTGGAGGAGTTTAAGCAGAAAACAGGAAAGAGAGTTAAACAGCTTAGGTTCCAAACCAATAAACGGAATATTGAATATCAAGGTAGCACTCTGYCTGTAAAGAGAACAGTCAAGCAGCTTGACTGAGTGGAAATGGAGTGAAAATGCTAAATGAGAGCATAGAACAATTGTAATTTTTAAAAGGTATGCATTCAAAACATATTTAAAACATATGCATTTAAAGCGTATGCAAAATGCATAGTTTTTAAATCTACCATGGAGTAGGAAGAAATCTTACTTGACATAGGAGAACGTATAATAATTATATAACAGATGACATGTAAGTGAGATGAACCAGATTGTCACTGACTTAAGTTCTGTAGTTACTGTTGGATATTATGTTTTTGAAAAAGCAAGGAAACAGCAGAGGTCTTATTGATTTATTGAGAAGTATGAATGTTAGAATAAGCACACCATTTTTAAAGGATTTTAGAAGACTAAAATAGAGCAAATTATTTTCAGAGTATTCTAACTTTAAATATAAGAACAAATGAAGGTTAATATAACACTCTTTGGTGAGAAAAACAACAGAACAATGCAAACACTATAATGGTAATGTATGTGCAGGGGRATTGCTTTTCCTACAATCTTGCAGATCATTCAGGAGATGCACTTATAAATTATTACAAATGATTTTAGCAGGTATGACATGCAAAGTGAAWTCATCATTCCCTTTACTTCTTTTGGATTGTCTCAAAATTGTTTGCTAAATTAACAACATAATCTATAGTTTAGAGATACTGAATTGAAATTAAATCAGATATAGTAGATTCCTTCCTTTTTAGAAAAGGCAAAGAGAAAGTGCATTCATTTGTATTTTAGCAGTATATATGCTTTGTTTGCTCTAGACTTTTAGTGTACAAATGGAAAATGCAATTATCTGCTATGGATGGCATATCTTATTGAAGCCAATGTATCTAATTATACACTTATCTAATCATTAAGTGCCTATCTTGAATTTAAACACATTCCATATAAATAAAAGAATGGAAAAATAATGATGGAGTTTGTTTCTTTTAATGTCCTGTCTTTTCTACTATACTGGTAGAAGCTGCTTTAAACTGTGATCCTGCAATACCACTGAAGTATATACTTAACAAACTGCACAAGTCCGACTGATCCAAGAAGACTAGGAAAGGGTATCAAGTTAACATATACAGAACTATTCTGATGTACTAATTTGAATAAAATTAATGATAGCAAGAGTTCTACTCTGCACTGATCTGATGGTTTCTAGGCATTTTCCAGATTCCAAATTAATGAAGCCTAACAGTAACCTAAGAGAGGTGACATYCAGCTTGTGGATTGATAATCTGAGYTGTACGAGTGAAGAATTATGGAGAGGATACGCAGCCTCTTAGTACCTCTTAGTGCCTCAAAGAGCTGAGTTGTTCTGAAGAATAGCAAAAAGTTAACCAGGAAAACAGAAAAGAGTATGCTCAATATTGTCTTCAGCTTCTTTCTTCTAATGGAGAGTATGAGCATATTCAAACTCGTACCTTTTATTTCCAAGGGAAGATCAAAGGCAAGAGRCAAGACTGAAGCAGAAGCATCTTTCCTGGTCAAGCTCTGTCAATGGGTAGAAAAGAAGGAAAGACTCACATGACCAGCAAGCAGGAAAGGAGGACTGACTCTAACTAGGTGGCCAGGGTACTAAGCTGTAAGGCAGGACAGGGAGGTTCTGGTGCTCCTTCCATCCTAGGTTAGACAATAATGAGCAAAGAAATAAAAAGGAACTGAAATAGTTTTCCGAGCTGCATTTGGAGACTCCTTGCACCTAAGGGAATGCACTGGGCTATATGCTACCATGTGATGAGACAGCAGCTTAATAGGGTTTTTTCTGGATTTCAGTTTTGAGTGTTTGTGTCCTGTTTCAGATATAGRCATCATTTTTCTTTTAATCTGGCCTTAAGCAATTTGTTGATTCCACAYAGCAATTTAATGGCAAAACTAATTCACACTTCTGTACCGTGACCAGCAACTGTAGCTCCTGCAGAGAGCTCTTGAAGCAAATTTTCAAAGCCTAGGGCAYTTTTCAGCAATTCATATGACATACAAAGGTTTGGCAAATGGTGGAAGATCTTGTTGCTTCTCCTGAGGGAGAAAGGGGTTTTTGACAGCTGACAGAAGATGTGATTTTTTTTCCATTGTTTGGCCATAATGGGTTGCATATTCCTGGACAAGAGTGCTTTCTGTGCCTGTATCTTTGACAGAGGTCTGTCTCAGCTCTGTTGGGAATTCCTTGCCGCTYTCTACTTGCATCTTATTATATTAATGAATCATATACATGCATGATGGGCAAAATTCGGGTCCCGGTGGAGTTATTGGCAAACATCCCACTCTAAGCAGGAGTCTCAGTTGAACCCAATGAAGACTGGGGATGCAGATGGATTCCTGTGGGGTGTTTCTCAGCGAAAACGAGCTGCCTTGCAGCTGGCAAGCTGCTGAAACAACGTGGCCATCAATTCAACCCTATCAGCTCTTTGAGGAGTCCAGGTGATGTATTTAGCTGGCAATAGAAACAAAGTGCGGCTTTTATTTTTCAACTGAGGCTAAAATGACTCTCTAAAAAGTAGAGAAAAAAAAAAGGAAAAAAAAATGTTGAAGCAAAGAGCAAACCCAACCAGTCAGCTTTCTGCATGCAATATGTGTGATTAATGTGTCTCTCAGAATACAGACATTTCTATAAAATATTAATTACTTCACTTCTGCACTGTATTAAATTACACCCAGCAGTGTTGAATTGTGTTCCATGTGTTTTTATTAGTAAATACTATTTCTTAAATTTTTGATCATGGAAACCACTTYCTGTGTAATTTTAATTTTTGCTGAAAATAAATGACTTGTATGCAAGGCGCAATGGAAGTCCAAGGAGCTTCCTAAGAGCCGAGAGATGACTTCTGTGAGCAGGAATCTGTGGAATGTGCTYGTTTTTTATTACAGCTATAGTGTGCAAAGTTTCACGGGCAAAAAATGAATGTTGATGAGTGATACTTTTTTTAAAAAAAAGTGCTTTTCTAACAACCAGATATAGTCATTTTTTCTCTAATTTTACTGGTTTACATGAGGGAGTATATGTGAAAATTAAATTAATACAGGTCCAGKGTTTAATTTACTTCAAAATTACCAGAATGATTGAAATGTGATTATTTTTCTGTTTTATCGAAAACAAAAATGCCCCTAATTGCAAAAGTAATTTAGTGTCATATTAGTCAAGTTCTTTGCTGTAATAGGTTTTATGGGCTACAAATACTTGTATCACTTAACAAGATTATTTTATGTTTTCCTTTCAGTTGTATTATGGATGAAAATGCATAAAGAAGGCCTAGATCACAGGATAAAAAAACAGCAATGCAGTTACTGTTTACTACCCACCACATTTTCTCTTATTCTTATGTCCAAAGATAGAGAGGGGTGTCACACCTCTTTCAAATGCATAACAGATTCACTGTCAGAGAAGGAAGAAGTTGACAGATTCATGAATAATGCTAAAGGAGGAGAGCAGCTGTTTGGTAACAAAACAATCTTAGTAGAGCCTTTCAGCCAGTTGCTGTACCATTCAGCACGGTACTGTGTGTGCATGCGTGTGTAACTGGAAAGGCAGTAGTACAGAAAAAAGAAACACGGTGAAAGCACTGATTATCATGTTAACTAAGTAAATATGTCATTTCTGTACGAGGGGAGTAATTTGAGGTTTAATTACGAAAGGAGAGAACCACCTGAAAGGAAGGAACCTCTTCTTCAGCTCTTTTTGAACTTCCTTTTGTCAGCATAAAGAAAACAATTTTCCAGTTTGAGCGAGCGCTACATAAGGTACTCTGCCATTACTGCTCTTCCAGGGACAGGGTTAATTATTAGGTAAGTTTAAAGATAGTTTTCTCATCTTTCTCAGTATCTATTTATCCATCTATATATGAAAAGGGAAACAACACTGTAGAAATCGCTGAGGAAGAAAGAACAATGATTAATCACCAAGAAAAAAAATACAACTGAAAAAAAAACCTGGCAGAGTGCCTTTTGGACATGGAGTAAGAACATTTTCTATGTTGTTTCTTTATTGGAAGAGTTTACAYGCATGTAAGTTGTTCCTACTTGAGTAATTCTCTTGACTGCAGTCTGTATAGATATAGAGAATGAGAAGAATAGGTCCGCTATCCTGAATTGATAGTGCTGGGCAAAGGAGAGCGTTGTGCATCTACTGAAGGCAATTAGCATCTATTAGGAAAACAGGGCTGTTCTGCCTTTTTCACGTGGGCTAAAGAGCCATACACAATTTTGATGAAAAATAGAGCACRTGTGCAGGAACAATGGGGTTGTAGAACACAATAGGTACATATTCCGTAGCTGTCTTTGCTTGGTTTCCTCCAGGATTCCAAAACACATTCTCTACAYTGAGGATTTAAGGAACCTTTTTCTTTAGTACTGTCTTCCCTTGAAATTAATGTGAGTGCCTATAAAGATTAAGAATTTGACTTTAAAAAATATGAGTCTACATTTTTTGTGTTAGCATATCCTGTAATACTTCACACTAAGGGATGAGAATTATTTACAATGAAGAGGAAAGAAAGCTAGATCCCAAGGTTTTCTTTTTTCTTTTTTTCTCTTTATTTATTCTGAATTTAGGCTTTATATTTTGTGCTACAAATAATATTAAAAAGAGAGCTGTATAAAATAATGTAAAAAATCCCATTACATGCTATACATGTAGTTTTGCATTTAAATGGGTTCGTATGCGATCCATTACATCATTTKATAATGACAACATTTTTTTTCTCCTGTTTATTGTAGATGTATAACTTTGTCTTATATTTGGCACATCTTTTAAGACATTCAACTGTTTAAGACAATTCAACTATTTTAGTGCATATTTGTTCCAGGGTGTGGTTTGGATGTAAAGCACTTGGCATAAGAATATAGAACACATTTCAGAGTCACAGTTCAGGTTTTAGGAACAAATGTCTTTAATGTTTTTTTAACTTACTATAAACTTAAATTACCTGAATTCTCATAATGTATAGTGGTCTGACTACATCCTGAATTGATGCCACTGAGTAAAAGGAGAGAACTGACTTGAGGGCAATCAGTATCTCACAGGAAAATACGGCTGCTGTGCGTTCTCCACGCACAAAAASAGGAGCCACAGATGCTTGTGGTGAAAATACAGAGCAAGTGCACAAACCTGGGGGTTGTGGAGGATAYATTTCCTAGTCATATTTGTTTGTCTTTGCCCAGAATTCTGAAACACACTTGAACTAAAAGACTATTCARTCTCTCCAGTATTTAATCCAAGATGCAGAGATCCCTTCTGGCACATTTGCTTCTTAGTGCTTCCTTTAAGACTGGGGAGAAAGGAGGTGCAGCCCTGTACTGCAATCTGGCGTGAAAGCATCACAGCCTATAGCCAGCTTCTGCTAACTGGCACCAACTCTTTATTTCTATTAGATTTGTTTTTCAATGAAATTTCTAAGTAAATACAATTTATTTAACAAGCATAGTTTTTTATGGTAAATGTCAATATAAGCAATACTATGATAATTTTCTAATTGTAATCACTCTTGGTTAGATGAACTCCCTCCTCCTTCCCATGGAATCTGTTGCCTTTAGATCTCATCAGATGTTTGTAATTTGCAGGAAACAGCTCTTGTGATATTAAAAAATACAGCATTTGATGGCTTTTTATTAGAGAAGGGAAATGCTCTACAAGTAAGACTGCTTTTAAACATACTACTGTATGGATTTTTTTAGAAACATGACATTTTATCCYTTTTTTCTTGTAAAATCTAAACATTTAGTATCTGATACTGTAATAATTTGATTATTGAAATMATCTTGATGTGTTGCTTGGAATCTGATCAACAATATTGTAGTCAAATGAGGAGATGTATTATGCATGATTAGTTAGGTCAGCTGAATACATTTCAGCCTTACAGTGTTTGCAGTCATCTTGACTAGTGTCATAATATTTTCCATCACCTCTCCCAAGGCACATTTAGCACCTTTTTTTTTTTCCTTCTTTTTTTTTCCCCATCACAAAAAGAAATTCTCAATTACAGCTTTAAAGCAAACAGACAACTGCAATCCACCCATTTCCTAAAGCCCTATTATCCCGGAGGCACCTGAAACAAAAACATATTGATACTAATTATATAGCAGAAAGCAATCAAGAAAAACCTTCTTATCCCCAACTCTCCCTTTCCCCTTACTCCTACAATCAATGTGCCTCAAAACAGAACAGCTTGAGTTGGCTGGAAGCGGGAAGGGAGACACTGTGATAGCACCAGATGCCTCCTTTGTGCCCTTGTCCCCAGGAGTCTTTTCTGGTATCTTCTCCTCACAGCCCTCTTGCTCACCTGTGATAAGTGTAATCTCCCCTCCGCAGCGCCCCACGCTCCCAGTGTACGGATTCTTCCCTAAACAGGCCGCTTCCCTAAGCAGCAGCAGAAGAGAGGTCGTTCACAAAGACCCAGCCCCCTTTCCCATCGCGGGCACCTGCACGGAAACGATGAGTTACCACCAGCAAGTCRGCGTGACGTGGTGCCCAACGCGGCGTGGGCGAGAGCCACGAGCTGCCAGCGCAGGGTGCGGGACGCAGCGCCCGGCCCTGTGTGCTGCTCTCGCAGCCCTAAGGCCTCTGCGAAGCAAAAGTTTAGCAAAGTGCAAATTTTTTTTCCTGAAAGTGTTTTTCTTTTCCCTCTCTGTTTTTCTAAGCTAAAACATGCAAGATGCCTTTTGAACTTTTTGTTCCATTCATTTTTATAAGCCGGACAAGACTTACGACTGCAGCACCATCTCCCATGCTCTGCTGGCTCATTCTGCGTCCCCTGGGATCTCCCAGTCCTTATGAGCTGTGGACTCCATATTGGCAATATGGAAATGGACTGGCTCAGGAAAAGGCAAGGAGTTATGGTGCTAAGAGCAGTGCCCAAAATCGTGGGAACYTGTCCCTCCTGTCCTGCAGTGCGGCACGAAGGCGACGCTCCCCAGTGCAAGCTTAACCAGGGGACAACTTCCTCTGCGTGGTGGCCAGGCTCCAGGTTATTCTGCTGGAGTGCGATTCTCTTTGGCCTGCTCAGGGGTACTGGGAAAAAGAGCATGCTTGTATAGCATGCTCTGCTGTAAGACGCCCTGAGAACTGCTCTTTTTATCCCCACRAAGTGGGAGGTTTCCTGGTAGAGCACAGGAATACTGCTTTTTATCATGGTGGCCCACATGACTGATGGAGATGACAAGACTTTGATGTATAGGYATTTACAGGTGGGAGACACAAAACTCTGCAGCCTGCTTGGGAACACTGCTTGATTTGCTTACAGATTTGGAAAGAATGTTGGTTCTGTCACTCACACTTACCCGAGGCATAGAGAAACCGTGGAATAGGAAATAGAAGTATGGCAATGTGACAATACTTAYAATAATCTTGTCAGAGAAATCATTAAAGTAAATGATCATTTTTGTAAACCCTGTTGCATGTGACCAACTCATGTAAAGTAATGCAYTGACATAATAAAATATTTATTTACATTTCCATTCTCAACAGATAAAATATAATTTTGCTGCACAAAAATCAATATAATGTAAGTGAAGAAAAGCTTCCATAATTTATTTCCAAAATGACTTGCYTCTAGAAGCCCAAGCTGCGGTTAATTAGTGGTTTATTAATGCCTTTTTCTATTTACCTACAGCATGTAAAACATCTTTAAGAGTACTGCAGGGTAGAATTGCTTGACTTTACAAGTAGATTCAGTGCAATGGCTGATCATGCTCCAAATATTCCTTCTGGAAGGGCAGGTCATCCAAATGAATCAAAGATGGTAATCAAAATAACAAAACAAAAACCCAAACATGAGYAAGACTGGATTTTAGGAGAAAGGTAAAGACTTATTCTGCCTCTATTTGTCTTTGCAGATGCAGCACTAATCACAAAATCAATSATCTTGATGGAAAAACTTCACTCTGACATTGATGATGTGGGTCTTTTAATAAGTGAATGCAAATATTTAAGAGATTCTTATTAGRGACTAAATGTTTTTATCCTAATAAATTGGATGGAGATGTAAGTATGTACACCTCTATCTTCCCCTTTCTTCCTGTGTCAGAATGATTTTACAYGGAAGGCAACATGAGTGTAAACAGTAGAACGTTTTGAAGTGTCTGAGGATTTTCTCACTAGAGGTGCAACAAATCCCCATATCGTAGATGGAATGTGTGTGCTATAGCAGATTCTTAAATTTCATACAAAATAGTGGCTTTTCCTTGAAGTAAGAGAGACTTGGCAGTTCTGCTGTTTAATGAGGGGTGTTGGGGAAGAGGCCTGAGAAGCAGCTTGTTCTAAAATAATACGTGCAGATTTCATGTTCTGCAGTCTACAGCAGCACGCCRATCCTTGGTTGGGTGCACTGGTGGGACTGCTTGCCTTACACTTCCAAGCTGTGTAAAGAAAGCAAGGAAAGAAGARCAAAGGCAATTAAGAAAATGTTATAGCAGTGAGAAGCATGTGTTGCTAATCTGATTTGTGGTTTGAAAACACGGAATTCTAGAAATGTGGGGAAATTGAGAGATGAACTTTTTTTCTCCTTTGGCACTGCTTCGTGAAAGGAACAGAAAGAGACTGGGAAAGGACGGGCTGTGGTTGCTGTTGTCTTTTATGCTCCCAAGGTCCTGCTGTCCAAAAGGTGAGAGAGGAGCAAGCAGTCCACCCTTTGCACAGCGCTTGCAAGTTTCCGGGTATTGGGAATATGCTTGTTTCATCTGTGATTAAAATCAGTCCTTACTGTGTTGGAGTGTTTCTAAGAGAAAATCTGCTAGAGAAAAAGGCTCAAATAACAATAAACTGTAAAAAACAACCTTTGCATGTTGTTAATGTCTTTCTTCCCAGTTTCTCAAACTTTATTAAAACATTCATCAGAGATATCTTCCTGTATAATTAACAAAATACTAACCTATGTTCTTTATTATGTTTAATTTTTACTTCTGCATTTCATTATTATACTTTATTTTTACTTACTAAGCTGTAGTGCTTCATTATTCTCGCAGATTTTTGAAAGAATTTGTTTCTGTGGAATATTCAAAGATATTTCTGAACTATATGAAGTATCATCTTCAGAGAAATCCTCRGATTAAGTTGTTTTCATTTATCATTTTGCTTGTGATTTCAAGCCTTTAAGTAGCTCTAAGTGTTAAGAGAGTGTAAAACTACTTGTTTGTCTACCATTTTTCCCATGGCTTTTTTTTCCCCCCCACTTTCCCTACAAAGTTTTAGGAACCTTGCATGGACGAATATGGTGTATCTTCACCCAACAGTTCATCAACAGTATATCAAATCATAAAGCTTACAAATTTTACAGAACCTAGGAAAAACACTGTGTCATAAATCTGCTTTTAACCCTGCTTGCTGGTTTCCCTGACTGCTTTCAGTGGCTTTATCTAAAATCAAAAGGCTTAATAACCTCTGCAGAGTCACAGGAGGGCTCCTAGCGCAGCCTGCCAGCAGAGCTTTGCATCCACCTTAGAAGTCAACTAGCAAATGGAGTTTCTGCCTATCACTTTCCTCATATTGTAGTGATCTGAGGTGCGACATCTATATGAAAATCTCTTTGTGAGTCATGCCCAGAAACGTGCTCCTTTCTTCCGCAGAGGATACCCTGCAGAGTAGATGGTGTCTCTGCTGGGGACTCATAAATTCATCCTCCTTTTTTCTGGGAGTGGGAGAGGTGTGTATGGAGGTTTACTTCTATCTTGAGTGTGTGAGAGGAAAATCCTCTCCGATTTTCTAGACTGTGGAACTTACAGAAACATGAAAATGTTAACTGGGCAAGGGGCCTGTGAAGACCACCTGGTCCAAACTCTGCTGAAAGCAGGGCCTTAGATTTGGTCATGCAGGACTATGTGAAGCCAAGTCTCAAATGCTCCCAGTGAGGGAGTTTCAACCACTTCTGTGATGTTTTCATTAAGAAGAAATTTTTACTGTACCCAGACAAAACTACTCAGAAGCAACTTATGCCGGATGCCTATTCCTTTTCCCATCACTACTCATCCTTGTGAAGAGAGTACCTCCATCTTCTCCATAAATAATGRCATTTCCATATGCTTCTTAGTGAAGCATTCGGCCTCATCCTTGCTTGCTTTACGTTTGACCTTACTGGGCAAGGCTTCCTGCTCTTCCCAAGCTTGTGTACTGCTTCGTTGAGGGTTTTTTTGTTATATATATACTTCTATAAGCTTACTCAATTCGCTGGAGTTTTTGTCTTTTGACTCAGTTTAATGTTGAGATCAGGTTYCAAGAAGTGATACAGGCAGTTCTTACACGAGAGGTCTTATATATGACAGAAGATTGAAAATAAAATCATTAATACTAACTGCTTCAGGTAATTAATACCTACGCAGAGTTTCAGAAGGATACAGATCTCACTCCTTAAAACTCCTATTTTATTAAAGAAATCYCAAAGGAATTTTTCATGAATATCAACATAAGGTTTTAATTCTGATAATGTAGAATGACTTCAAGTTACATATTTTGAACAAAAAAAAATCAAGAAACTTTCATAAACTTTCTGGAAATTCAAATTAAAACTAACTTCTGATTTGGGGCTGGTTTAGCTCTCTTGTTTTTAGAGAACTGGGTGGACGAGAAAGGCCTAAATCTGAACAACTCGCTTGTGTAGATGCTCTGATTACAGTGTCAAAGTATTTTACATCTCTTTAGGCAGGACTTACCTAAGATAAATTGCTACAAATACCTTCATTGTAATGCGGTGTCCACAAAATGCTGTTTGTCCCGATTTAGCAAAAAACAGGTTTTGCTAGTTGCAAGTTTTTCTAAAGTGCAAGCTGACAGAAAATGTGTCACTAAAAAGGCCCTGAATTTTAAAAATCTTGTAATTTCCTGATTTTCAGGGGTGTAACTTTAACATGTGTGCATGTCATGTATGCAATTGCACAAAACCAAATCACCGTTATTAAACATTATGGTGACGAAGAAAATGTTCAAAACTTGGGACGTGCCAGAGTAAAAGTGGGGGTGAAATATTAGTTTGTTCCTTTGCAGGCGCGCGTGGGAACGGTCACAGTAATGAAGGTTGCTTTGCCCCCAGACTCCCTGCCTTTGCAGGGGATGGGATACAGGAGCATCTGCCCACTCCAGCTCTTCCCTGTGTCCCGTGCCTGCCTCCGGCCTGTCCTGCGGCCCCGCTCGGACGGCAGGACACGACCACCCCTTGCTGGTGTTAGTTACCACCCCGAAGGCCCCGGCTGGAGGCAGAGGTTTCGCCTTCCCTTGCACGTCAGCAAAATGGCGGCCATGGGGGTAACGGTGAATAACATGTGCTAAACTGGGCCGCTTAGGCCAACTCCCAAATTTCCAGGGATCTCATATACGGCAGCAAGGTGAGGCACTGCCGCGAGCCTGCCCATGCGCCACCGAATTCCGAGTTCTGTTCTCCCAAAAGTAAGGATGTGGCCTGTTACAGGCCTGCAGAAAAGCWCTTCCTACGGGAGGGGACCAGGACCAAGCACCCACAGTTGGGGCTTTCCTCTGCTCTGCCCCTACGCATCTSCCCTTTCCCTCTTTCCTTAACTTGCTTCCCAGCCTCCTGGGGCCAGGAGCAGGGACTGCAGGTGCCATTTGGRGGCTGCAGAGGCTCCACACTCTCCTTAGCGTGAGGCCGCCTTTAACATCTGGGCACTTCTTCCCTGCACAGGGAGCGGGAGAGGAGGAAGTGCGTCTGTCCATTGGGAATCTGCACAGGCACCTGCCCTGGCGCAGCAGGGAGCTCCATGGCCCCGAGGGGCGCRTTTCGGGGTCAGGCTCCCCGCACGCTCACGGACTCGCCTCACACAAGCGCCACCAGCGTGGCCTGACTCACTGTCCTCGGCGGGACTCGAACCCGCGGCCCCAGACGGTGCCCGGGAGGCGCGCGGGCGCGAGCGCGGCGCGCGTGCCCGGCCGGTCCGGGGCGGGAGGGGGGGCGGGGGCGAGGCGCCGCGCGTGCGCGCGCAGCTGGCGGCCGCGCGCCCCATCCCAGCCTTCCCGGGGAATCCAGCGGCGGGCAGGAAGCGGCGCTTCCCGGCGCACGCGCAGCTGGCCGGGCGGGCGCGCGCTGAGCCGCGGCGGCGGGCGGGAGGGAGGGGAGGGGGGAGGGGTGGGAAGCTGCTGAGGTAAAGTTAGGGGGAGAGAGAGACTCCGTCAGCGAGGCGAGAGCCGGCGAGGCTCGGCGGCCGCCATTACTGAGCCGAGCGGCGCGGCGGGGAGCGGGAGGCGGCGCGGGCGCCGTGGTGGCCGGCAGCGCTCGGGAGCCGTGGGCCGGAGAGGCGCGGGAGCCCCGCGGGGAGGAGGAGAAGCCGCCGGGGGCGCCGGCGCGGAGGGGGCGTCCCGGGAATGCTGCTACTCCCGCCGCCGAGGAGCCGGATCCCGACGGCGCGAGGTGAGGGCAGGAATGCGGCTCCCCGGGGAGCCGGCCCGGAGCGGCGGAGCGGGCCGGGCCGGGCCGGGCGGCGGGGGGAGGCGGCGGCCGCCGGCTCCGGGCGGCGGAGGGGCCGCGGGCGGAGGGGAGCAGGCGGCGGGGAGGGCAGGGGGCGCCCGGTCCCGCGCAGGTGATGGAGGCCCCGGCCATGGGAGGGTCCGAGGCGGCCGTGCGAGGCTGCCAGCTGGTCACGGCTCTCCGGGGAGGGAGCAAGGCAGGAAGGGGAGCTTCACGGCTCCTTCCTTCCTCGTTCCTCTCTTCCCTCTCTCCTTCGGCTTCCTTCCTTCCTTCCTTCCCGCTTGCCTTTTTTTTTTTCCCCCCCTCTCTTGCCCTTTCTGCTCCCCTTTGCCTGCATCTCTTTCCCCTGTCTTCTTCCCTCTTTTACTCATTCCCATGTGCTCTATTCTTACTCCTCCTCGAACAGATTCAAGCAGTTGTCAGCTCTCCTCCTCCTTCTCCTCACCTTCAAATATTTCTTGAAATTAAATCTCGGGGAAAACTTCACTCTCCTAATGATGTGTGTGCATTTCTGTTTTTCCACCAGGTGGATTTTTAAGCCTTTTGAAATAGGGTAGATKGTTGCAGTCTTGCAGCTTTCGAGCATTTTGAATCCCTTCAGCCAGCATAACCTTTAGACTCTCCACCCAAGGAAAGCACCGGCGATACACAGATATAACACCACAGTTTGTTAAATAGAGGGTATAAGGGAGGGAGGGGAGAGGAACTCTGTTATATTAAACATAGAAGAAAGGCTGTTTACTCGGAAAGGAAGATGCACTCACCACCATCCCCCCGAATCCACTCCACCCTTCCTCCGTATCCCCCTTTGCCCTCTCTTGTATTGCTCTTGGTATCCTTACCGTTGAAGCTTTGCTTAATAAGTAGGAGGCAAACGTTTTTAATCTAGACCAAAATAGGCCTGTGAGGGTATTKGTGTGTTCTTGAGTTTAATGTCGTGCAGATAATTGGAGGATTTTCCTTTTTTTTTTCTTTTAATAAAAATCCACAACAGACATATAAAAACTCTACATTTCRGAGTAAAACAGTAAAGCAGCATTTGCTGGTTAAGTGCACGTCCATTTTAAACCTGTGTATTGAAACCAGTCACAGCACTGATGCTTGAATACTTATTTTATAAACGAATGGGGAGTTAATAGGTAGCGTTTTCCTGTTGTGCTGTCTTACCTTCCCAAGGTTTTTTTTTRTATGAGAGCTGTTCTCAGCAGTGACATCAGTGGCTAGTTACATGTTTTCTCATGGAAACATACATATTTAAAACTTGGAGTATTTATCTAAAGCTAGCATATTAGAAGTAAGCATCCAGGTGCATTTTTAAGAGTATATATATTCATTTATGCCTTCTTTGAAAAATATTTTAAAGATGTGCTAAAATATTTTTATAGTACTCTACTGAGACTCAGTGTTGCTCTAGCTTAACTGGRTATGATGTAAATATAGTAGGTTTTTTTTAAGAGTCTATATACTACTCCACCAAGTCTCAGAAATTGTTTTAGCATTTGTTATGTTATCACTAGCTTGTTGCACTATAACAAGTTGCTTTTAAACTTGGAACAAAACAACATTAGTAGTATGCATTTTTTTAAAAGTATCCCTGCGTAAAGTAACTGCCAGCGGTGTAATAAAAGTAAATAATTGCAACCAAATGTCTACTTCTAACTGGTACTGGAATTCATTTTTCCAAAAGGTGTTGCATGTGTAACATAATCCAGTTAAATAGTTAATGTTCAGGCTAAATTGTTTTTAAAATCCTGCATTTAGCATGAATAGAGTCCAATGGTGTGCACATTTTGAGGTTGAAAAGCATACATGCTTTTCTTAAAAAATGTAGTCATTTCTCCATGTGCAAAGTTTACAGCAAAAAAAAAAAAAGCACTAATCATCATGATGGATTGTTCTGTGTAAGTTTCCCTTTTGGGAATTGTTACTTGAGTAGATGGTACTAAAATATTTCCCTCTTGTTTAATAAAGGTATTAAAAGGATGCTGGCAGTGTTTTAAGACTTTCAAAGGTATCTTCTTAACAAAAGGTAAATCCTATGTACTGACATACTTCAGGAATATTTTACATGGATCTTTAAAACACCTCACATCGTTATTTTTAATAGACTATTACGTGGTGTGTTCTTAAAATTATATATGTATAAGGCATCCTTCAGGAATGAAACATAGTGACCTTTACTGAAAGAATGGAAGTTTGGGAAGCCAAATACTCGGTATTAAGTTCTGCTGGCGTAATTACGTCGGTTCGCCGGCTGGAAATATCACAGCCATTAGCGAAGGCCCTGGGGGAGCGAGCGCCGTGGCGTGCTGGTGTGAGGGGGAGCGCGCGGCGCTGCACGGGCTGCGCGTTTCGCTCGCGCGGGGCGCGCGGCCGCCAGGGGGCTTTGGGAAGCGGAGCTGTCCCGGGATAGCGCGGCCCGGCTGCCCGCTTTGAGCTGGGCCGCGATCCTCGGGCTCCTGTAACTGCCGTTCCTGAGGTGTTCTGCTGTACGTAACAACTCCCGCTTTAGGCCCAGTAGCACTGGAAATTATATACTCAACTATCAAGTTTTCTGCTTTTCCTTTACTCTTGTTCATTAATATTTTGAAGGGAGCACATTTCTAGATTTTTTTTTTTCCTGAGACTTTTTACCCTAAAGGTCAGTGTATGGCCTAATGGTCAGTGTAAAGTTGGAATTTTTTTTTTTCATTTGTTTTAGAAAAATACTCTTAAGAGTATTGCATTTTACAGGTTATTTGAATCTTCTCATTGCTTTATTATTTTTGTGGGTCTTTAATAGAATATTTAAGGTAAAGGGCAAAAAGTTCAAAAACCTGTCAGGAAATTATGAAGCAAATTATTTTGAATATGTAGATTTACTGTGCTTTTCTTTAGGTGGAAGTTAATTATTCCATGACTATTTTTGGATATTAAATTTTATGATAAATTGGAATTATTTCTTAGGTTTGAGTTACTATTCCYATGTGTTATAGTTCTGCATCTGTTGGTATACCAGCAAAACAGAAGAATGTTTGCATTTTTAGAAGGAAAAGCAACTTCTTGTGTGCACAATATTGGACATATATGTATTTTTTTCATCTTAGCATTGATTTGTGTAGATTTGCCAATTATGGCTAATATTTGCTACGTACCATATGACTTTTAATTTCCTTATTATGTTATTCAAAAAGAATTGGATAACAGGTATTTTCATTTTACACAGGCGGAAGTTGGGGGAAAGATTTTTTTTTTTAAAGTCAAATAACTATTTGAGTTAAAGTCTTAAAACTTTAGTATCAAGTTCTAGATTCATGCTGTGTTTCCTCATTAACTAAAATAATGCAATAATATTACCTGGATTGGTGAAACTTGCTGTAATTGCCGTTTTTAGGATTTTAATCTTTCCTTTTCTGGCAAACTCATTCTAACTATTTGTGTGCTACCTTGATTCCTCTCTCATCATCTCCTTCATTTTCTTTCTTCTATTTTTATAAGTTATGTGTTGGATAYCCTTTCCAATATTTATGAGTTCTCTTGTAATTTTTCTTTCACAATAACTTTGTAAATAACATGATCAGATACTAATCACAGAAGTTTCTTAGTGTGAGACTGTGGCTTTCTTGAGTAGAAGCTTCTGCTGTGCGAAAGAGTTAGATTTCTTTTTTTCCACCTAAGATGGTATTATTTATTTTGCCTTTAAAATAAAGACTTTGTATTTGTATTGAGTTCTCTTGTATTTGTATTGAGTTCTCTCATGTATTTGAGAATCTGGAGATTTCAGCTCTAAGTTCAGACTTGTGCAGTGATGATAATTGGAGCCTTTGCAGTTCATTTGTATATTCTGTTTCGATTTTCGTAAATTTTTTTACTCTTTTTGCTAATAGTAGCAATCATAACAGATGCTCCTGGCATATAGACCTATACCCCAGAAATGATGTTATGAGTTGAGATAGAAAGTTTAGGCCTTTATCTTATTCTGTGTATGGTACCTTAGACCCTGGAGGTACTCCTCTAACTATTAATGGGAGAAAATTGGTGAATTTATTGAGAGCTAAGAGTGTAGAACTCTTGTGTTGAACTACAGTGTTGCACTGATTTGTAATATCAAGTTGGACATTCTTTTTTTTTTTCTCTTATCAGTTTATATTGCTTTATTATGTCAAAAAATATTGAGGTTACAAAACTCCACTAAAAATGATAGCTAACTATCATAACCACATGGGAAACAAATAACAATAGGGATAATCCATTCTTATCCTCTGTTTAGTTAGGCACAAGTGATCACAGTATCACTGAGACTTCTGTTGTTACTGCTTGTTTGAGCTTATTTGCTGATAATCATTTTGAATTTATTTTTTATCTTCTTGGTTGATATTTGTGGAATTTTACCAGGGAATATTGCATTGAAATATTTTTATATTTTTAAAATGTGAATCTTATTTTTAATAACATTAAGTACAGCTACTTTGCTATGGTTATGAGCACTTGTGAATGCAAGCTCAGTAACTTATAGTAAAGATGACTGCAAATGTTAAGTGACTGACCCTCAACAGATTTTGGTGAATTATGTTTTTAACTAGACATCATTAGTATGTTCTGTATCTGTGTTTTTTTTTAAGAATTTTGACTTGAAGAGAACATGAACATTAAATTTGAAAAAGGTTTAGAAACACAAAAAGTTTTTTTGTTGTTGTTGTTCTTAAATTAAGATTTGATTATGTTTTGATGCTGCAGTTACTGATGTGGGTTTTGGAATCCAGATACCATATTTAGTACTTTCTGATTCCAGTTTTTTTTTAAGTGAAGTAAAGGGATGACAGTACATGTACTTACTGTCAGCACTTGAATCTGAAGTTATATCTTCCTTGAAATCAAGATTCTTTATACTTGAATTTGCAGTGCATTCAAAAACATCCTCCAAACCGTTTCAGTAATACTTAATGCGCTCAGTTTGACTTTGCGATCCACATCAGAGGTCTCAGTGTTTTTCCAGTTGCTATATTCACGTAACATGCAAAGCAGACTGGGATGTGACAGGCATCTTTTTTTTCTTGTGTGATTTTCTTTGTTTGGAAGGCTTGCAGTGACCGACTGAGGTACAAATGCTGTCACAAATCTCTTTGATAATTGAAGCTAGCTATATTGAAAAATAGTGGTCCCTGACTGAAGTTTACATGGGCAACAATGAAGAGTGCATGAAGGGCTGTAGAAAAATATGTTTACCTTGCCGTAGTAGCATTGATTTCTGCTTCTTAATTTGTTGTAGTCACAACTACAGTAGCAGTTTTGGAATGTTGTAGGCGTGTGCTTGATCAGTGTTGATTCTACTTATAGTAAATATGTTAAGGTTCGGAAAGCAATTTCAGAAAGTTGTCAAAACCTGATGTTTTTGAAATACCAAAAAGTTTCTGACTTTCTTTGTTACGAATGCAGCTACAAGTTGCTGTGCAACCTCAAAAACTAAGTGATAGCTGATGCCATTTTGTTTATTACTTGCTTATATATCCTGTGCTAACATTTAGAATTTCTTTCAGAGAGAGGATTTTGAGTGGTGTGTTTCAAGGTAGGGTTTTTCTCTGGCCTCTGCTAATTCTGCCAGTTAATCTTGTGGGACTTGTCTTTTAGCTTTAACTTGTAGTAAAGCCTGTGCTGCAGGATGGTAGTTTCCCCCCTGGTGCACACTTGCAGGTAGAGGCCCTTTTCTCTCAGCTCTTTCAYGTAATCTTCTCCAGAACATGCCTTTCCTTAGTGGTTTAATTCAGGACAAGTGCCTCAAGGTTTTGCTTCTTGTCATATGTGTCATTGGTCTGGCATTCCAAATTTGGCTTGGGGGTGCAAATTTGATAAAGAGAGTTTCTACCAGTTCCATTTACTTTACTTTATAGCAGTATCCCTATGGTAAAATCAGAATTTATCAGGGCTGTGCTGAGGTGTTTGTATCCTAGTTGAAAGTTCACCATATTCAAATGTAATTTGGCTATCAATTTCCAATTTGTACATGCTTTACTGTAGATGACAGGGTTTTGATTTAGAAATAATTGTACTTTTTAGTAGTAAGGGTTGATGTTTGAACAAATACTCTATATGTTTTGTACATAGTGAGACTAAACTGATGGAAGTAAATTCTAGGTACTCTAGAATAAAAAAACTTCTACAAATGATCAGTGTTTTTTTTCTTGAATCTTATTTTTATTTGCATTATCTGAGGCATTGTATTAATTTTTTTCAGAAGAGGTTTCTGTATCTTCTTGTAAAAATTCCAAGTGTAATTTGTGAAATTACAGTTAGTAATTAATAGTTGTGTTTTAAAGCTAAAAGAAAGACTCAGATTAGACTCTCAGTTCTGATTGATGTAGCAGGTCTAAAATTAAAGTTATGATTCTAATGCTTAGCTATAGCTTCTTTGATTGTTGGATGAACTTCCATTTTTTTTTTTTTTAAATTACTAATGGCTCTTACTGTTTGTTTTTTGATCACTCACAGAAGGGTTTGTTGAAGGACATATTTTAAATGTCTGATATGATTGCAGGAAGATTACAGGAGGATAATGATCTTGCTTGCACCTTGTTTTTCAAAGGGTAAATTTGGGCTTTAGATATTCACAAGCTTGTGTTTAAGAGGAGGAAGTAAATAAATGAATATGGGTGTATAATGAAATTTCAAAGCCCATAAAGGTAAGATCATGGCAAGATTTTAGAAATCCAAATTTTTTTTGCAGAGGTGTTGTATGGGTTTTGTGTTCTGTAGTTCTCTTCAGTCTTACAGTGTACAGATAGAAAATAAAGTTTTTCTGTATGTAAACTGAAATAAATGGGGAAATCAAACTTCACTACTGTCTTCTCAACAGTAAAAAAAAATAGAAAATATTAGGAGTGAGGAGAGGCTTAGATTATTTGAAATTTGCTAGAAAGATTATTTTTTTTCCTCTCATGTCCAGATTTGCTGTGGTATGGTTAAGTAGGTTAAAGTAAGATAATGGAAGTCGCGTGAATTTTTTGTATTTTGTAATATTCATATGTATTTTGTAATAGTATCAAATTATATAGTATCTTAAAATTACTGGCGTACTGGAAGGAAGGATCTTCCTCTTCAGCTACTTGATGTGAGAATACAGTGAATGTGACAGTATTGTGAAGTCCTGTCTTTGCTAGGTTTATTACTTAGCTAAGATATATTTCATTCTGTGAAACAATGTATCTTTGAAATATATAAAAAGTGCAAAGTAGAAAACATTTTAAAAAAAATCAATTTATTTTCAAACATCTTTAACTGGTAGAACTTCCAGTATGTTGAAAAACTGTTGCATCAGAAATCTTATGTGGCTGGCACTTTTTTTAAAAAAATCTTCCCAGCCCCCTTTTTGTGTCTCATTTCACCTTCTTCTTTGTATTTACTGTCTTAAGCTGTATCAGTTTGACTAAACACTTCCTGCTGGAGGAGGAATAACCTTTGCTGTGTGAGGATGCTGTTGTATCTGAATGTACTAATTATTCCTGATGAACTAGTTCCAATTTGTAACATCCTCCAGACTAAATCTTGTGGATGAAGATTTTGTTTTCCACTTGATGTTAAATGTGTTACTTTATGAAAACAGTTTATGGTAGAAATGCTACTTAAACTTCTCATTTTAGTCATTTGAATGATGCTGTGATAGTAAGCTTCACTTTAGAAGGCAAAGGAAACAATGGGTTTATGTGTAATAGAAGTGCTGCTTGCAAAGGGTTGTTTTCTTCCTAGGTAGTTTAGCTCTGAGTGATCTCGTGCTAACTCTAAAATCTCTGTGCCTTAAGAAGATAAAAACACATTTAAATATAAATTCTGTCTATGAATATGTCATTAGAGACTTTTTAAAAAAAAAAATCCTAAAACACTAAAGTTTCACTACTTCTAATATAAAATCTCTYACAAGTCTAAAAATAAGGCTGAGTTTACTTTCACCTTCATTTTTCAATGAAATTTATACTTTCTAAGTAAAAGCAGTACCAAGTTTTCTTGGCTATGGTATTTCTGTAACCAAAAGTCATTTTTAAAAAGATGTCTATATTTTTAGCTCAAGGAATTCCGTTACCGGGATTCTAACTTAAGAATTTTGGTTCTGCGCAGAACTTGTTTTCCTGTTTCCCAGTTTTAATAGAGTGTTAGAAAGCACTGTTGAGCAGACATTGATTCTGTGCAAGATTATGAAATGCTTCATTACTTTTATTATAACTTTTAGTGATACAAACTTTTAGTGCAGCATGACTTACTTTAAGCTCAGATTAGTTTTAAAAATCATGAATTAGTTTGGCAAATATTAAAGTAGATTTTGAGAGAGTTTGAGGTGACAGATCTTATGCTCTTTTTTGAACTAAAAAAGATAGTACAGAACAGTTCTTGTTGAATTGTTACCAAGGTGTTCCTTAGAGTGTCAAAGATGAAAGCAGAATTTGTAATAAGACCAAAGTATTGAAACTAAAACTCTGTTTTGATGCACCATCATGATGTTTTCCTTCACTTCAATTATTTACAGATGCATCTRTTTAGATGCATTTATCTTGTGATTGTGTACTCTGTACATGTAAAAATGTTAAGCACAATCTGTACCTTCCATTTATAGTTATATGACAGCTCTCTTCATCAAGAAAATGAGGAAAAAGGACTTATTTTGCATATAGTATGATTTTCCTGAAAACAGTAAATATCTCTGCTTTTGCTGTAGGTATGCACTATATTCAGGAAAAAAAGAAAGATTTAGTAGTGATCTTTGTATCAGATAAATTTTGAGATATGTTTTTGTCTAGAAGTACTCAAGAGCTTTTGCTTTTTGTRGATACAGTAGGAATGGTATTATGCTGCAGATTTAAAGTTTCAGAATTTAAGTGTTACTTTTTCTGTATTTTTGTTTAAAAGTCAAGTTTGGGAATTCTCTTTAAAAGCATTTTACCGTTAATATACAAATACAGTAATTCACTTGTGCAAATAGGTACAGACTGAACTTCCTGGTTTTACAGTTTGTTATTTTGAAAGTTTCTTTAATGAAACCTAAAACCAAACCGATGCAAACGTACMTGCAAGTAACTTCACACCAGTAAGCCTGTTATTCAAGGAAGCTATGTACATGAGGCTATTATATTTATTCTTGGTAAGAGTTAATATCATAAAATTTTATTTGTATTTCATTACAGGTAATGAGAATTCTGTAGAGCATTTTGCTTTCTAATGTCTGGTGCCCATAAGCTATGAAGGAAACAGTATTTTTTTTTTYCCCCAGAAATATTTTATTCCAGTAGATGATGGGTAAATAGTGTGTCTAAAGAAGTTGCTTACTTTTATAACTTAGGATGAACTTGCATTTCAGTCAGATTAATGTTATTTTTAAGATCTACTGAAGTAATTATGGGAATTCTCAGCTGAGTGTAGATTCAGTGTAACCAAGCTAAAAAAATCTTATCTATCTTGAATATTAGAGGGAAGTTTCTGCAGATTTTTAAATTTTTTTTTATAATTTTAATTTTTTTATTTTTATTTTCTGTAGGAAGATGATTTTTCCCATCCTGAATATTTGAAGTCGTCTCCATGATGAGCAGAAGCAAGAAAAACTGACAGCTATTTCTGGAACATTGGATATACAACTTAATTTGTAGGAACTCTTCCATAATGAAAACCTCATACAGTTACCTTGATGATAGCAGAAGGATGAGAGGAAAGTTATGATGGCAAAAAACAAAGAGCCACGTCCCCCATCTTATGCTATTAGTGTTGTTGGACTGTCTGGAACTGAAAAGGATAAAGGTAACTGTGGAGTTGGCAAGTCGTGTTTGTGCAATAGATTCGTTCGTTCAAAAGCAGATGATTATTACCCTGAGCATACCTCTGTGCTTAGCACAATTGACTTTGGAGGAAGAGTTGTTAACAATGATCACTTTTTGTACTGGGGTGACGTAACGCAAAGCGGTGAGGACGGAATAGAGTGCAGAATTCATGTCATCGAACAGACTGAGTTCATTGATGATCAGACTTTCTTGCCTCATCGGAGTACGAATTTACAGCCGTATATAAAACGTGCAGCTGCCTCCAAATTGCAGTCAGCAGAAAAACTAATGTACATTTGCACAGATCAGCTAGGCTTGGAGCAAGACTTCGAGCAAAAACAAATGCCTGAAGGGAAATTAAGCATAGATGGCTTTTTATTGTGCATTGATGTCAGCCAAGGATGCAATAGAAAGTTTGATGATCAACTTAAATTTGTTAATAATCTCTATATCCAACTATCAAAATCTAAAAAACCCATCATAATAGCAGCAACAAAATGCGATGAATGTGTGGATCATTATCTACGTGAAGTTCAGGCATTTGCTTCGAATAAAAAGAACCTTGTGGTGGTAGAAACATCTGCAAGATTCAATGTCAATGTTGAAACATGTTTTACTGCACTGGTACAAATGATGGATAAAACTCGTGGAAAACCTAAAATAATACCCTATCTGGATGCCTATAAAACTCAAAGACAACTAGTTGTTACTGCAACAGATAAATTTGAAAAACTTGTGCAAACTGTGAGAGACTATCACGCAACTTGGAAAACTGTTAGTAATAAACTGAAAAATCATCCTGATTATGAGGAGTACATAAACTTGGAAGGAACAAAAAAAGCCAAAAATACGTTTTCCAAACACATAGAGCAACTTAAACAGGAACATATTAGAAAGAGAAGAGAGGAATACATTAATGCATTGCCAAGAGCTCTTAATAGTCTTCTGTCAAATCTTGATGAGATTGAACACTTGAGCTGGTCAGAAGCCTTGAAGTTAATAGAGAAAAGGCCTGACTTCCAGTCATGTTTTGTGGTGCTTGAAAAAAMCCCCTGGGATGAAACTGACCATATAGATAAAGTGAATGACAGAAGGATTCCGTTCGATCTTCTTACTACATTAGAAGCAGAAAAAGTTTATCAAAAYCATGTACAACATCTTATATCTGAGAAAAGGAGAGTTGAAATGAAGGAGAAGTTCAAAAAAACTCTTGAGAAAATCCAGTTCATTTCACCTGGACAGCCATGGGAAGAAGTTATATGTTTTGTAATGGAGGATGAAGCGTTCAAATACATCACTGATGGAGATAGTAAAGAAGTGTATAGTAGGCATCAGAGGGAGATTGTGGAAAAAGCCAAAGAGGAGTTTCAGGAAATGCTTTTTGAACATTCAGAGCTTTTTTATGACTTGGATCTTAATGCCACGCCTAGCTCAGATAAAATGAGTGAGATTCATGCAGTTCTGAGTGAAGAGCCTAGATACAAAGCTTTACAGAAACTTGCACCTGATAGAGAATCTCTTCTGCTTAAACATATAGGATTTGTTTATCACCCAACTAAAGAGACTTGTCTCAGTGGCCAAAATTGCATGGACATTAAAGTAGAGCAGTTACTTGCCAACAGTCTTCTGCAGCTGGACCATGGCCGCTCAAATTTATACCACGATAGTGCCAATATTGATAAAGTTAATCTTTTCATTTTGGGCAAAGATGGCCTTGCGCAGGAATTGGCAAATGAAATTCGCACACAGTCCACTGATGATGAGTATGCCTTAGATGGAAAAATATATGAATTAGATCTTAGGCCAGTTGATGCAAAATCTCCATACCTGTTGACTCAGCTGTGGACCTCAACCTTCAAACCACATGGTTGTTTCTGTGTGTTTAACTCTATTGAATCACTAAATTTTATTGGAGAGTGCATTGGAAAAATAAGGACTGAAGCATCTCAGATAAGGAGAGATAAGTATATGACTAATCTTTCCTTTACTCTAATATTGGCTAATCAAAGGGACAGCATTAGCAAGAATCTACCTATTCTGAGACACCAGGGTCAACAGTTGGCCAACAAATTACAGTGTCCTTTTGTAGATGTGCCTGCTGGTACATATCCACGGAAATTTAATGAGGCCCAAATTAAACAAGCTCTGAGGGGAGTCCTCGAAGCAGTTAAACATAATTTTGATGTTGTAAGTCCAGTTCCCACCATCAAAGATCTGTCAGAAGCTGACTTGAGGATTGTGATGTGTGCCATGTGTGGTGATCCATTCAGTGTGGATCTCATTCTTTCACCTTTCCTTGATTCTCACTCCTGTAGTGCTGCTCAAGCTGGCCAGAGTAATTCTTTGATGCTTGATAAAATTATAGGAGAAAAGAGGCGGCGAATACAAATAACTATTTTATCGTACCATTCCTCAATTGGTGTAAGGAAAGATGAACTCGTTCATGGATATATACTAGTTTATTCTGCCAAGCGGAAGGCCTCTATGGGAATGCTTCGGGCATTTCTTTCGGAAGTTCAGGATACGATTCCTGTCCAGTTAGTGGCTGTTACTGATAGCCAGGCAGACTTCTTTGAGAATGAAGCAATCAAGGAGCTCATGACTGAAGGAGAACACATAGCAACAGAGATTACTGCTAAGTTTACGGCTTTATATTCATTATCTCAATATCATCGTCAGACTGAGGTTTTCACATTGTTCTTCAGTGATGTGTTAGAGAAGAAGAACATGATTGAAAATTCTTATATGTCAGACAGCACCAGAGAATCGACCCATGCAAATGAGGATGTTTTTCCAAGATCRCCTAGAGGAAGTTCACTTGACTATAATTATCCAGATTCAGAGGATGATACAGAAGGACCACCACCTTATAGTCCAATTGGTGATGATGTACGGTTGCTTCCAACACCTAGTGACCGTTCAAAGTACCGACTGGACCTGGAAGGAAATGAGTATCCTATTCACAGTACACCACTCAATTGTCACGACCATGAACGCAACCATAAAGTGCCTCCCCCAATAAAACCGAAACCACTTGTTCCAAAAACAAATGTGAAAAAACTGGACCCCAATCTTCTGAAAACAATTGAAGCAGGCATTGGTAAAAATCCCAGGAAACAGCCTTCTCGAGTGCCCACAGCACCTCCAGAAGATATGGACCCATCTGATAATTATGCTGAACCTATTGACACTATTTTCAAGCATAAAGGCTTTGCAGATGATATCTATGCAGTTCCGGATGATAGTCAGAATCGTGTTATAAAAGTTCGAAACTCAATTGTTCTAAATGCTCAAGGTGATGAAGAAAATGGATATTCTGACAGGCTATCCAGAAGCCATGGAGAAAGAAGGCCTTCAAAATACAAATACAAGTCTAAGACACTGTTCAGCAAAGCTAAGTCATATTATAGGAGAACACATTCAGATGCAAGTGATGATGAGGCTTTTACCACTTCTAAAACTAAACGAAAAGGAAGACATCGTGGAAGTGAAGAGGACCCRCTCCTTTCGCCTGTGGAAACATGGAAGGGTGGCATAGATAATCCTGCTATTACTTCAGATCAAGAATTGGAGGAAAAAAAAATAAAGAAGAAAGCTCAAAAAACAAAAGAAGAAAAGAAGGTAAGTCATTTTGTGACAAGATGTGGTTAGGTGAGATGTGTTACCATTTTTCACAACTTCTTTGGCACTTTTAGTGAGAAGGGAACGGTCAGACTATGTAAGACCTGCAGCTTCTTTTGTCTTTGAAATATTGAGAAATATTGAGAAATATGTTTTTTTTTGTCCCAGACTTAGGCTATTTTATGTATAGTAATATAAAAATGCTATCTGTAATTCTTTTACGGTCTTRTTGACTTGAGAGTTCCCAATTTGGCTATTTCTGTTGAGGCTGTGTAAACCTTCTGAAGTAGATCTTACCTTTCCTGCATAGTTTTATCAACCCCTCCCTCCCACTGCAGCTTGGTTTGGCCTGTTTAGAACCAATTGCTGATGTCAGACTATTAAAACTTTGTAGTGATTAAGACTTCCAAGTGTTAACTCTTTTTTTTTTTTTTTTTTTTTTCCACTCTTCTAGCTATTATTTTGGTGTATATACATTTTTTTTTATCTAAGTTGTGGTTTATTGCGGATACTTTAAAGTTATTCAGAGAAAATATGACTTTTAGTGGCAGAATAAAAATTATTACAATAATAGAGAAAAAAGAGCAAATTCAACTTGACAGCTAAAACACTTGAATGCTTATTACTTTTAATAACAGATCTTGTGTGTGTTGCATGACTTGATTTATACTTAAGAGTGATTGCAGAAGGCTCTTTATAGAGCAGTTTATACGTAATTGTTATTTTCACACTTCAGTCTTCAGTATGTAAAGCAGTGTTCATTTGGAAACAGAATTAGCCTATGTAAATTTTACGTTTAGATTTTTATTTTTGAATTACAGTTTTCCATTTTGTAACAGTTGCTTTAGAGTTTAAACATGGCAAAAGTTTCTCAAGTGGTRTTTATTTTCCTCATGGAGGAAAATATTTTAAAATATTAGCATCAAAGTAAAGACATTGCCTTGTTCATGTCATTCATCTCATTCTCTCCCATTACTTTCAGACCCCAGTCTTGCAGTTTGTAAAATAAGGGACTTAAGGAGATGGGCACTGGGAAAGACTCTGGGAGGCAAGGGATGGATGAAGAGTGGATGAAGTAAGGTGGAAATGAAGAGAGGGGGATAGAAGAGTGGCATGTACCTGGAAGGCTAGGAGGAAAAACAACAGGTCATTTTGCTGTTCCAGGATTGATAGCACTAGTTCAGCTGGTCCTTTATCAAGCATACTTGCACCAGACTTTTTCTGCAAACTATTGTGGATACTTGGGGTTTTATTAAAGGCAGAAATAAATTCTCAGAATTGTTCTGCCTTTTGCTATTCAGAAACAAAGATGATTTTTTTTTTTTTTTTGGAAAAAAACTACAATAACAAAGCTGTGGCAAGCATACAATACTACTGGCAAAATCTAAAACATWGCTTACTACCAAAAGACATCAGAGAATTTAAAATAGAAGCCAGGAGAGTAAGAATGCTTTGGCCTGAATTATTAGGCCATTTTTGTTGCTCCTAAACCTGTAAGCATTTGTTTGCTCGCATTTTATTTCTAATTCATTTTCTAGAATATTATCAGATAGAGCTGAACAAACTGTTCTTGGGCTTTTCAGTTATTGCAGAAATAATTGATCTGAAAGGGTTACTCTTCAGTACTCCCTAGAACTCCTACTGAACTTGACTTTCKTCATTGTTATGCAGCTTCTTGCAGTTTCCAGTTTTCCTTTCTTTAATGGTGATTTTTTTTTTTCTTTTTTACTGTCTTTTTATCTGAAAACAAGTGGAATTAAGGTGTTTCTTATTTCTTGTCTAGTGTTTTAGAAGACCAAGGAGAGTTTTCTAATCTCACTCAAGTGAGATTTGTCAGTGAGCATGTCTGAAATGGTGTATTGCAGATAAGATCATAACAGTGTATCATGTAAGCTTTGATGTTTGTTCTTCTGTACTAGAAGTAGCTCCCTGATGCAACTATGTAATTGATGTGCCTCTTTCATATTGTAGTTATTGTCATTTGTCCATCCTTGTTCTCGGTAATTTTCAAATGAGGGCATCCTACCGTATAGCACTGTGTAGGTTTTTAGTAGTCTCTGTTTTTCATTAGTCCATGAATTTTTCCTTCGTATTGTTGAATATTGTCCTGTTTCTGTCACCATTTGTCATGGTAGTTTCCTATATGTTGTTATCACCTGCTTTTCTAAAATGTACCGTAGTAACACCATCTGAACATGATATTTTCTTTGCCTCAGGGAAATAAAAAGTTTTAAAAGGAGAAAGTAGTAGATCAGTCTAGCATAATCTAACTTATAAAAGTACATCTTTATGCTATTTTATGTTATTGCAATCTTCAAGCATTCTGCTAAACTTGTTGTCTAGCCTTGCATGTACTGCTCACATGCGGAGACTTACCTTGGTGGAGAGGTATTAGGAGGGAGAGGAGGAGGAAAAGAAAGTCAGGCTGGCTTCATTCATGAGACTTAGCTGAGTTAGTGTGTAGTACCTTGCAGTACTTGAGGTACTGTTGTACCTGAAAGCTTTCAAGTGCGTGTTGTGTGCCAGTGTTTGTAAAGGTTTCCCCTTTATGATTTCCCTTTTCTTCTATGGAAATGTCTCTGTTAAATTTTTTCATATGGAAGAGCGCCTAGTTCTTTGTACTGTTATTATTTAAAGAATCTCACAGATGAAATACGTTTTCCAAAGTGGATTCTCCGTTGTATAAACATGCTCTGCATGTTTGTTTGTTCTCGTACTCTTATTCACTAAACGAATACAATGGTCACGTGCAGCTCTGCCTTTCACCGTGTCTAATTAGACTTTTCAAGCTGTGAGAAATACCTATGCTTGTTCATCTCCTTGCCTTTTTTTTTTTTTTTTTTTTTTTTAAATGCAAATAGGAATTGAAGTCATAGGTATTAGGATAATGAAGTTTGGGGTTTTTTATATAAAGAGATTTAGAATAGAGTAGTCTTGTGTGTTTGTTCACCCCAGTCTTTGAGAAGCAGCAGCTTTGGAAGACAAACAAGAAGTAATCTCCAGGTTAACTTATGAGTTTGGAAGTACAGCACAACAAAAAGGAAAGGTGGGAAATTTTAAGGGTAAGAGAGTAGTTAACATACCTAAGGGATAAGGTTCTTGCTGCAGAAACTTCCTTAAATCTGCGAAAGGAGAAACTTTTTCATATATTGTAATCCTAAACTGCAGCTCTCTCACTGCTTATGCATTAATACCACAAATACTCAGGGTGCAGTTTTCAATTGCTTGTTTCGTGTTGCTCCCTGTGTTTTCTCACATGTAAGCAAGTTTGCTAGAAACTACATGTATACACAGACACACAAATATATATATTTCTATGTGAAGTGTGTTTGTATATGTTTTACAGTTAGATAACTGGAAGTTAGCTTGGCCTTTAGTCTTTAATTTATTGCTTCTCTGTACAGCAGGAGGATTGTTTTTGTTGCCTGTTTGACCTGGGAATCTCTAATCATGGAGAATAGTTGCAGTTTTTACCCATTTATTTTATTATAGAATTGAGGACAAAAAGTTTACCTGTCCCATTTAGAGCTGTTATCTTGTGAACATTTTTAGAAATGGGTAATTTGCCTGATTTAGGTTTGTGGGTCTTTTTGTTTTGTGGTTTGCTTTTTGTGTGTGTGTGTGTGTGTGTATGTGTGTATTTTTCTGCTGTCCTCCACACCATAGTGCTGCATAGTGTGTTTTTGTTTTTACAAACACCTCCATGGTTTTTCCTTCTCAGTATATAGAGAACAGTACATGTGTTGAATGCATTTCTGCAAAGGAGAACGTACAACATCATGTTAAATCTGCATACTTTTCCCTCCCTTGTGGCTAATATTTATAAATACTGCTTTATAAAGTTTGTAGGAAAAATCTATTTGTCCTACCTCTGTAAAAGTAGGAATTGGATTAGTATGGATATCTCCCCCTTCTTTGTATGGTGTGCAGAAGATATTATTGAATGTTCTCCTGAAAACAAATATTGATGACAGAGATATTGTAATAACTATTATAACTTATCAGAAAGAAATTGGTGAGAGTTTTTGACAGACCATTTTAAAAGGTTTGTAAATCTGGAAAAAAATCACCTTTTCTTTTGTTCTTTGGCGAGTATAGTTTTATTCACCAAGATCGAGTCATCTTTTATTTCTTCTGTTTCTTTTGCACTTGGAAAAAGCTATTCAAGTGCCTACCTGTATTGACAGATTAATTTTAAAGAATAAAACAACACTAAATTGATATGCTTTGTAATCTATTCATACTTTTTTTTTGAAATAAGAAAAAATTGTGGAAAAAGGAATTGTGAATCACCTTCTATTTTTCCTTTATATTAGGATGATTTTAAAATGATCATTTAAAATGACTTTAAATTCATGCTAAAATTTAAATTTCAGTATTATGGGAGGGGAGAGGGAAAAGCAGTAGCACTTGGATGAATTCTTAATGTCTCTTACTTGGACACATTTTAAAACACGTGATATAGGCAGTACAGGTTCAACATCTATTTTACCATGCTTAAACTTGTTAGCTCTCATTATAAATTCAAAGTACGTGAAAACTGTATGTTGAAACTACTTCTGAAACAGTGTCAGGAACATATATACTATGTGTGTTTATTTTGTTTTAAGTAAGGCTGAAGTAAGAATGTGACAGATGGATGATCAACTTGTATTTTTGTGTTCAAGTGTTTTTGTGTAAATAAACTCAATGATTGATTTAGCAAATTACTCTCAATTTTCACTATGTATTCCAGTGTTACTTTTTTTTCCTGAACAGTATGAGAAAAATTAAAATATTTCTAAGCTTTCATCTGTTTTGTCCTCTTGAAGGTTTTATATTTGTAGTTATCTTATTGAGTGTCTGTAATTTAAAAATTACAGTAAAAAGCAGAAACGGGAACTCTAAAAGTTGCAGTAGGCATGTGGGGAAGAACAGGAGAGTATGATAGGGACCATCATCTGCCTTAAAGTCTTATAATATTGACTTTTCCCTCATTGACTGTAGAGTTGATTGAATGCAAATGAAAACAGGCAAAAAGTTTCCCTTATGTTAAAAGTAGGAGTGACATGTATGGGAGGTAGGAGTGGCTAAACTTCCCTTGGATAAGCAAATGAAGACAGGAGTTGTGATGGGAAGCAGATGAGAGAAAAAGGAGGAGCATCCCTTTTAAACAGAACGAACTTGCTCGAATAAGTGCTCTGCAGCAATGAGGATTGGTCATCAGTTTGGAGGGTTTGTTAGTTTTCTAAGCTAATTCTGAAAGATAGTGTTTAAATGTCTTGTAGTCTCAAGTCTCACAGCTGGCTGAAGCCTCAGACTAGTGTCTCCCTGGATGTGTGCTGCTTAGCAAGTGGTGCAACCCGTGATGGAAAACTTACTTTAGTGCAGCAAACAATTACAGGAAATCAATTTTTATTGAGCCCTGATGAGGCCACACCTGGAGTGACCTGTATCCAGTTCTGGGCTCCCTAGTGTCAGTCCCAGTGACAGTACGAGAGAGATGATGGACACAAACTGAAACTCAGGAGGTTCTGTATCAGCAGGAAGAAAATGGTTTTTASTGTGAGGGTGGTTGAACAGGTTGCCCAGAGATGATGTGGAATTTCCATCCTTGGAGATACTCAGAAGTAGGACATGTTCTTGGGCAGCCTGCTCAAAGTGACCCTGCTTGGGACCCAGGTACACTCGACTAGGTGATCTCCAGGGCTCTCTTCCACCCTCAGCTGTTGGGTGAAATTTGAATGAAAGCCAAGGGCTTTAGCTTTATGGTGTTGGACTTACATGTTAATTAACACAGTGAAGCAGTGTCATAGTTGTCATGCTTGAACTTTATGATTAGCTAACAAAGCCTTTGTGCTGGTTCTTGGTGCCTGCCTTGAGGACTATTAACACTTAATGACTATTAGCACTTTGCTGTTATGATTTAGGAGGAGGTTATAAAACTATCTTTGCCCAAATTAGTGCTCCCTATATTCGATATTAGTGTCATATGTGAGTGGGTGTATTCAACTGAACTGTCTTTTGAACTAAAAATAGCGTGAAAAAAGTCATAATCTCTCCACCAAAATTTAGAATATTTAAAATATTTTAACTTTTTCAGGTACTCCTTGACTAATAGTTTAATGTTGAACAGTGTTTTTTAAAAACATTGTTTCATCAAAGAAGTTTTGAAAGTTACTTCTGCGCTAATAAGATTTATGCTTTTTGTTATCTTGACAAGCTGATTTAAAACTTTTGTGCTATGATTGATGGAATAAAACCGCTGACTGTTCTTTTCCCAGGACACAGGAGAGGGGTGAAAAGTTAGTTTTCAGTTAAGTTTATTTTTGGTAGAAATAGGAGCTAGACTTCCTTCTGAAGCCAGTTGAACAACTTGACAAAAAGCAGGTCTTTGGCACAATAGCATGTCTTTGTGTTCAGAGCTAGCTCTTCACTTATGAAGTCTAGACATACAACTTCAACTATGAAAGTCTCAAATTGGGAAATGGTATGTTTTAAAAATATCTTGCAAAGGTCTGATTTTATGTTTATGGAGTCACCCTCGAAGGATCATGTGTTTTTCTGCTCTCTAATTTTGTGTTAGTTAAGACTCTCTCTCTTTATTCTTCAGACAAATTTTCACTTTCCAGATTGTAGATCAAATTGGCAGTTTCAGATAGAAAGTTCCCCCAGAACTTCTTTTTCTGAGGATGTATAATGTCATATATGATATCTTGGTGCCTTAAGCCTATTCTTCTAAATGTTGGACAGTCATTAGAAAATCCTTTAGGACATAGGTGATGTTTCATGTTGTATTGAACTACCCTGTGTAAATAGTTGTAATATTATTGTTGTAAGTTCTGAAAGATGCTGGTGCTTTCTGTTTGCAGCAAAAACATTTAATACATGATGTTCTAATACTATTTTATTAAGAGAGGGTGACATAATCTTTTTCCATCTACTGGGTTTGAGATCTGTCTTCTGAGTGTCTATGATGTTCTGTTTATTCCCAAATGATAGGAATGTGCATCAAACAGCTTGGAAGACAGTCATTTCAAGTTGCTTTTTTGCTTTCTTTAATCTCTTGATGTAGATAYCTCTAAAATATTTCTCCTCTGTTTAACATTCAAGTACAACGACTTTTAGCTTATTGATTTACTGTGTATAAACCTGAAAGTTAAGTGCTAGATTTTGTTGTAGTGTTTATTCAGTTTCTGTGTTCAGGTGCTGTGCAGCCAATTGGTTGATTGTTTTGTATTGCCATCTCTGAATATTTTCTTCAACTTTCAAAGATGAAACATGCTGTCTGATGAAATGTAATTCCTGTAATTATCCAAAATTGAGTTATTAGTTGAACTAAGAAAAGTCATTCTCATTTTAAAAAATTAAAAATAAAACCAAAAAGCTGTCTATGAAATCTGCTAAGATTTATTATGTGCAGACCTCCTTCTCACTAGAATTCTAGGCCTGTAACAAAACATTTATGCTTAACAGAAGTATATGCAGCACTTACTTTCAGATTGTTTCCTATGTATTCCCTAAAAGCATATTTCTAGAATGGTTACAGTATAGAGATTTTTCTCTATATTTAATAGAGAATTGTGTTTAGAACCTTCAGTAACAGTCTTATTCTAAAAGTCTGTGGAGATATGATTATAGTTTTGCCTGATGAAGGTTTTCTTTGTGAATATTGCTAAATGATAATATATGAAGACTAGTCACAGCAACTCTCTAAACAAGTAGAATGTTTTTATTTTTGTCCCTTTTTTGGCCGTGTGTCTACTGCACTGGGTCATCCTATTCCTTATCTGATACAAAAATGACCAAATCTACCAGATTAGTGTATATTATTGTAAAAGTACTTCTATTCTTAGTTTGCCAACTTGCATGCCCAACAGACGGGTGATTTGTTTGATTTTACTGAATGGTGCTCTATAAGTTAATAACTTACAATATTAATTGTGTATTACATAATTGTTACTTAACTCTGTTTTCTTGTAGCAGAAAAAGAAAACAAAGCCATTAAATCCTCCAATCCGTAGAAACTGGGAAAGCAATTACTTTGGGATGCCCCTACAGGATCTAGTTACAGCTGAGAAACCCATACCTCTCTTTGTTGAGAAATGTGTGCAATTCATTGAAGATACAGGTAAGATTGCAAAATTTTTCCTCCAAAAATGCAGTTACAAAACAAGTAATGTATCTCATTTTGCATTTCGAAGTACATCTGGAATGTTAAAGTTATTATGGGAAAAGCCTATTTCAAAAGGGGGTAATTCTGTGTTGTATATTTAATATGACTTTGTGATTGCCTTTTCTCTTCATGTAACGATATCTGATTTGCCTTTCAATAATTGAACATTGGAATTTAAGTTATGTAATGTAATTTTGAGGACTGACTTTTGCTTTCTAATCTCAGCTGAATTTTTAACCAGTAGCGTTCTCGTCTTGCATTTCTCACCATTTCCAGTATATTTAATATAATAAAAACTGATATTCACTCTCTTGAATTTTAGAAAACAGACRTTTCAAAAAAGAAAGTCTACTGACTAAACTGTTTGCATTTTAAAGTTTTGTGGGAGCAGAAATATGTCTTCTGTAAATATTATTTATCATACATACAGTGATTTGTGTGAAAAAGCAGTTTGTGTAAATTCCAGCGTAACATCTTTGAGTTTTTGATAATTCTGAGGAATTTTATGAAATGCACTCTTAGAATGAGGTGGTGGGGGGGTTGTTTTAATACAATGTGGTTTGTGATGCTTCATTTATTTAAAACTTTGCTTGGTYCACTGCAAGTAAAGTATGAATGGGTTTGTTTTCATGTTAAGGTACATCACAGTATGAATCTCATCCCTTTTACTTCTCTGTGGTCATGTGTTTGACATGTCTATTGCTTTCAATCCCTTTCCTGTATGGTCACGAGGCAGGTACAGTCTCATCTTGCTAATCCAACAGCAAAGGCTACATTTAACAGTGGGGAGTTGTGCTGGGGTTTGGGTGTGACCTGTGTGGTGGTGGTTGCTAATGTTTGCATAGGTCTTGCTTGCTGTGAGGATGCATGTTTGCCAGTTTTGAAGCACTCAAGGGAGTGGAAATGAATGGTTGTCGCTGAAGAAAGAACAGGGCATTCTCTTGGTGGATACATGGTGCTAGGTATTGCTGAGCATCAAATGAAGTATTTTTTCTTCAGTGTGTTCTTAGTTCTGTTATAGTGTTGGTTGTACAGCAGTGTTTTTTTCAGGAGTGAAACAGAAGGATTTTCTTTGCTTGGAATGCAAAAAAAAAAAAAAGTGAAACCTCAGGCACTGATCTCTCGGAAATCAGAATTGTAAGCATAAATCTACCTTTAACCTTTATCTCTTACTAATTCCTTGCCTGAAGGTAAGAATTGTTGGGGATTTTTTCCTCCCCTTTTTCTTTTCCTTTTCCTTACCTGACCCAGGGAAAAGTGGAGAAGGAAGGGAAAGGAGTAATATAATGGTATAGATCACTGCAGAAATATCTTGGCTTTACCTGATGTCTGTGGAAGGGGAAAGAAGAAAAGAGTACGTCACTATCTCAGTCCTGGTGTTCTAGCTAATATGTAATGTTGTAGTGGATCTAAGTCAGTAGAATCGAGTAGTAGTATCCTGAGGTTGAGAATGTTTAGTTGAGAATATTCTCAAATAACAAAATTGTGAATTCAGATCTAAGGAAGATTGCTTAAATGCATTGTTGTCTCTTATTCCTTTTGACTGTATAGTAGGCTTTCAAAAAGTGTAGTATTTGATCATGAAGGATTTGTTTCACAAGCTTGTGGTAAAGAGAGAACTACAGTAGCGTAGAAACATGATTACTTTATTTTCCTGTCCTTCCTGGAGTTGTCAAATAATTCAATTGGACAGAAGGTTTAACACTTATTCTTCTCTAATAGCCTATCTTTGAGGTATAAGATATTTAGTCAAGTCGCTGACTTTTTCAAAATGCCAGGGTCTTCTCGGAAGTGCTGACTTGGGACATCCTGCTTCGCTTTTAGCTGAGTGCTTGTGTGTTTGCTCATCGTGGAATGTTGCTCTGCAGGTCCTGAAAGCAGGAGAATTTCCAACTGTAGCTGCTCTGTGTGCTTTTTGTGTGGCTACTGGAAGAGTAGTCCTACTGTTTCTCTTAATCACTTAGTAAAGATGGAATAAAACCTCTCTTTCTGAATCTTGTCACTTTTTTAATTCTTTTTTTATTCTCCTACATTTGAGTCTTTGCTGGTAACTTTTGCTCTTTCCAGATCTTGTACTTGGATGTGGGAGCTTTGTTTTTCTTATGACTTATGTTTATATTGAAAGAGTAGTAATATTCTGTAGATTTCTTATAAGACTGTGAAGCCCTGCTTGAAGTTGTTATGTGTCCTCATTTTGGTAGAATTTCTCTGACTTTGAGAGAAGAACATAAAAACTCATCTGTGTTCAAAGGGAGTGTTTCTCTCAACTGCATTCGTAGCTTGTCCCAAAAAAGAATGACAGCGTTGACTTTGGGACTAACTCATAGTAAAATCCACGTGTCCAACTTGGGTGTGTTTGACCTGTAGAAGACAAGCCAGGAGGCGTTAGGTTTGGACTAGAGTCCAGGAGGCCATTTCTACTGTGGTAAACTTCCTGTATCAGCAGCTTGACCCTTGGCCTTGAGAAGTCATTCTGCCTTTCAACTGTCTCTTGGCAAGTCAGCCAGCTCTCAGTGCTAACTCCTTCTGACCCATCAGAGTTCAGTCTAACAAAACTTTGCCAAGTATCCTGTGCTTTGGGACCTGAGCCCTCAGAATAACATCTTCCCTCTGTATAATCTGCTGCTTTAGGTCTTTTTGATACTTGCACATAACCATCTTTATTTCAAGGATGGTCCTTTCACTCCCCAGGCACTTGTGCAAATGCTTTTAGTAATCACTTTTTAAAAGTCTTTAATGCAGAACTGCAGTCTGTTCCAATTTTGCTTGAATGAAGTTAATCAATATATTTGTTATCTTTCTGTTCTATACAAAAGGCTAGCTGTTTAGTGTTTCTTTTTTCTTAATTGTTTTTAAAGTACTTTTCTACAGAACCAAAGAAGAGCTTTTTTCCTTTTCTCTTCCCCTCCTCCCCGCTCCCCACCTCCTTGCCAGTTTCTTAGCTGTGTTCCAGGCTTTGGAATTGAAAAATGTTTTCAAATCTCTGATTTGACTCGATCAGAATCTCAGGAGATAAAGTTAGCATTTGATTTGAATGCCTTAATTTTTTCATCATATGCAGAAATTTTAAATTCTAAGAGTATGAGTCATCAAATTACCGTTCTTGATAAGTAGTCCTTAAACCATTTATTGGTTGTAATTTGTTTGATCGTCAAGAGGTGCTTGTGTCTTTATGAAATTTAAGCAAAGGCTTAAGTTCCAGATTTGGAAAGCAAGAAGTCTTTGAAAGTCTCATTTAAAATAGATTCTGAAGCATAGTGCGTTTCCTGTATTTTGCTTCTACCTAAGCAATATCTAATATACTCAAGCAGTATACTTGTGTTATTTGTTATCAACTTGTTTCTAATCTCACAGAGTTCAGAAAATGTGACTTGTAAAGACTTTTTAAAAAAATAATTATTCCTGAAGTTTTTTACAAATGAAAAAAGACCTGGTGTCCTGTGGCCAGGTTTGGTATGCAGCTGCTGATATTTTGGTTGCCTCAGCTCTCAGAGGTGATAGTTTTGATATACAATAGTTAAGTTTTGACATTATTTCAAAATTTTTTTTATTTTAGAGAGGTTTTTTTCTGCTTAGCAAAAAGAATGTTGAAAGAAGAGGAGAGTTTTTCTATGTATGATTAGTTTCAAACTGAAGAGGCAATCTTAATTTTTAAAATAATGTATGTCTGTCTCATGAAAAATTATAAATCGGTGCTTTCTATCTTCTGGGTTGTGACTAAAGTTAAAAATAATACAGAACATGCTTTTCTCTGCATTGAGTGCTCAGATGGGAAGATAAGAAAGTGTCCTTGAAGATTTCAACATAAAGCTTTTTCTGTTGGAGGAGCATATTATTTCTGTGCAGAATGCACAGATCTTCTGTATTTCTGTTTAGGTTGGTATTTTCAAGAAATAAGTTTTATTCTGACCTGTTCTTGTTAAATACTTTCTGTTTTTCAGAGGTGGTGTAGTGCTTGCATCCCTTTGGATCCTTTCTTGAATGGTAGTGGAAGTAGCAGCTTTGAGGGAGGGAAAGAAATGGTTAATGCTTAAGCAGATCCAAATCAAATAAGCAGTAAATTTATATTAGAGTCTCCATTTCAGCAGCAAAATGTACTGTTCTGATGCTACTAATACAGAGCGGGAACAGCACATACTATTTCTTATGCTAGAACATATTGATTAAAAGAAATTATGCAACACCATGCAATTATTACCTTAGATTTAATGACTGTCGCTTTTGGGTAAGGAATGAGAATGGCTTGGCTAAATATCATAAACATGTTTATTTGGCCATTAGAATGTCACCCATGGTTGTAGGGTTATGCTTCATTTATCCAATTTACATGTTTGACTTCCTTGTAATTTAGCAAAATGAGTTGCTTGGTTGTTAGAGCTCTTTCTTTTAGGATCACTGATCAAGATAAAATAATTTTGGAACTCACAGGTAAGTAACTTACTAGTGTTGAACTATCAAACTTCCCACTGAATATTTATATATAATGTTTGCAGAAAAGCTATCTTTTGGTAAAGATACTGTGATCTTAATTATTGCAGAACATGCAGGGTTTTTTTATAATTGATGACAAAGTATTGTATAAAAGCTGCTGATGTTTGTATGCTTTTACCTCTGCTGCATTTAGATTTAAGAAGAATTTAACCCGAGAATTAAGGGAACAGCTTACTCTTAATTCTTTGACACTGCTTATTTTCAGTTATGATCTTCCAAAAGAAAGTTTTGATAATACAGTTACTTTGGTGTATTTTGCTATTTTATCCTGGTGAACTGAATACAAGGTCATTTTCTTATATCAATTGACATAAACTTTTCAACTGCATTGTTGATTTGCAAGCTCAGATTTGTGGAAATGTGTTCCATAAGTAGAGAGAAACACTGTTGCCAACAAAACTAAAACCATGTTTTGCTTTAAGAAAATTATAGTGGTGGATAGCTGACCATATTTTATCTACTATTACGTGAAAGTTGAATAACTACCCAGTTTCAAAAGTAGTCAGATTTGTTTGATGTGAGTGTGCAACTTTCTCGAGGGTAATTTAGTGTTTAACAAAAAAAAGTTTTTGCCCCAGTGTGATTGGCATGGTTGAGTTTTATATTTCAAAACCGTGTAAAAATATTTAATGAATGTAGTTCCTTTTATTCTAAAGTATTTTAAGTGTTACTGTTAACTTTTATAGCACGATTATAGTTGTGTAGTGATGTTCTGTTATGTATCGCCATTTCAGTTTGAAGTATTGTTTATGAGTGGGTTTATCCAATAGCTACTGTTACTGATGGTAACTTTCCTAGACTTCTACTTATTTAGTTAAAATTACATGTGTGCATTTTTTGTTTGTGGTGATGTGGGTTTATTTTTTGTGTGTGTTGTTAAATGACACACTTATCTAAAATACAGGTGCCCTAGTTTAGCAAACTTGTTGACAGACTCGAGGGAGACACTTGGCCACCAGAACAGTTAGGGAGCTGGAGCTCATGACCTGGGAAGGGAGGTAAAGGGAACTGGGCTTGTTCAGCTTGGAGAGGATTTCCTTACAAGGTCTCTTCCAACCTAAATGAGCCAGTGATCACTTCAAGATTGGGAGAAGCTTGAGTTTCAGTATTTATGACTTTGTTTCTGTTTTGCAACTTTGGACTTGATCAACAGGGAAAACTGCCCAAATTCAAGTGGATGAGAAAGAGTCATGAGGTTTTTTTTCCTAATGGAGGACCGACTAGGTGATGGACAGAGGAGGAGCACACACATTAATAGATTAATATGTGAGAATCCCTGAAAACTGTAAATAAATGTTTTGAAATAAATATTCATGAACACATGTTGTGCACTTGAGCTGTATTGCTAATTAAAGTATCTCTTCAAAGGGAATATCATGGGAATTATGTAAATAATTTCTAAACAATGAAGATAAGCTCAAGATGTCAGTTTATTTCACAGAGTACTTGTGATTATGCTGCCCCTCTTCATCCTCTCCCTCCCTCTACACCTAAAGCAACCAAACAGTGGCTGTACTGGGGAAGAATGAAATTAAAGTATTTTCAGATCTGTCACCCATTTCTTAATGAGATAAAGAATGTACCTAGCTTTTCTTTGACAGAAACAGAACAAGTGAATTGCTGTTTGTCGTGTCATATTAATTGAAGTGTTTTATTCTTTTGTCAAAGTGAACATGCCATAAAATACAAGATAAGAGTAACACTTCATGAGAAGGTTGAGATCTTGTTTAATAATTGGTTAATGTAAATTATAGAGCTATTCAGCCTCAGATGAGAGACTCATAGTTTTGGGTGAGTCTCAAACTAGAGGCTTAGTGTTTTTAGTATTTAAAAAAGAACATTTCTGTATTCAATGGCTTACATAACTGCAAGAAGCAGTAGTAAAAAACTTGGTTTTGGATGACTTTCTAAGCATGTGAATTGAGCAACTCATTAATCTCTAAATGCTATTGTTCATGTAGGATTTTTGATGTATCAATGAATGTGAATTTATTGCTAGTGTTTTCTTACTTGGAAAGAGTTTGGATTCCTAGCACTGTAATTACAGTGTGTACATAAGCATTACCGTTGTGGACCAGTCTGGCAGAGGTTCCTGTTCACACAGAAAAGTGGAATCACTAGACCACTGGTACTGTGTGTTTTTGCAGTTCAGTGTCTTTAATGGTTAACGTGTTTCTTTTTCAGGGATTTACATTTATATTTATATTCCTGCCTTAAGTTTCTGAACTAACAATTGTGGCTAGCCTTGTTGTGCTCTGTAAGAAACACCTTTTTTGCATGATTTTTTTTTCTGTACCCGTTAAGGATTATGTACTGAAGGCCTGTACCGTGTTAGTGGAAATAAAACAGATCAAGACAATATTCAGAAGCAGTTTGATCAAGGTAATTTTATATTTTATTATTTAAAGCCAAAACAGAGTTTTAATTCTCCATAGATTTTTATCAGATAGTGCAGCATAAATGAGTTGTATCTGTGACTGACTTCTATAGTACTGAATGCTTAATGCCCTTGTGTACTGTATTGGTGCAGCCCATTTTATAACCAGGGATACAGTGTGTAAAACCAGCTCTGACTGGTTAYAAAAATCCATCTCTGTTCTTTGTTTGTGATGTTTGTGGATTTCCTTTTAGGAGAAACTTATCAATTAGATGAACCAGTTTGATCTTGCTTAGCATTTCTTACCTACCTACAGATATTTTTGTTTTGTAACCTCTCGAATTGCTATTAGTTACCTAGCTGAAATGTTGTATCTTAGGTTAGTAGTTCATCAGTCCTAGACGTTTACCTTCTTTTTGCTTAAAATAAAAAAAAAWAATAATTACTTTAGTGAAATAATCTGGATTAGCAGTTAAAACTTGATAATGAATTTCTAATACAGTCTTTATCATAATGCTAGAATATATTGGAATATGGTTTGTATATTATGCTGTTTGTTTTGATGCCTTCAGAGAAAAGACTTGCATTATTTTTTTCTCATATTTTCTCTTTTAGATTATATTCTTGATTTTTGTATTTAAAATTTAAATTCATGATTAATATCCAATAGTATTTTTTAAGTCTATGAAAAATAAATCATCTCAGTAAAATTTTTACTCTGTGATAGGCCAAACATTTATTTTTTAATGCTATATTCATGCTATTCTAGGTCTGTTTTTAGTCTGAAATGCTGGATATTCTTCAATCACCTTACTACAGGATGTTCTAGAGTTTCAAGTTGTTATAAATAAAACTGTTGTCAAAAAATCACCTTTGAAACAATTGAGTTGGAACATATTTGGGGATCTACAGCCTGGGATGTTTCCACTTCTTTTGAATTAAAAATTACGTAGCACTCTGGATTTTGAGTTTTTAAAAAACTAGTTACAAAACACAACTTCTGGTAGTTGGAAAGTTAACAATAAGTTGGTGTGACCATATKCATTTTTTTGGCATATTTTGTTGTCTGTGCTTAAAAGACATAAAATATGCCCACATGAATAAGATCCCATTAATTATTAAAATTTATGTACTTCGCATTAATTTTTTTTTTTAATTGGGGAAATAGAATTTTAAACTTACTGTTAGACAAAACTAATCAATCAGAAGTCAGTTAGTGTCCTTATGGAGAGTTAATGTACTGGGTGTGTCTTATGTGTTTTGGGTTTGTTTTATTTGTTCGTTTTTCCTTCCTGTCAGACTTTTCCTTACTTGATTATATAGGGGTCAAAGATGTCAGTTAGTGCACTGGTGCACTTTTTCGTGTGCTATTAAAGTTTGGAAACACTTTCATTTTTGGTATTTTTATGAAATTTCTATTTTCATTAAAATATTGTGAGAAATAATAACTTTAGGTTTTGCTTATATTACTGTTACACTTTATCTTGCAGATCATAGTATCAGTCTCGAATCTATGGAAGTGACAGTAAATGCTGTGGCTGGGGCTCTCAAGGCTTTTTTTGCAGATCTGCCAGACCCACTGGTTCCTTATTCTTTGCATCAAGAATTGTTAGAAACATCAAGTAAGTAATAAATGATTTTGTCTTTCTCTGCTTGTATTGATTGCACGTGCTGTATTTTTTTAAAATTCATTGCAAGTTGAAATAAACAGCTGCATTTGAAAGATATTTTTTAATTGCTTAGGCATGTGCATTTTATTGGTATGTTTAAAAACTATAGGACAAAAGTAACCTTATTGTATTTATTTTTTTCTAATTTTTTTTTTTTATTTTCCATCCTTCCAGACTGTTTAATTGGAGGAATCTGTTTTGTTTCATTGTGTATATTGCTCTGCATATGATTACAGTTCTTAGAACTGTGCTTCAGTTGTTAATGAGCTTGTATTCCTTCTATAATACAAATCATCATGGAGGGGAAGTGCAGACTGCAGAATGTTTAGTTCTTCAGTGTTTTAGTGGCTTTCTGTTTGTTTGCTTTTGTTGCTTTTTTTTTTTTTTTTAACACAAGTGGTATAGTACCTCAAAAGTGTATTTATGTACAATAGTAATTTATGGGAGATAATTTTGTGTGAGTGGGTGAGCTATAATGTTCCTCTGTATGTAGATATTTTTTAGGATTACACGGACTCCTCCAATCCTTACACATATGCTTGAAGTTGGTTTGCAGGAAAGTCCTGTTTTCCTGTTTTCTGTACTGTAAAACTTGTAGCTTCTGAAATTTTGTTTTAATTGACAGATCCAGAGTTACATGAACTTAAATTATTTCATTTCAAGTTACAAAACAGTATCAACTTGTCATTATATGTAGCAGTAACACAAGTAACTCTAACTTATTTTATTCTATAGTCCTTTTCTATTTGTGGCTTAATTGCTGTTTAAAATAAACAATATTCTGTGAGTCTGTGAAAATCTTTTTCCTTCAAAATAGTATTTGACTAATTGACAGCCTCAAAATACTCACCTTCATTAAAGTACCTTCCTTCCCTAAATTCTCTATAGAACCTCACTCTGAATAAATCTTACAGAATTATTTTAAGTTGCAGTGTTTTGTAAACAGAGGAAAATCTAACAGAAAATGATCCTATCACATTGTTACTTATCATTCTATGAGCCAGCAATGAGTTAGTAAAGTGACTTTCTGCTGTTAAATAGAATTATTTATCTATCCTTAAATAYAGAAAAATATTTGCATTATTACCTCCTTATGATGGAGAATTTGATYTTTGCAGTAATGCATACTTGAGAATTTTACACATTTTTTTTGGTATTTCTCTGTGGTTACCTTTATATTGGKGGGTGGAAAAGGAGTTTTAGCAGCACTTTACTTGGTCTTGATAAATATATGATAAAATGTCACTTATATCTGTAGAGATCCTGGATAAAACAGAACGACTGCATGAGTTAAAGGAAATTGTGAAGAAATTCCCTCCTGTAAACTATGATGTCTTCAAATATATAATAACACATCTAAACAGGTGTAGTATTATCTTTCTATTARATTTTTATTTGTATCAATGCAAACAAAGATTTGTATTAGTAACAATTAGTGGACCATCAAAGCTGAATATAATTTTGCATTGTTCACTTCTTAGTATAGAAGTTGAAACTAGTAGTTAAAAAGGCTGATTGGAAAGCGCTCTCAAGAAAATACTGCATATCTTGGGGATTTTTTTCTTTAAGTAAAGCATAAATATTTTAGAAAAATAAATATGAATGTTACTTTCATTGAGAAATAGTGTCCAAGTATSCTTTGGACCCAGTTTATTCAAAACAGAGTGTGTACAATTGCAGTATTTGGAATAAATAATGTGTTTGTTAATATGTAAGTCTATCCTTTATAGTTGGTACTATAAATGCTTTGTAAATTAATGAAAATTTTTTTTACAGTAGTAATTCTAGTGCTTATTATGACTTTCACATTTTTGGAGTCTCTGGATTATAGCCAGCTTTCTCCCCCCTCTACCCTCCGCTTTCTGCAGGAAAACTGCAGCTCTCAGTCACTTAATATTCTGTCTACTATAAAATAGGACTGACATAATTCCAGCTGAGTATCTTAGCTGGGAATCTTTGTTTCTTAGTTTTATTAATATGTAATTTGTAATGTTCATAGCTAGATAAAATTGTGATATTAATTTAAAAAACAAAATAGCTTTGGAAAACAGAATTCTGACTTTTCTAGACTATCAATAAAAAAATACAGATTGTGAGATGGCATTTAATTGTAGATGATAACTTTARCACACCAAAGAACAGAACTGCTTTTCTTTTAATTGTGTTTTTTATTACAATAGCACTGTAATAATAAATTTATATGATATGTGAAGAATCTGTTTCAACACCTAAAAAAAAATAGGACAAAATTAAGGACAACAAACATGATTGGAGTTCTATGTCATACATCGAAGAAAAATAAAGATTATTTATCTTATGTAGTAATACTGTATCTGGACAATTATAGAAATGCAAGTAGAAGCAGAAAATTTAATTAGAATTTCACCATATAGAAAGCTGATAATTTCAGCTTTCATTAGCAAGTCATTATATCTAGACCACAAGTATTTCTCATGTCAAGAGTGAATTTGATTAACTTAAGGTCTTATTATATCATTTCAGTCCCTAGCAATTGAAGGAAAAACGCATAAGTACAGAATTTCAAAGTTCAAATATGTCTTCAACCTGAGAAGAATTCTTATCTTTCACTTAAAAGGAGAGCACCCGTACCATGACACTTTTAAATTCTGGGACTTTTCTTAAAATGTCTCAGGAAAGGGCATCTGCTTCAACTTCTGCGTCTTGATTTTAGTGGAATTTCCACTGGTTGGAAGTTGCGCCAAATTCCATTAATAGCCAATACAAAAGTAAAAATGTGCAGAGATCTCTTTGAACTGATATTTTGGTTTAGTGTTTATTTTTAGCATACAATAAAGTATGATCCCTTTTTCCTTTGAGTACCATGTCAGTTAATAACTACCCGTCCTGTAGGAAGAAGTAGTTTCATTCT
>PTEX01000004.1:6178735-6288913 GCA_003342815.1 Eudromia elegans | reverse complement strand
CTGGACATTTTACTGAGCTTGACTTAGTAAAATGTGATGTCCTCTAGCTGGTTGAGGAAGTTGAAGGGTCTTTATTGTTGTCACTTCAAGAAAACAGATGGAAAGTTTTTGAGCTTTTCTCTTGATTCAAAATGTAATCAGACGTTCATCTGTTAGCTGTCAAATCTGAAAATGTTTTTGGTTTCCAGGTTTTTCTCTTTTATAATTGCTTTCAGAAAACAAGGRCTACTGTTTTAATGGATAGTGGGAGACAGGGAACAAAAATCCTTAAGGTTTAAAAGTAATGCCTACAGTCAGAAAATAAGGAAACCAGGTTTAATTTTAGCTGTTTGTTTACCGTATCCCATTTTTAATTAATTGTGTGCTTGTTGTTCTTGTTTCCAGGGTTAGTCAGCAATATAAAACCAACTTTATGACTGCTGATAACTTATCGATTTGTTTCTGGCCTACTTTGATGAGACCTGATTTTGAAAACAGAGCATTTTTATCTACCACCAAGATTCACCAGTCAGTAATAGAAACCTTCATTCAACAGTGTCAGTTTTTTTTCTACAATGGGGAGGTGGTAGAAGCACCTACCACAACAGCATGTCAGCCCCCACCTTCCAACCCAGTGCAGATGGTGGAACCGATGGTACCTCTGCAGTTACCRCCACCCCTGCAGCCTCAGCTGATACAGCCCCAGTTACCAGCAGACCCTCTTGGTATTATATGAGGTGATTGCAGACAGCCTGACATTGGACAGTAAGGAAAAGCTTATAGACATGCATGTTTCAGGATACAGTAATGTACTTCATATTTATGAAAAAAAATCACATCCAACTGATCGGACATGTTTTTGTTATATCCTGTACTGTGTTCCTCATTTGTACACGCTGCAGATGATTAAAAAAAATGTGATAAGCATGACTGGAGAGGTTTAATTTTCAAAAGCAAAAATAGCTATAAAGTACAAAGCTGCTGCTGCATGATACCTTATTGCAATCACTATATCATTCCTGTGACAGTTTGTCACAATATATTGTGAATAAAATTTTTCTATAGAAATTTAATGATTTAAAAATACATTTATGAAACATTCAATGCTTACAGCCTGCTTTATGGCTGTTTTTGTTATTTAACATGCTATTTTTGGCAATTTTATTCACATTCAAGCGTTCTGTGTAAATGACAAAAGCCCAGCTATAGTTTATTTTGTAATCTCCTGGTTACTTATGTGAGGGTATGCTTAGGATGACTTATGGATGAATGGAAAATGCACTGTTGAGAACTTTACAGTCCCTTACCTTCCATCTTTACTTTTAAGTAAGCCTGTGGAGAGTTTGTTAAGGGTGGGTAAGCTTGCTTCTTATTTCTTACAGCACAATACCAAGGACATGCTTGTTGTAAAAGTGAGTTTCAGATATTGTACAAAAGTTTTGATGTTGCCTACTTATTTCTTTTATGTTCCATTACTGAACTAAACATTTTGTAAAACTGTTAATTCTGTAAACAGCTGCATGTTTAAAAGATCATTGATGGTCTTGTAAACTTAATCTAATATATTTTAGATATTTTAATTTTTCCCACTTGGGAATACATTTAGTGTTTAGAAAATAGTTCATGACATTTTCATATGAGGTTATATAACTTTTCATACATAAACATGAACTTTGTTGTAGTAAAATTCTCTAAACCAAACAACGTTTTAATCTAGGACTTCAATTAATCTATTCTTTGAATCTATTTTTATGGGACCCTTTAAAGATATCAAAAAATGCATTGCTAATACATAGCAATAAATACTTTGGGTACTGACAATTAACCTCTTTGGAGTGTGTATATATATAAAAATCGCATAAACTTGTATTCATATTTTTTTCCTGTGGTATGTTGTACTAAAAATTTAAATGACTGATTTTGGTTTTGCACCATTTTTTTAATGATATATTTTTTCTTTTATTTTCCTTTTACATTGGTACCAATTTTGCTGTAAAACAATGCTGCTTAATTTAAATCTTTTGGTTAAATATTTTATTAGTAGTTTAAAAAAAAAAATAGAAGGTTACAAACTGTAGCAAAGGGGCGACCATAGATAAAGACTATTTGTGAGAATTCTCATAGCAGCTTCTTTTTTTTTTTTTTCATCCTCAAAATCTACCGTTTTAGGTCTGCAAAGAAAAAAGTTTTGACTCATACAGCTGCTAGAATGTTTTGTGTAGTTGAAAAAAAAAAAAAGCTTTCTGGTGGTCACTGTTGTAATCTTCACTTATAACAAGATTTAAGATCGTCTTGTATGTATTATAGTAAATAGATGATTTTGAGAATTAAGGCTCTTAACAGTTTGATTTGCTCCATTTTCCTAAAATAAAAATTGCCTTTCCCACTTAGTGTCCTAGGTATTGTACTTCTAATTATGTCTTGGATTATCATTTTAGATTACTATGATACCATAAACCTGGCTGCTGTTAAAGTATGTGTATATTATAAATTCTTGATATTGTGTTATATTCTTGCAAGTAATTATCTTTTCTAAGAAAACACAAAACAGAAAAAAAGAGAAGCCACCCCTATTCCTATTGCAAAGCACACAGGAATCGATAGTACAAATAAAGTCTGTCCTGTAAATTGTAGTATTCCTAACATGTTCTACTTTTCATCYGCTGTCTATATAGCCTTTATTTATAGTTGTCAGTCCAACATTGGCATGTTTAGCAAAAAATATTAAACTTCAAGAGTTTTATAAACTTATTTCTAGGTTGCTAAAGAATTTATTTTTCTACTATAAATGGTATAGACAAAGTATCACCTGTACAGCAAGCAAGCCTATTTCTTATAGAAGTAAGCTTAAAAATAAATGCCAGTCATATCCATATTTAAAAGTTCTATCTAGTAAAGTATCTCCAGTCTTTGTAATGTGAATTACCTTTTAAACTTTCTACGAATTCAGAGTTGTTTGCCATAATATTTAACTGAGCTTTGATTTAAAATTTTTAGAATAATCTTCTACATTCCGTTTCATCGCGAACKTCCGTGTTGTCAGATGTTCTCAAATATTTGCCGTATCTTTTACTTCATGTGAACGCAGATGTCACTAAATCGCTTATTTTATTACTTGCTTAAATTCTGCACTGGAATATGGCCAAATTAGAAAATATTGTTAAATATACTGGGTTAAACATTAGATGGAAAAAATTCAGAAGTAAATTTACATGACTGTCATGCAGAGCAATTTCTTYCTGCAGAGAGGTGGCTTCATAGGAGTGTTCCATGTGGGAAGGTGGATGTGTGTGTGTGTTAGGTACACTTGGAAATTTTGGAGTGCTTGTGTTCCAGTACACAAGCCCATGTGCTTGCAGGCACATACACCCACATAGTATAAKTTTCTTTTTTTTTTAAAAAAAAAAAAAAACAACTAGGAAATTATACCATCCATATTAAAGATTTATACTAGAGCTTTCTCTCTTACTATTTTTATTAGCGCTATAAAATGAGGAGGCATGCTGATATATACAGATTCCTCATACTTTGGCTAATGTAGTCCTTGATAGTTTTGTTTTAATGAAAATCGAAACAATAACTATTTTTAAATGTGAGCATTTTTACAGTAATAACTATCTTGATAAAAAAGATAAAGATATATATTACTTTGGCTTGAGCATCTCAGTGACTATGGAGTAGTTTTTTGTCTTTTAATGTAATTTTGTTATAGACATTCTGTAGTGTATTGTTTTTCAGTGTTGCTTCAATGATTCTAAAATTCCATACTTGAGTTATAAAAGTGCCATTTCAAGTAATGTTTAACTGGTTATGTTAAAATTTCTTACCTCCCATGATTTTGTAGATTTTTAACCTGTAGAGTGTAAATAGGTCACAAGTGTCAACTTAAGAGAAAAGAACACTTCTTTTTTACCATTGTGTGTTATCTCCATTATTTCAATACTGGTGGTAGGCAGTTATAGCTATGTCTATTTTTAGTTGCTGGAAGTTGGCTGCTAATATTTATGATCATTTTTTAAAAAAATATCAATTAGAGAGTGTCAGCAAAAATTGCCCTTAGCTTCTATGTTTATTTCATTTTTTACAGTAATTGTGATGCTGTTTGTCAACTGAAGAATTACATATATATATTCACAATTTTTAAAGTCAGACTTATTTGTTCTTTGTTTATAATGTAATCCTCTGTTGCTACACCAACAGAATACTGCAGTGAATTAAATATCAGTGAAGCTTATTCTGTATAAAAGATGCAATGAATAAAATACTAAGATGCTTATTGTGTATAATGTTCAGTTTAGTTGCCTGCTAAATTTTTCAAGGCAAAAGCACTCTATTGTCTCTTCATGGACATAGAAATGGAATTTAGCTGTAAATTTTGCTAAACGGAGTGTACCAAACGCTGCAGGAACTCATCTGGGTGGGAGGGGCGTCTCTCTCTTGAGTCTCTTATTTCTCTCGAACTGCTGAACTCTGGAAGTTGCTCAGTTGTGTGACTGTTTAAGAAGCAAAGCAGGTTAATAGGGGGTAAGTGTTGGKCTGGCGTGGCRGTSGAAACYCGGGCACCCTCCGTCCAGGGGCACRTGCGCTTCCCCTGCAGACCAGGCCTSAGAAGTGACGCGCTGCGGGATGCTCTCTGTGGAGCCACGCCACGCCTGCGACGTTCGCTAAGCTCGCTTGCCTTTTCACTRGATTGAGTTGCTCTGCAAGAAATAGGCTAAAATTACAGAAATTATTTTTTTTCAGATTTCTCTCCTGCTAGAAGAATGGTTCAAAAGCGAAGAATTATTTTTGCTTGCATATTTTGTTTTGATTTTTCCCTCCTTCCCTTCTCCTCACCCCCCCCCCACTGCGAGTTTTTGAACCTGAAATAAAAACTGCATGGTTTGAGAGCAATTTTGAATTCTGAGAACTGTGTATTGATCGTATTCTGCTCCCTGCATGGAATAAACCCAGCTCTCGCTTCAGAACTTGATACATGTCCTGCTTTTAGTTCTTGTGCATGCACCATCGATGCCTAATTCCTTCCATCTGTCTTGAGTAAGAGAGCTAGTGTAGAAATAACTGCAGAAACTTCCCGGGAGCCTTCAAATTTGAACACTGTTAAGTTTTATTATAAATCAGGGCATTCAGCTGTTGGTCATTTTAATCTCAAATGGAATGTTTCTTTATATCTTAGTGTGAAAATCTAATTCTTTTAGATGGTCTTATAAAAAAATKTCTTTCATAAGTCTGAGGTATATAGCAATACTTGGCCTCTACATCGTGTAACTTCCTGATGAGTAACTGTTCATAGGCAACCAAAGTGTAAAACTGGTATTCCCATGAGTCAAGTTTATTCCACCAGCTGATTGATAGAGTTTCCAGGGAATCTGGAAGGATGAATTTGATGTGTCATAGTGACTGCTGAAACACTTCCTTTGCTTATCCACAGCTCCCTTCCCCAGGTGCGTAGCTGGCACTTGTTTTGGTGATTCCCTGTTTGTTTCTCATGGTAGAGCACGTGTGGGCCTGCAGGTCCCTGTCCGTGCTGTGCAGAGATGAGTGCTCCATTCTGGTGACTTCCATGTCGCAGAACAGGGTTTAATATACCTGAGTACATCATTAATAATTTGTCCATTACTGATTTAGAAAATGCAAAGAATTAAATACTTACACTGAATGCCTACAGCAACTTGTGGCTTTTTTTTTTTTTTTTTTTTTACCCTCCAATTTTATGAGCATGATAATGATGAAAAGCCACTATCGCTTCCACTTATGGGCTGCTTTGAATGGAGAAAAGATGGGAATGGATTCTCCTGGTGGTACCTGCAGCCATGTCTGTGTGAGATTTGAGAATAATCTTTGTATTTGATCTCTAGGACACTCCACGTAGACCTTTGAGATGGAGGATATTGGCTGAGCGTGCAAGTCTTGTTGTGTTACACGTGGCTTTCTCTCTTGTGTTTTATCTGCCTTTAATGGGACCTGTGACAACTCCTGAGCAAACCAGATGGTTGAGGAGCATCCCGAAGAAGGCCTTGGCCCTGCTGCAGGGACTCATGCAGTGAGCTGGAGCGCACTTCTGGCTGCTCAAGGGATCAGCAGGCCGCAGTAGTGTAGCTGTAGCTTGTATTTTCTCCAGTGTTATAGCATCACGCTCTATGTGTTCTTAAACTATATCTCCATTAGGTCTTTGTGCTTCGTAAAGGAAAAACTGAAGAGATAAAATAGCCTTTTTCATATTTTTCCTCCAGTTTTCTCAGCTTTGCCATTCATGAGAGAAGTCACTCTTGCAGAGAGAGAATATACAGAGCAGTATGAGCTGAAATTGGTCAGTTGACCCCAAGAGACATGGACTAGGGAAGTGTTTACGGAGAAGATGCTTTATTAAACTAGACGCAGCCTGCAGCCTCCCCTAAGGTTCTGCTGCTGGTACTTGGCAGTGACAACTGTGGATCTGCTGTGACCACCTCTCCTGAATCATCCCAATCCTGAGCAAGGGTTGGCGAGGAAAGGATCAAGAGAACTACCACAAAGAAATAGCGTATTTGAGCAACTGCCAAGTACCTGGATAAAACTTGTTAGAGACAAAATGTRGCAAACTAATCACAAAGAACAAAAATAGCTGTAATTGGAATATCACATATGTATATCTGCATCTCTACACACATGCATACAATATGTACATATCCTTCTGTAAAGAGTTGGATGCTGCTAGTAGTGCTTCTAAGACAGTAAAATTGTTAACAGGTGGTCAGTCTGCTACAGATACTCAGTATTTACSTTGATTTTTTCAAAACTTAAAATCTGAACTGTAAGTACCCTTAGCCTCTTGTTATCCATCTCTTAGGTGTCTAGTCTAGTCTGATCTGTGCGGTCATTTTTTCCTTGTTCCTCCATCACGGGAGCTGCACAAAGTTTCAAGCAGTGTGTCTGTGTTATGTCCCATTCCGTTTGCCCTTGGTGCCATGCGCTTGCCTGCTCTATTGGACAGGAGGAGTCTCCTTGGTCTGGGTGTACGCAGGACCTAGGGCAGGGTGACTGGCTGGAGGCTGGAACTGCTAAAACATACACATCACCATCTCTTTCCATAGCCTAAAATTGAAGTCTTCTGTAAAAAAGGAGTGTTGGAACGAGCAGGTAGGAGCCAGTGTTAAAACGCACAAGTTAAGGGTTAGGAATCCTCAGCGCGTCGCTGAGGCAAAGGCGGTGGGCTTGGGCCCCTTCCTGCACTGGAGCCTGTTCCTAGAGGGCTTTTGAGCCTTCCTGGGCAGGTAGAGAGGAAGGAGGAGATGGCAGAACCCAATATCCTTTAACCTCAAAGGCCAGCCCTGCTTGTGCAGAGGCTGAGGCCCAGAATCCCATATGACTGATGGGCAAGTTTCATCCCCTTGGTGGGGTGCTCATGGATTAGCTTGTGGACTTAACAGCAGTTGGTACCGCTAAACGCTGGAGACACGTGGTCAGGTGCCCTCAGGCTATGCACCGGCATCCCTGTCTCTTASGCATAGTGCCCTGTGAGTCTTCTCTGTGTGACTTTAAATACAAAAGTTCTAATTGATACTACCTCCATAATCCGCAGTTCTAGGCCATCCTTCCGCCTCTTTGTACCTGTCTCTGTTTTTGCTGCCTCAGAGGTAGGTGGTTACCCGGGGAGAGGAGAGCTCGCTCTCGTCTCTGAGGTGGGTTCTCGTAGCCTGTGCAGTGAGGGCCCAGCTCCTCGCATGAGGATTTGTGAAGACATGAATCCTGCTGGAGTAGTTTGAAAGATTGTCCCTGGCACAGTAATTGAATTGTGGAACAAATTATCCCCTTAATCGCGGCAGTGTTTCCTCTTTGAAAACGGCTAATTTGTTTTCTCCAGAAGTGAGGCAAACGGGTGTGCGTGTAGCGCAGTGTGTCAGAGCTCTGGCCCAGCAGGAAAATGAGCCAACGATTTGGCACTGGAGATGCACCAAAAGAGCCTGTAGACATCTGTGCTCATGTTCTGGTCTTCAAAGTATCTGGGAGAACTGGGTGCTTCTGCTTTTCTCATTACGTGCTTCTGCTTTTCTCACCCTGAGYTGAGGCAAAGCCTTGCAACGCCTCCTGAACTTAGCTCGCTGCCCCTCTGCCTGCTTCTACCTGGCTCGCTGGCTGCACTGTGCGGTTTCAAGCTCCTGATCTGTAAATACCCATTAACCAGATTTCCTGAGGCTTTTTCGTTGGTTGTGCTTTTTCTTTTTAACTCTTGTGGGACGCAGTGGAGCTGCTGAGGTGGAGCTCCCTCCATGTGAACACGGGACTCTGCTCCAGGGCGTTTTTGGGTGGGCGGAGAGCGGCTCGCTTCAGATCTCGCCTCTTATCCTGTGCGTGGCAAGAATGTGGGTTTGCTAACCCTCGTGCAGGCGTGGCCTGGAGTGAAGTTCCACAGGCATTTCTCTTAATTTATGGRASAGGTGCCAGAGCCCTAGAATGGCAAAAATTCCTCAGAAATATAAAGAAAGAAAAAAAAAAAAAAAAAAAAAGCTTGCAATTTTTTTTTCTCTCCCTCTTCTCTCTTCCCTTTCGCTCTCTCCTCCCCCCTTTCCTGAAGCACTAGTTAAGGAAGCCTGCAGCTATTCTTGCACAGAGCCGCAGTGTGAAGCATGTTCCCAGCTCATTTAGATGATAAATGTCACTCTGTGCTGAATTGTCCACTAAAAAAAGACATGTAAGCAATTGCTTTCTTGCAGATAAATGTTGCATGGCTAATTACCAAMTGCAGCGGAGGACTGCTAGACTGCTGTGCCAAATATGAGCACACAGGACATGAGACTAGTTTAGCTCATCAGCAGGAAACTAAGAAGGAATGGGAATTTTAAGAGCTTGGACATCTTAGACTAAATTGAAGGAAGTATTTATGATGGGTGGCTCCTTCCCTTGCAGTGCTCTCAGTGGCTGAGCTGAAGCGAAGTTGCGGCCCAGCCTGCTTGTTCAGTCTATCTTGGCTCTGGCATTGTCTTAGTATGAGGATATTTTCCAATGCGTTATTTCCAGTTTTGCAGCAGTCTTGTCTGCTGTCCAGTCCTATCACTGACGAGGAGGCGCTGGAGATGGTTTGTACCAGCCTTTTCTCATAACGACAAATCCAGGAGCTTTTGAAAAAACGTTTGCTCATAGGAAGTCTTCTCTGTGAAGCTGCTGGGAGTCTCTGCGTTCAGGCAGCCCCTATTTGTGCTCGTGGAGGGCATCCCACGGGGCAGCTCCTGCAGCCGCCCTCGCGTAGCTGCTGCCGTGTTCCTAGGTAGGGCAGGGGCTCCAATGCAGCCGAATCCCTGAGAACTAGAGGGCAGAGCGAGATGACTTTGCTTTTGTAACTCCTCCTTCTCTGTGGTGATCTTTTACATGTGGCCTTATATAATATTAAATCTTTTTTGTATGCATATCAGTTTAGAAAACAAACCTCAGCAATTTCATATTTGTCCTTTACATCAAGAGACTTAAAGGAATGGAGGAAGACCTGCAAATCCTGCAAGTTTCCCGTGATCCTTCTGAAATGAGTATGTTCTGTGGTTTAAAARCAAAACRAAATGAAATGTTKTGTAACTTTGGGAATAATAAAAAGTGCTCTAAAATAGAGAACCAAATATGGAAATGGATAAGAATTAGAATTAAGTTCTTAAAAGGCAAAGAACTTGATTTCTAAATAATGTAAGCTCCATTTAAAGTTGCAAACATGAACCACTTCAAAGAGAGGGGAACGTCTGCAGGTGTTAACATAGGCGTTTTAGCTCAAGATACTGCAGTATGCAAGTGGGCTTTCTTCTGCCTATAGCTGATTACTTTTAAGTACGTAAATTTTTGTACTTGTTTAGTTTTAAACAAATGCTTTTTAGGTTTCAAAAATTTACACSGATAATGAGATATAACAACTCTTGCTCTGCAAGAGTTATAAAGATAAATAGCATTCTGGAACATGTGAGTGTTCTACCGCAAGTGACATGGTGAGTATTGAGTGTTTGCTCACCGTCTCTTAGCTGTTGAGAGATCGCTGTGTCCCTTTTGCACTTCTTTCCACAGTTGTCTTTTCTTCAACTAAGCAAAACATTAGTTGAAGCTTTTTTTTTTTTTTTTTTTTTTTTCAAGGTTCCATTTAAAAACCTTTTGGTATTTTTGCTGCTTTGTGGCCTTTATTCTATAGGACCGTAATGTTGGTGGTCTGACCTGGACACAGTCCTGTCCGCTCTAGTGCGAAGTGCAACAGCATAAAGCCTTCTATAGCCTGTACATAGTGTGTAAGGCTGATTAGTCCCATGGCCTCTACGCCATGAATGCAAACTTTGTCACCAGCGCATAGTTCCTAAATGGTCCCACTCCAGCTGGGACGCTGATTTACAGAGCTGGAGCTCTGGAGCTGCAGAGCCACGTGGGTCTATCAGGCAGGTGGGCCTGTGATTCCGGCCCTCGAGACCCAGCGCTGCAGCTCCTCATGTGGCCACGGCTCCCTCCTCGGGGCGCGCTGGGGCGAAAGGGGGACCCGCTGCTTGAGSAGCTCTGTGGTCCCGTCTTTGAACCAAGCCGAGAGGCATCCTTGTGACCGAGAGTCTCTGCTGAGGTGCTAGCTGGTAAATCAGGCTCGAGGTCTGCCATCCAGTGCTGTCATTGCGGAAGGGTGATAGGGAAAACATGAAAGGAGCAATGAACTCGGATAAAGGAACAGGCAGTCTTTAGAAACGGTTACTGCATTAAGTGGTGAAGAACATAAAATGCTCTTTCCAAAGCATATATATTTCATGCAGATATGCTGTTTCYCTCAATTATGATGTTTGCTTCTTAAAAACGAAGAAGAATTAAAAAGCTTCTTTCAGTAAGAACTCTAGAATTAAGGTTTTATTTCTTCTGGGTCCTTCTGACAGTCGCAGGAGCAATATAGTTGGTGACATAAGTTACATATCTTTATTGACTTCTCACTATTACTTCTGTGTATTCAAAATATTAAAATATTGCCTGTTACTCAGAGTACCTGGGTAACACTTTATAATTCCTTATTCTAAAACTGAAAGTAGTGACGATCTTCTTGCAGCGTTTTTAGCTTTGTCTGCAATGAGATTTGAGCTGTCCTCTAAATAATGCGTATATCTTCAGCAGTGAATCCTGTAATACAGATCTCATATTGTACGTGCTAATTTAAGACTTAATGTGATGCTTCCATAGGCTTGTTAACTATTAAATTTATGGCTGCCTTCCTTACTTGCAAGGCAGTTTTTGTTTGAAAGGAAAAAAAAMCCCAATTTAATTCATGAGAGAAATACCACTGTCTGCAAGCGTATGATTTGGCTTTTTAAACACAAAGCTCTCCTTTTCATTCTTCTGCTTTTCCTCCCTGCTCCTCTTTACGTTCATGGGAGCTAAATGCACAGCCCTGCAGCATGGCTTGCTGTTGCGGTTCCGAGCAAGAGAGACCATTAATCAAGTCGAGCTGATTTCCGACTGCACTATCAATATCCCTCCCTTCAGCTTTGCTGTTGACAGTGCATTCCAGAAGATTGAAGCAGCGCTTCCTTAAATGACAAAGCAATCAACTTACAGTAAATCTGTAAAAGGTAATAACAACACCAGATTGCTCTAAGAAAAGCTTCCTATTAGGAAGCAGATTCCTCTCAAGTGCTCCATGATCTGTTTATAGATACAGGTGCACATATATGATATGACATGGAACAGCATACAGCACATTCTGGAAATGTGGTTTAATGTAGCATGAATGTAAGGGCTCTGTTGACAAAATTTTGAGATAACCCCAGGACTATTGGGTGCGAAGCTGCTGCTGCCAGCAATGGGTGCCCTCCACAAGGTACCTGCACCCAGGGAGGGACCCAGCTGGCGCTCGCTGAAAGTTGCCCTTCAATAACGAAGCAGCCAACAAGAATGCAAATAAGTAGGCAAGCACAAAGCAAACCCCACATGTCCCTGTTGGAAGATGAAAGTTCTCTTTTGTTTTAGCCTTTTTTTTCTTCAGGAAATAATACAGCTTCTCAAAGGAATGGTAAAATTTTGCAAATATTCCACTATGCAATTTTCATTATAATGCTTTCAAAGGGAAATGTTAATTTCTTTAAAATACTTACTTGATTATTGATCTATGAGATTTCTTCCTTTAAAATAGATCTATTATTTTTAAAAATCCTACCTCCCTGAACCACCCTTGGGGGACTTTTTTTTGTTTTCCTGGTCRCTGGTTTACAGGTTGTCACTTACCTTTGTGCTGGTTTAAAATTCTTCAGCCAGTCTTGCTATTCCTTCTCTTAATCAGGCTTCTGCATGTTTTGACTTTGCACTTTGCATCAAGACTTTGCAATAGGTATTCTAGGCCCTAGATCATGTTGGGTGTTGTTGTTCTCCATATTCTGTACAAATTGCCAAACTCCTCCAGGATATTTGAGCACGTGCTACTTATTCTGCCTCACTACCAGGACTGTTSTAAGCTCCCCTGCTACATGCAGTTGAAAATGCTGTCCACCTCTCCCAAGGAAGAGCGCATGTGCCAAAGAAGTCTACCGAGCTTGGAAGTCCCAGTGACACTGTCTGAAACTGCCACGTTTGCAAATTCTGTGCACTGATCCAAATCTTGTGCGCAGTATCCCTACCACCAGCTTCTCTGCTGATGCTGAATTGTATGTTGGAGTGATCCTCATGTTATCTCTTCAGTCTTGATACCTGCCTGCTTTATCTTCTCCCATCTTGCTACGCTTTTGGGGTGGGGAGGGAGGCACYAGGGCCAAGTGCCTATTGAAATGGGTTCTTCTGCTCAGCAATGCTGAAGCAGAGCTCTTACAAACATCATATGTGCAAAGGTCTGCAACCTCATACATAATCCTTCTGTCGTTGATGGCACTCAACTGTCACTCGTTTGGTGAAGATTCTTGCTTGCTGCTGTCTGCCAGCTGTAAAATGTTTGCTAGAGGACAAGATACACCTGGGTCCATGCTCTGGGAGAGACATACTTACAGCAGAGAAGTTCACCAGAGACAGCTAAGRGCCAGGAGGTCGCAAAGCCCCATGTGCATGCGTTGTGTAAGAAGGCATGGGTAGGAGGCCTTCTCTGGAAGCACTGATATCATCACTCGCATCTCCAGGAGAACATGTGGGTGCTGGCATGTTGCCAGCCCCGATGAGCTGCGTGCTGCASGGTGGGATTTGGCCACCTCCATCCCTTTCTTCACTTTCCCCCTGTGGTTGTAACACTTCCCAGAAGGTTTCGCTCACACTTTAACTCTGTTTTGGATTACTTTCTCACAGATGGGTTACTTCTTGTATTTTTCCTGGCTAGAAATCTCTCTTCAGCCAATACTGTAACAGTTCTGAGATTTGTCAGCACCTGCAAACTTGACCAAAATGCTGCTCTCTTTATGGTGAGCTCTTCCAATTAATCAATATAACTGTTTAACATGATGGGACCAATACAAGTCCCTGGGATGTCTTCTTGTGATAAAGTATTCAGTTTGATGATGTGTCATCTATCATAATCCTTTGTTTATGCTACCACAGCGGTCACTTGTGTGACTTGCGTACTAAATCAGCCTTCAATAAATGTGTTGAATGTTTTATTAAYGTTTCAACAGTGACATCTATAGCATTYTCTTCATCTATGATGTTAATTTGTAGGAAAAAAACCTGTTAACATGGCATCATCTCAGATTTTCTCTTGAGCGACTCTGTCGCCCAGTGTGGGCAGCTTGTGTGCAGCTACAGTGCAAAGCCCCCTCATTAAGTGAAGTTGTCATCGTTCTCCCTGCTACCAGCAATAAACCCAGTAAAATATTGGGTAACATGCCATTATTTGATAGGAATTAATGAACAATTTTGATGGAATTCACTTATTTGATTCTCACATTTCATTGATGTTCAGTGTATTTTCATTTTTTAATCATGATTTGATGTTCTTGTGAGGACCCATTTAGCTAATTCAGATTAATTATCCCAGTTAATTATTATTATTAACTACAATTTAAAGATAGTTCATTTGGTTTTATGGAAGGATGGGCAGTAGTCCTACTAACACTAAAACAAGCTTTCTCTTGCCATTAACAGAGCCAGGCAAAATGTAATCCTTGAACAAACTCGGTACTTGTACATTCACTTCCCAGTGTTAGTAGTTCTTCTAAAGACTTCCAACTACTTTGTGAAGACTGCATTTTCTATAACAACATATGGGGCTTTGCCCAGCTCTATGCACTTCCAGATTTTGCTATGTTCCTGAGTATTCCTCCAAGCACTGTTTTGGATGTGAGGAAATAGAGAATTAAATATTTTCATGTTTTTTAAACAGTTATTCTTTTCCAGTAGAYGAATGTTTTTGCTTGAGCAGTCCTGTCTTTTTAAAGCCTATCTGCTCATGGTCAGAGCAYGTATAGAGATTAGGACATTAAGCACAGAGTTCACAGCATTAATACTGATGCCTGTATTTGCTGTTGTCTCTAGGCCTCCGTATTGCATATGTTGTAAATAAAGCAACTTTCTTTTCTACTAGTAGCCTATAGATAGTGTGGGAGACTTTCTAAGGCCACTTGAAGCACTTACCTTTGTGCAAATGAATATGAACTTGCTTCTGCTACTTGGTTCTGTGGGTAGGGCAGGCACACACGTCAGCAAGGTCTCTCTGTCTATGCTGTAGGCTGTGTTAAGGAGGTGCCCTACTGTAAGACTTGACGATCTCTGTTGGGCAGAAGATATAACAAATAATAATTTTCCTCTTGGAAAAGTCTTTGGGAAGGTTTTATTTTTATATTTTGTACAGTAGGTTTGACCTCTGTGCTCTTAAAAAAAAGAGTGAKTGCAAGGCATTCAAGTTCACCATTGAACCTTACTGCGCAGCAAATATATAAGGGCAGAAAAATAAAGGCTTAATGCATCAGGCCCTCATGATGGACAGACTGTCTCTGCCCATTACGTCTCTTTTAATCAGATGTGAATTGTATTAGGGCTGGAATAATGGTTACGTGTGCTAGTGGCTAATCTCTGGAATCGGAAAGCCATTTGTTTTATTATTCTAAAGGCTCCTGCACTGCAGGACCCGGCTGTGATTCCAAAGTGTAAGCAGACAGGCTGGTGCTGATGAAAGTAAATATTGCAGAAAAGTGTTTAGGAAGAGAAGCCTAACTGACGTGTCTGATCACATTATTTCTGTTTAGAAGGTTTCCAGTGTTCCTAAGTGCAATTCACCGCAGATAATTGAAATTAATATTATTGCTTTTGTTGTTGCAGACATTTAGTTGCTGCTGCTTTGTATCTACATGTGCACATTGCTCTGTGTTGGGATTATTTGCATATTTCAACATGCAGCGGGTTGAAATATTTAATGTCTAAAAGATTGCTGTGTTTTTACAGTTTTCTGTCTGTGCTCTAGTGCCTATTATGTATATAAATATTAATGGCAGCATGGATTCAAAGCCTCATTTTAAAAGGAGAGACTAAAGCAGCTGCACTAGGAGCACCACTGCARATGGGGCAAGAAAGTTCCCCTCAAGAGGACGATGGCTCTGGATACAACTCCTATGTCCTAAATAAGCTTTTAGACATTTAATTACTAGATGAAGCTGAAAAAACACAATTTGGCCTCCTGGTTGTGCTTTATGAGCAGCGGCTGTGGGAGACACCAAACTCCAGGTGTGGTGATGCAAACCTGTGATTTCCAGGTAGAGGTGACACTTCAATTTAGTCCATATTTTTCACTGCCAATGCCGTGTTTTTTGTAGATCCCCTTTTAATTACCAAATCTCTTCATGCATCATACGGGAGGTCTGAATCCCAGTTAAAGGCTGTGCGTTGTACTAGGCTATGAAGGGCCTAAAATTAGGTGCTTTGGGAGCTGGCTGTGGATCTAACTTTGGTTAATGAAGGACTTTTTTTCAGGTCTCTGAAAACAAGCAGAGACATTTAATTTGGGACAACTATTGCTGCTGTTCTCAGAGTTCCCTGTCCTGCTCCAGCCAAGTGGCTAAATTGTTTGTGATTCAGGGGCTTATTCTGTGGGTTAAAATGTAGCACTTTAAGGAGAACGTTAACTCATTTCCATATGCTTTAAAACTGTATCATAATCCRCAGCCCTCTGGGAGCTGATTCACAAACAGCTTGCAAATCCACGCAGTGGAGATAGAGAGATGTGAGCTTGTCATCTGAGCCAAGTAACATGTTCTTCATGGCTAATCAAATCCCTCAGTCGAAGCAGGGATGGCAGTGCCTGCACTCCCCTGTGTACTTGCAGCACATTTGGAAAATCGTCCATTTAAAGACTAAATGGTTGTTAAAAGGTGCTCCTTTTGGAGAGTGCTGCTCGCTTTGATGCAAACTAATTGCCTCGCAAAGAGCCGCCTCTGGTGTGTTTGCAGAGCTAGGCGAGACGGCTGCAGCGRAACTTCCTTCTGCTGCCTGTTGGCTTGTCAGCCGGCAGCGGCAGTTTGTATGCGCTGACATGTCAGTACAACGTTGGGAATGGATCTTATATTTCTCTGAAGTTATTTTCACGGCTTTGGTACTGGTTGTGTGACACGAAGCAGGCAGGAGGCTGAAGCGGCGGCTGAGCGAGAGCAGCGCTTGTCTAGCTGCCTCCCTCGCCGCACGCCAACAGAGTTGTCTTTATTTCTTATTTATATTTACTCCTCTGAATTTACCTTTATCCTTTTGCTGTGTTCACCTTTATTTGCTTCTCCTTTTAAGGCAATTATTCAGTTTTATTGTTCTTGTGTTCATAATTCCACTGCAGTTATATTTATGAAACAGAGTTTAACCAAACAAACCAGCTTAGCCAGTGCTCCAGAGGGGCCTATTACAATTCTTGTTGTTCTTACTATTCATGTGAATGCTMTGAATTTTAATTACTTTCACATGCAGATAAACAGTTCTTCTTTAAACTTGTAAACCTGATTCTGTAAATTCTGCAAAATCACTTTTGTTTCATGTAGTTTTCCTTGTATTGGATTTTCAATAGGAGAAAATTCTGCAGAGCTTCTAGGGTTAGTATTCCTCACTAGAGTCATTGGTGACTTTTACCTGTGCTAGAATTAATTTTTGACTGGGTTTAGTGAATAACTGTAAGTTTTTACCGTGTGTGTGTATTTAATTCCCTCACTGCACTTGCAGAAGGCAGTTGTCAGTCATTTGATCATTTTTTACAGTTTACACATAGACACATGTACAAATACACACAAAGAGCTCCAAGAGCCACAGACCAGACAGTGCATGTGATAGGAATAATTGCCAACCATTTAAGTCTAGCCAAAACCTTGTCCTGTTGCACCCCCAGCAAAGGCGATCCGGATCTACGGTGACTCTTCCCCTCCTGGAGGCGGTGGGGCCGATGTATGGGTAGGAGAAGAGTGCASTTGTCCCCAGACAGCCAGAGGGGACGAGACCAGGAGCAGCAACTCCTCCAGAAGCAGCTGTACTCCACTGCACCTTCTAAAGCTCAGTTTTCTCTAGATAACATGGCTGAGGACTGTGCCTTGATTTGTATACTTAGAGCTCATTCAGGTTCAAGAGCGACATTTGAATCTGACTACCTTCCTGTAGACCCACAGCATGGAGCTACATTACAGGTGACAGTACTTTTCCACGAGAAAAATGTATACTTCTTGACACCTCAGAGTGTTGAGAAAACATGCAATGATTTCTTAATACCAAAGGCAATTGGTTCTTAAGTAAATGGTTACCTACATAAAATAAGTCATAAGAGCATTTAGTCCTTGACTTCTGTTGTTTGAAATGCCTCTGTGAGTGTGGATTAGAAAGGAATTTTAAAATACAYAAAAGAAATTTAAACAGAACTATTTTTTTCTGCTTAGATTGGAGGTTTTGGGAACTCTGATGTTTGTGCTTCTTTGATAGATAAAATTATATCCATCCCTCCTCCTCCAACGCAAGCTTATTTCAGAGTAGCTGGTAAGATGTTCAAAGGAAAAAATCAATAACATAGGTTTTCCTTGGGTTTCTGTAGCAAATCATAATTTTCTTAAAGTAAGGAAATTTATTTCAGCTTCCAAATTAATCTGTTTGGATAGTTACTTCTCCATGGAAATGAATATTTACAGGAGAAAGGTACCCCCCCTTAGCTCCCTCAACATATGAGAATATTCTATTTAAATAATTCCTAAGATGTAGTCTTTTAAGGCTAAAGTAGTGGGTGAGCTAAGATCTAACTTCTTTGTAGAGATGAAATGAAAAGTTTTACTCAAATGCTTTTTTTTTTAAAGGAAGAAATGGAAAACAAAACAACGCGGTGGRGAAAACAAAGCGTAGTTTCCCTGAAAGTAGTAGCACTTTTACTCAGCTTTTAGTGCTCAGGTGAACACCAACTCCACCRTAATTCTTGTGATCAGCTTAACAGGAATTCAACATTTGTCACATTAAACCCAATAAGGACGAGGAAGTGGCTCATATACTTTAATATTTTCCTGGATTGATTGCCTGATTTAAAATACATTTATAACGTCTCTTTTACACATACTTTAGACTAGCCATATTTAAAGTAATATCATTCAGGCCCTAGGGGCTTACCAAAATTTTTGAATATACGTAGCACCTTCCATCGAAAGATCCCAAAGCAGTTCAAGGCATAATTTCCTTATAATCTTTCTGAAAATACAGCTAGGGTTTTAATTCTACAGTGAGACATATTTTAACTGCTACTAGAGAGGATTATTCATACATTTTATTCTTTCCATATTCTCTTTTACACATTTACTTTATCTGCTTTACAGATGGAAAGCTGTAGACCCAAGCAAAATTGTAGCCAGGATAAATTTGGCTGGGTACTGACAGCCACTGTGTGTGTTATTTAAATTATTTATATACTCCTATGGGAGACTTTTTCATTCCTGTCAATCATTTTAAAAAAAAGAAAAAAAAAAAGAAAAAGGAGCCAATCAATATTGTGTTTTCTTTCTTTAGTAGGAAGGGAAAAGGATGTGCAGGAAGCTTTGTGTAATTCCTTCTTTCCCTTGGCATCTCTCTCAAAATGTTTGTGACGAGGAGCTAAACAGTTTTGCATAGTGATTAATTTTTCAGCTGCCAGATAGCGAGAGTCAATATTTACCCTCAGGTTTCTTTCTGGGCTCTCCATGCACTTGCTGTGTGCAGGGGGAAGCACAGGAGCATAAGTTACTGGCACYGAAATGGGCATCGGGAGAGGAGGGCAAGGCTGACTATAATATTTCAAAGCTGCCCTGGTTCAGTCAGGTCTTTCAAGTGAAAAYTGAAAGCTGTGAAATGTTTGAACAATTATTTTATTTTGTATTTTAATTTTTCAAAGGAGCTTTCAGGGGAATGCAGCTTCTCAAAACTATGTGTAGCGCAAGTGGGCTGGGGTTGACTCTGGCAGCCTTAGCAGGAGATGTCGACTGAGAAGTATCCTAATTCCAGCTTGTTTTTCATTAGTGCTTTTCGTTATTGCTTCCACATTAGGATGAAGAAATAATGCTCAGAGTAGGGTTTTGTTTCTCTTCTGCACGGACAGATGGTGAATAACTGAGCCTAATGAGGGGGATAAGCTGGAGTGTGGTGGCAGTGTCAACGCGGGGAAGGCTGTCTCAGGCAAGCSACCCATAAGCTGCAGCCAACAGCCAAAATAGGTAGTGCTGGTTGCTTGCTTGCTTGCTTGCGGCACATTGCCCCTCACCAACATTTCGGAAGCTGCCCTTGTTACTGAAAGGTAAATCGGTGCCACTCGTGCGTGGTTATGGACCTGGGCACAGAAYGGCTTTTAAAGCTCACTTTCCTGGAAATCTGTTCTCAAGTTCTGTCCCACCATAGGTATTAAYGGTTTCCTTCCTGGATCTCTGATTTTCCTCTCTGTTTCTCTCCTAGGCAGTAGCCGCTGAACCCAGTTTGCTGTTCCATGCTGGGGGGCTCCTGGCGGGACCCGTTCGGCCCGCGGGCGCTGCCCGGGCGCCTCGGGTGGCCGCAGAGCCGAGCGCGCTGCATTGCGCCGCATCGCGCTGCCCCGGCTGCCTCGGCCTCCCTGGGGAGGCTGCGGCTGCGCGTGGCTCCCCCCGCAGTTGGCCTAATTTAGGTGTGGGGCCCATTGTATCCAGCCCTAGTCAGGGCTGGCATCTGGCCAGGCCTCCCTCTAATTGTGCCTCTCCCAGGCTCCTTCCCGAGTGCTGCTGTTCTCCCTGCCCTCCTCAGCCCGTGCGGCCGCAGGGGAGGGAATGGCCAGGCCTGGGCCTGGGCCTGGTGCCAGCCACCCGCCAACACTGATGTTGGCTCCATGCGCCTGGCCGCTCAGGGAAGCCCAGAGGAAGCCGCGGTTGCTCCTCGGCTCCCGTCGGGAAGGTGTTGAAGAACATGACTGGGCGGCCCTTGCTTTCCCAATAGATCCTTCTGGGCAACCCCAGGAGGGCAACCTCATGGCCTGTCCAGGAGATCTGGCTTATAAACCTTCATCTTAGGGTCCTGACCGTGCTCCTGAAGTCACACTGTGCTTCTTACACCTTCCCTTTCCGGGGATGAGTTGAGAGCAGAACAGCCTTATGCCCTTTCCTGCGTTGCAGGCAGTGAGCGTGGCAGGAGACAAGGGAAATTAAGTGAAAGAAATGTGATTATGTGTTTCATTGCCTTCAGAAACAAAAATTTGGGAAAAATCCCAAAAAACAAGAGTCTGGTTTGTGATAAATTTCTGCAGAACTGTTGTTTTTCCTAGCTCACTTGCCATTTGTCCTTTTTTTTCTCCCTTCCACTTGCCTTCATAGCACAAGGGAAAGGCGCCTCAGGCGTTGGCACGGCACGGGCCTTGCAGAGAGGCTCCGGCCTCGCTGCTCACCTCCGGAGCCATATGGGTGCACTGAGTCCAGCAGGAAACGTGGCCACCTCCATCTCTTACCTTTCTTTCACTGCTGTCCTGTGAAATTTATTTCCATCCATATCTGGTGGCGCTGCGTCTACTTTCTTGCTGATGCATTGTCCCACCTATTTGCAATTCAAATACAGCCATAAAGCTTAAAATGTCATGTAAAGAATTATTCAATACAGAGAGATGAATTAGGTGAGTTCCAGAGGAAGGAAGGTGGTGATTCTTACTCCACTTAATATATTGAAAAAAGAAAAAAGTCAGAAAGCTTGCTGAGATATTTTAGAAAGAACTACCAGTAGTCTGAATGTCCTAACATTTCTCTTTCTCCTGGAAAAAAWTTAGAAAATGACCACTAAAGATCAGTCCTGCATCCTACTGCTGCTTTAGTTGCAAGAGTGGTTGCGCATCTGGAATATGACAGCRAAGAGGTTTGTTTCCAAAAGGAAACAGTCACTTGAGCAACTACCTATTTCTCACCACCTTTTTACTGCTTCTTATCTAATCTATTCTGCAACATGACCAGTGCTCCCAAGCCCCTCTGCCCAGGAGTAATATTTGACTAGAATTTCCAGCAATAGAAAAATATTCTTGGCTGATGCATGGTGTTAGTGGATAGAAGCTGGGAACAATTTGTTCCTACAACCAAAATTGCAATCAGGCCTCCTGCAAGAGAGAATAAAATTCACTCATCCACTGAAGTCAACAAGTGTTTTTGCAGGAAATTYACTCGGGGAGAATAATGTTGGGGTAATGTGGCTTACAGCATCCACTGTGATGATACCAAACAGTTTGGTAGAATAAGTGGCTTTGCTCATCACAAACCTGATGCATGGTCCTCAGTGCTTCAGCTGCCCTTGAGACATTTGAAAAAAAGATAAACATAAAAAAATACAAACCCAAAGCAGAGAAAGCTTAATGATCACATCTGCTTTGTCTGAGTACATGGCCAAAAGAAATTACTGTGATCAATCCCGGAAAGAAACTTCCTTCTTGAAAGCTCACCTGCTTTGCATAGCCTGYCGGTCTTCCTCTCCTGCCCCCTTTCTCCAGAAAACATGAGCTTTAAGGCAGTCTCACCCTTCCTGAATTGTTATTCTAWGCAATGTTCATGCAGTGTCTGCTTGTTACATCAGAATTCAGATAAGGCTTTTGCATTTCTGAGCAGGATGTTGCAGCTSAGCTTCCTAAGTTGGTTAGGGATGTTGATGAATGAAGTCTCCCAGCTTCCCATTGTTTGAGAGTTACCATTATTTCCGAATGGGTTCCAGAAACAAAGGTATAAGGAGTGCGAGTGGAGGCCACACAAGGAACAAACTAGAGGAAGTAGCAATAGATCTCAAATCTACTGGCTGCTGCCCTGCTCTCTTAAATATGCAGATGTACATTTCTTCTTTCTCTTCTTCCTTCTCAAATAAGMATAGTAATGTGGATTTTTGCATCTTTTTAACTTTATGATTTGCCTGGTTCTTTTTATTTTCCCCATTGCAGAGTGTGGGAGTTAAATTTTGCCTTTCTCTTGTTGAACAAACACAGGCTCTTCTAAATTCTTGTCCTTTCAGGACTATCTCAACAGCCCTCTTTATTTCTTTTTTCTGGGATAGATATTATGTCACACRTGAGATTTCTGTCAACTTAATCATGCTTCAACCACGATATTTTCTTTCTTTTTTTTTTTTTTTTAAACCTTTTTTATTTTTAAAGCATATTAGAACTACTTTGGACTTCCTTTGTTCTAAATCAGATGTTGCTGTTTCAAAATCTTACCAAAACCAACCCACAACATTAAACAGAAATATGATGGTGATTTACTTTTCATATAATCTGAAAAAAAAAACTAAATTAAATTTCTGAGAAGTCTGACTCTTCTAATTTTCAAAAGAAAAAAAAAGGAAATTGGTGTTCTGCCTGTATTTTGTCAACTCATTATTTATTTTCTGTTTTTATAAGGGCTTTTTAAGGTGAAAATCTTTGGAGTAATCAATGGAGCAATCCTATACTATGCAGGAAATGTTGTCTTGACCTKCTAGACCCCGGGAAGTGGTTATCCTGAAACATGGGGATTAATATTTCCTGCATTTTCATAGCTGTGTTTTACAACTTGTTATACCACAAGATCCCAGCACACTTCAGTAGTATCAAGATTATTTGTTCTGTGAGTGTAAGTACAGCTAATGCTCTATAACAGTAATTWAAAAAGTGCACATATTAAGATAATGCCACTCTGGGTTATCTCTGGTAAAAAGGAATGTTCCTGTAACTTYTTTTCTGTATGTGTATGATTTCATTTCATTCTCCTTCATGTGGTTTTCAGAAGTTAGCTCACTATTGCTCTAAAAATCTCTTTACAACAAAACCACCATCCTTTCTGTTATTTTTTTGTCTYTTATTTTCTATATTTTTTTCAGTTACCAGAACAGAATTCAGAACCTTTTTCAATGTAAAATTAACATCGGTTTGTATTTCAAAACCTGTAATAATTTCCGAGTGATTTGCTCAAAGCTTCATTAAGTCAAGCTGGCTGAGGTTAGTATTTACTCAGACAAAGGTCAGGATAGAGAAATGACAGAATGTAAATRGTTTGTTATAAGCAAAAAGCTAGCAGGTTCTTCAAAATGAAGCTGTTTAGCATTCAGTATCATACAGATTATTCACTGCCCGTACCTGTTTGTCAATGGCCTTGGAGTATGTCTGTGAAATCCTCAGAAATCCATGAACAAAGAGAGGTGTTTTCCCTTGGATGAACAGAGATTGTCCTTTTGACCCGCAGCTTCAGTTGGGGGAGCTAGGAAGGTCATCGGTGGCCATGTATAGGAAGTGATCTGAGATACAACTCCGGTCATTGCAAATTCATTTGAGATGCCAGGTGGACATCCTTCATTCTTACTGCCAAATACCCAGGGAGATCAATGCCAGAAAGAGGATTTAATCGGATCCTTGTTTATTTCTCTGCTTTCCTCAACTCTGCATGTAATGAGATATTCTTGCCAGAACAGCCCTGTGTTCTCCAAATTTCAAACACGGATCACCCATTAAGAGAACTCAGGTTTCTGCATGCCCTTTGATCAGAATGCCACTCTCAAAGGTCCTCTAAAGCAAACTGTCRCACACAAAAGTCAAATAGCCCCAAGCTGCCTGAAAAAAGAAAATCAGATAGGGGAGAACATGTCCTTTTTCACTAGGGAAAAAAATATATATGTAGAGAGAGGAACAGTGTTGTCCTAGCCAAAGGAAGAGATACCTGGTTTAGCTAGTAGTCATGTTTAATGAATGAGAACCATGGTTTAATTAAGTGGCAGATCTTCACAAAGAGCATGTGTAATAGGAGAGTAAGCCTTATTATCAATACAATACATGTGAGGAGAATGAGGCAAAGAGGCTAAATGACAAATTGAATTCAGGGCATAAAGTGGAAGCAGAGGAGGCCTGGAAAGGAGATTTTTATGAAAATTCTCATTGGGAGGACCTTTCTGGACAAAAGCTCCAGTTTGAAGCTGCGTGAAAATGAGTATTTGCCTCCAGCTTACTTGTCGGAAAGGATCCTCTCAATTGTGCTTTCTCAGGTTGTAGACTGGCAGCCTGGGCTTCATTTTTTCTAGATATCCATTTCCTTCCCGGCCTCCCAGCAATAGCTGCTGTTTATCTAGCTCTCAGTCCATAGGTGATTTTACCCTTGACTCACACACAAGTTATAGGAAAGTTATGCGCCTTTGAGGTTAAGAAATTCAAAATGYCACTTTTATTTAAGTCCATAACGTTTCCTGTCCATCGATTTAACTAAGTACTTCCCACATGTGCGCTGTGGAAATAGAAAATTTCAAATGCTAGCAGTTCTTGAATAATTCTCATATTCAATGTGCTGAATTAGCTCAGTTGTTCAATTCAAAATCATCTCCTTCAATCAGTTCCTTTAACTTTTCTCTACTCTTACTGAAAGAAAGCGGCTGTTTAGTTATACAGTCTGACTGCTATCTCACCCATCAATAAATGTGTCTTCAGTGATGTTARTAGATTAGTTTTATAATCTTTGCCAATGATGAGGCAACTCCTGGTTGCAGTTATTTCTCTGAATAAATTTCAGACCTCTCAGCCTATACTGAGCCTCCCTTCTGCATCTAGCATGCCATTGATGAGGAAGGTATCCGAGACCTTCACTTCTTCCTCTCCTGGACAGCATTTCAATACCTGTGTTCTTGTCGGGATTATTACTTCACGGTGTTTCTGCTTTACAGAGAATAGCTTGTTTGTGATCTGTAATAATTCCTKGTGGTTTTTTCTCTATTTGGCTTTTCAAGATCTTCCCATTAATACTTTGTTTTTACAGACCATACTTATTTCATTAGTTCAGTTAAACTCAGTCCTTTCACTGAACATATCACCTGACTACATTACTCTTCAGAATTAGTTTCTGTTTACTTTCTCATCTTGATCACCATTTCTTTACTCATTCCTTCATCCTCATTTACTTTTTTTTCTGTTTCTTATGGAAATTYCCTTCCAATTTAAAATTCTTCCCATCAGCTAGGCCAATATCAAGACCGAATGGGTGCTTGTCCATATTTCATGTAGTGTCCACCCTTCAAGAAGAATATTTTTATGCGTAACTTTTACCCTTTGTAAATATATTCTAGGATGCAGTAATCTTGAGCCTTCCTTTAGGCTACATGATTTGTCATTTAAGTTTTGTCCTCAGTAATGCTAACATTTTCACAAGAATGAACTTTTTCCATTAGGAAATTTTGATGTCAGGGAAAAAAAGGACATGTAATTCTGCGTCTCAAACATATTTGCTTCTGCTCTAAAACCTGTGTGTAGGCACTAAAACCTACCTGATAAAATCCAATTGTCAGCAGTCAGCGTAGGATTTGTTTTCAAGCAAGTGTTCCATGATTCATCTTTCTTGGGCCAACTTGTAGCACTTTCTTTATAACCCTTAGTTAGTCTTTGCCAGTTAATATTAATTAGATGCTTAAACATCCCTTTCCATCAGGGATTATCATGCTTCATTAGTATTGTTTGGACTGAATGCCAAGAAAGTGTTTGGTCACAATGAATTGTTATATTTGTATTTTTAGAAACATTTGAATTTGCTGCCTCACTTACTAAAAGGATCAGGACTGTATCTCATTAAAACATGGCTAAAGTTCAAGTTATTAGCGCATTTCAGATGCTTTTCCTATGAAGGATGAGCCTGTAAGAATTGAGTCACACCRTTTTTGCATAAGATATTTAGTTTCTTATGGCTTTTTAGATGACAGTAAATTTAACATATATATGGTATAAAATATCAATAAGCAATATGCATTATCACTGTAAGTGCTAGGAAATTAGAGCCCATTTGCCAACTGTTTATTAACATTTCAGTATCTGATTTCTGAGAGCTTCCCAGGGATGTGTGAGGGCACAGAGGGGGATTTCTGATAGAGGAGGGTGGCAAATGCTTCCTTCCTCCTGTAATACTGTTCCTTTGATGGCAACCTGCATTTATCTTGTAGTTTTTTACCTTGTACATGTATTTTAAAGATTGCCTTTGTGCGTAAAGGAAGCATGGGCCTGGGCTTGCAAGTAAGTCTCTTGTGAAAATGCAAAAAACAATGAGGCTTTGCAATAAAAGTATCCTCTTTTCTCCCATCCTTCTTCCTCTTTAGTTCTGCAGTTGGTGCTATCCAGATTCTCTTCTCTCTTCCCTCTGATCTGGCAGGGGCAGCGTGAGGAACCAACTGCTTAGTTGCTCTTGTTCCTTATTCYGTATTCCTAACCTCAATCCACTTTTGCTTTTTTACTACCTCCTTGTAATGCTCATCKTACTACATTTAACCATTTAAGACACATCTATCCATATTAAAATCTTGACCCGTTTCTCACCTTACCAAGGTGACTAGCTACCACCTCAATCTCAGTATGACTAAAGAAAAACCTTCTTCTTTCTGTCCCCTTGTCCTTCAGTTCTGCCCCTAACACAGAGGGGAGGGTCTTGATGCCCTAGTAAGCTGCATGACTGCTACGATAACACCTGTAACGTTGATGATGTTAGCTAGCGTGGTGTCAGCTTAGCAAGTCACGTTGTGAAGCTTGGGCCTGTCTTCAGTGCACTCGAGCATTGAGTTGGAGCTACAGAAACGCCTGMGTACGAGCCCGAGTGTGGAATGTAATTAGCCCATAGTCCTATTTCTCCTCTTGGTTTCAGTTTGACATTGAAACTGGGCCTTCAACTGCCAGGCTGTTCCAAAAGTTTAAAGTGTTACCCAGTGTTAGGAGCAGGCAAATCAGGCAAAGAGCACAAGCGGACAGTTGGCCGGGCAGGGGCGCTGGGGTAAGACACTTGATCAGAAGCAGATAAACCCTGGCACGATATGAGAAAGTGTGATGGATGACCGTGTGGTGGCTGACATAGGGACAAAGGGACACCAAAAGCCCAGGCCGTTTGCTTTTAAGGCTAAGCCTCTCTATCGTCAGGCTGAGGCCACCTCGCCAGGAGGGCTTTCCTCACCCCGCAGGAGCGGGCCCTACCGTGACGGGCYCTGATCAGGGGTCAGTAGAGTCCAGGGCAGAGCCATGGGGAGATGTTGGCAGTGCGTCCTTGCTTGTGGTCACCGCTGTGCCCTCGTGCAAGGGATCCTGCCTGGCAGGTGCACTCGCAGGCCTGCTCCGAGGGCACGGACACAGCGACGTGTCCAGGGAAAGGCGGGTGGACGGCGTTGCCCTGTGCCAACCAGCTCATAGTAACGCTTGGCATGTGCGCTCTTAATCCGCGGAACTTTGAGGTAATTTGAATTGGCCCATTTTCTTGGAAATTCATTAGCGCAAGCTGCTATGGAGACTAAATAGTTCTGCTTATTAATCAGACTAATCCATTTAGGTGATAGTAGCAGAGTACTGCTGTGGTATCTGTCTTGTTTCTGGTACTTGAAGAATGCTCTTGGGGGCAGCTCACCTCAGCTTCGACGTGTGCTGCAGACCTGCCCTTGCTGGACCGTTTAACAGAGCTGTACCCGACCAGCCTGGCACACGGAGCAAGAGTCTGCAGGTGTAACTGCTCTRTGTGCGCCGGAGGCCAGGTCAAAATTGTTCCAGATCAGCCCAAAGTAATACTGGCCGACATCTAGGTATACTAAAAAATGTGACGTGTTACTCGGGAATATCTAGGCTGCAGCTAAAACATGTCCTGAGCCTTTTTTTTTTTTGCTAAACAAAACCCAGTTCTTGAGGCTGAGACGTATATGCAGTTGTCTCCTCACTTTACTGAAAGTAGCCTTCAGCAAAATGGCTTAAAATCTTGAAAATGCATTATAAGACATTAAGGTAGTGGGAAGTGTATTTTCTTCTTTTATAGGTATATCTTTTGGTCAGTGCTTTAATGCAGTGATTGATGAAAATGCTGTCTATGGCTGACATCTGGGATTATTAATGGATGTAGAATCAGATTTCTTTGGCATTAAAGAAAAAGGGTGATCTGTGTCTCACTAGATAAAATGCTCAAATGGGAATGGACCTTCAGTTTAATTTTAGATATCACATTTTGAAACTGTTTTACTTTGTCAGGCTAATAAACAATGCTTATAGCTCCTGTTGCTACAGTCTGTGGTATGCATGAAAATTTGTAACGTGGTAGCAGTCAGATGCTTTGAATCTTATGGCTAAATTCTGAAGCTTTGAAATGTGCAAAATTCTAATTGAAGCCAAAAGCATGTCAAGAAAACAGCAATCAGGCAAGCTGAGAAGGTTGCACTTTGCTCTGTCCTTTTTACCTTTCTCAGCACTCCACGAGTTAAAAGCAGAGCCCAGCACAAGGCTGCTATTGTGAGATGCCAACTCAAGGATTTTTAATGCTGTAAGACAAAGGGTTCCCTTAGCTAAAAATAATCTTTTCTTTCCTCCTGCTCCTAAGCTTTTTCCTCCAGGGAGCAGATTCATTATGCTGCGTGTATGTGCACAGCGCGTCGCAGGAGGGACTGGGCTTTCGTGACGTCACGGCTCTAAGCCTTCCTCTCTTGCCACGAGCTCTGCTCTCTTAGCTGCTGCCTTTTGTGTTCACCAAAATGCCACTTCCATCTAGTAATGGGTTTTCTACCTACGTAAAAGTCAGCGATTGCCATTCTAGGTCAGTAATTATGCCAAGGGAGAGCACCACTAAAGCAAGCTTTTCTTTTTCACAGAGCTTTCTCCRGGTCTTGGGGCTGGCTAATCAAACAACACAAAACCCGCACCTCATCAAGATTTTCCATGGCTCGCTTGTCAGGCAGAAGTGTGCCTGGAATCCATTTCCCGCAGAGGTCAGGGATCAGCGCTGCTCGGGCAGCCAAGGCAGCGATTCCCCCGTGACGCTTTTGCTGTGTTTTGATGAAAGTGAAAGCCATGTGCTACATGGCTGAAAAAGCAAATACACTTTTTTCTTTCTTTTTTTTCTGTGGCAGTCCTGAATTTTGAAGCTAAACACAGCAGGTAGGAAGAGGGCATGTGTTTGTGCCAGTACCTCTCAACACCAAAGCACCTCTCTCTCTGTCTTTTTAACCCCTTGCTACWTTTCTCCCACAAGCCTACATTTCCAAGATTCACACTCTTGCTATTTTTTTCCTCTTAAGAGACAAGAGATGGGAGTATTTCTCTTAATTCTCCCACTCTCAGTGAGGGTTTGTGTTTGCTTCTATATGTAACAGATGAGAAGTTATMATTTGTCAAATACTGCATATCATCTCTCAGTAGAAGTGTATTTTCCCAGTAGAACCAATGATGTTAACTTAAATATTTGAGTGATACATATTGGAGTATATGGGTTTAAAAGTCAAGGTTTTGATTCCTTTTCTATGGCKTTTTTGACCCTGCCAGAAGCAATATCTTGTTCATATATTCGATTATTTAATTATAATCTTCTGACAGATTCTTTCCTTTCAATGGATAGTATGGCTCCTATTTCCCACCCTTTGATTGTTATACAGTGCATTATAATCCCACATTTGGATGGTTGTCTAATGCAAGGACTTTTGCCCATTAACGCGTAGCTTTTTTCCTATGCATTTTTCTGAAGCTTCATGAACAAATAATTTTTAAAAGTCAATAAATAATAATAAAACTGCAAAAGCCACCTAGGAAAAATTGTCAAGGGATTTTATGACTCAGGGGATCAGTAATGACATACAGAGTTTTTCACCTCTAGGGCACTGATTCAAATATAACCKAGGTCATTAGTGAGCAAAAAATCATTACCAGCAGCTGTTCAGTGACCTACAGAATGTGAAATGAGTTTGTGGTCTCAGTATGGTTTCTACTATACATACACAGAAATATCACACTTAAAGTTTGCCTCCTTGCTGGTGTTCTTGCTGGAGAAACTAGAATCTTAACAGATGCAGATAGTGACTAAATGACTCTCACATTTGTGTGTATATGAAGCATTTGGATGGCATATGGAAGGAGAGAAATCCCATGGACAGCATGCTTAAGAAAATGTACAGCTGACAGTTATTGATTGAAAATCCTCTCTCCTCTAATAAGGATAGATTCCCTTTCAAGCGACGGCTGCTGTGGACATCTGAAGGTCTTGAATTAGGCTTGTAGTGATTTCTTTGTAGTTAACATATTATGCCGCCAACGAAGCACAGAATCRTGGGTTGAAATAACAAAGCCTTAGGACTGCCAAGAGATGAATTTCAGTTTCTTAAAGTTTAGGTGGGGATTGTGCAGCAGCACAAACAATGTGGGTGGAAAAATGTTGTGGGTGGTGGGCGGGATTTCATGGCAGCTCTTTCCACATGACTGAATTAGTTACTGCCTTATCTCCTAAACCAGTTATGTGCTCTTGCCTCAGCTGATGGATGGAGGAAGCTGATATATTTTTTCTTGGCCTTCTTGCTAAGAACAAATGTATCCTCAGCTTACTATCTGATAYGTCTTCTGTGACAGCCCTTGCAGTGACATAAATTTGATGAGCTCAGAGAGTCATTTCTATCTTAAACTACAGCGCAATTAGAGCTTTACTGACTAAGGATTTGGTGTTGAGGAGATTTTCTTTGTCTGTGTGCGGTTTTATAAAATTTGTTGAATTCCTGGTTGCATTAATATCTTCCATTTTCTTTCAGAGTTCCCAGCAAATGAATATGCAGTGYGATAAATGCTTTCATATTTTGAGACAATTGATTAGATTTGTCACTTTTCGTGCTGGAGTAGGAACGTTCGTTTGAAGAATGCAAGTGCCAACCTGATTGCACTTCAGATAATATTTATGAGAATAAGAAAAATGTAGTCACGCTGTCCCTGCCACAGTTAGTAAAACAGGTTAATTCAGGATAAATCATCCGAGAATATGCCAAAGAGAAAAACACCTGCAAAGGAGGCCYCGGGTCCCCGATCTCTTCTCTATTAGAACTCTATAGCGTTTGCCTGGGCATAACACTAAATCACCAAGTAATAGCTGCTAGGTAAGAGCTGTGGCGTGCATAAAGCTATCTTTCTTACTCTTGCAGAGAGCAGGCAGCTAGCTATGGCTAGTGTCAGGATGGCAGATCTGAGGTGTTTAGCTCGGCTCAATCTTTGTMRTGATTTAGGAACYTATCTTCATTTTACCTAAGCACACTCAGTCATAATTTYCTCTGTACCATGCTGTTGCCCATTAACAACTACAAGTAGCTTTGCAAAGTAGATTATCCCTCACACAGTGAAAACTCCTGTTGGAAGCGGGGAGCTATTTGTAGGGCTTCCTCTGGCCCATTCTTCTGGGGAGGGGACAGGCTGTTCTTAGCGAGAAACTCCGATGCTCAGCACCAAACCAGGTGGCGTTAGAGGAAGCTGCAGGATCTGAGTGAAAAGGCTTAGAGCAAGTGTACCGCTTCCGTTCCCAGCTCCGCATACCCCATGTTCTGGCAGCGTGCAAGCATGTAAAAGTTGTCACCTGGAACGAGCATCCATCTGGAACGGCATGGGGATGCTTAACAAGGTGAGAATTTGCTGTAGCAGCAAGGGGTGTCAGTGCTGACGAGCGGCCACACTTGTGTGTGTAGACCCTCTGTATTCGGAGGGAGAACACACGACCAGAGAGCTTTTGGCCTGGACTGGCAAGCTCCTTGCTAGCTCTGACTGCAAACTTCCTTGGGGAACAAGGCAAAAGTGAAACAGGAGGGACTCCCGTTTGACGACGTGGGTGGCACCTACTGTGCTCTTACTTCCTCTCGCCTCTGTGGTACAGGGTACTGTGGAACAGTTTAGTGCAAGCATGGAAAGTAATTTTATTATTCTCTGCCTTATTAGTCTCACAAAAATGCAAGGCCTCAGCACTTGTTCCTTTCCTAAAGAGTGTAAACAGAAGGGAAGAGCACAGAGGAAACATRGGTTACGCTGCTGCCACCTCCATTCCACAGGTGAGAGCCCAGGCACAGAGATGAGGTTCCCCTGAGRCMAYACRGGTGCCTGYGAGCMATCGAGGTGACAAATCCCTGTTTCYTCAATTTCAGTCCAGTGTAATCACCTTTTATTCCTGTGTAGATCATGATGGAAATTAATCTTCTTCATGGAAAAGAGAATCTTGTTCAATGTCCTCGATGTCCTGGCTTCTCTCAGATGTAGGGCAATATCTCTGTAGGTGCAGAGTCCCATCGGTATAAACGGAAGTTATTCTTAAACTCCTCTAAATTACCTTGGAGACACTGACTGCTTTAAAATGAAAATCCAAAATCTCATGAAGGAGATATATTTTTTTTTTTTTTTTTTGAGTTTGCTTGTGTCATATCAAACATGTCGGTGTAGCTCAGCACATTGATTTTTTAACCTAGATGTGGTCTGCCTGACAGGAGGGAAGGCAGAGAAGTCCTGCTGCTGGGGGCAGATACATGTCCTGGGTGGCAGGAGAGAGCTGCAGCTCTGGTACGGGGGCAAAGGAGAGGCCAGGCAACCTTCCCGTCTGGCTGCTCTCCATGGGGACGACGCGGTCACGAAGCAGGGCCGGGCTTCTCCTGGCCCCTCTGTGCGTGCGTGGGCAGCACATTCGGTCAGATGATGTACTTTCTTCCTGAGGAGTAAAAGTGATTTAAAAATGCCTTTGTTACACTTCACAAAAATTTAAATCACTTTAAGCTGATTTTTAATGCTCTCCTAATTTGATTTTCTGGCTCCACTGGATTCCACTGTGGAGTCATTTCTTGACAAAGATGCGGACATTTGAACAAGTTCAAGAGGATGTTTGTCATTGAGACAAGGTCACGTCAAACTTTCTTAGCACGTRACTGTCTCTGCTGCCACCACTGCAGTGAACTTGTGTACTTGCATCACGGCTTTAACACTTCAGTTTTTCCTGACTTTTGCCCCTAGTTTTTGTTATCTGTTTTTATATGTATATATGTTGTTCTGAACAATTGCTTTTGCTAAAAGCTATTTCCTAAGTTGTCATTTTTAAGCCTCTTCAAAGGACAGTTACTCACACAGTGTACAAGGGCTAGAGGCCTTTCTATGGGACGTGAGGATTATTCCTGCTGCTGATCCTCCGCAGGGAAATAACAGCAGCTGATTGACTGGAGGGGCAGGGGAACCTGGGGGATCCAGTGCAAAAGCAGGGGAAGATCCATATGTACGCGGGGCTCGTCTTTTCCTTGGCTCTGAAGGAACAGAGCGAGACAGGAATTGAGAGAAATTCTGGGAAAAGCTCACCAAAAACGAGCTCTTGTGCAAGATCTGCTCCCACTGTGGAGGAGAAATGGAGTGTTTAAYGTAGAGACGTGACTTGCGGTCCTCGGCTGAAGGAGGGAGGGGGCAGCGTCTGCGGCCAGTGCGGGGCTGAGTGGCACCCTTGGTGATCCCCAGTCTCAGCCTTAGCCCCCGGGGTGCCTTCCCTGAGGCCGAGGCTGCGGCGCATGGCACTGCCCCTTGGGACCCCTGGCCTCGCTGCTGCCTGTGGGGTGTTTCCTAAAAGCCACTTCATCTTGAACTGCTTCATCTGGAGTTTTATTATCTGGAAACTCATCCAAAGTGAGGTTACTGCCCTCCAGATGGGTTTCATTTATATTAAAATGTGCTCSTCTTTCTTACCCAAATGACTTTCATAACCATTTCCATTCAGCTCACCAAGGTATCACTGGACAGCATTTGTGCAAAGGCKCCATTTGCATAATAATGTTTGAGTAGGTCATGATGACTAAGCACTTTAATCCCCTTCTGCCTGCGATCCACTTCCTTAAACCTTTGTTACAGTGTTTGGATGGACTGCGCACTTCCAATTAACACCAAATTGTTTAAGGATAAGGATTTAAAAGTCCTATGACTTTTAAAGTGGTAATGTGAGGACGAGACAGCAGTTGGTTACAGCCATTATTGGTCAAGTGCGTGGTCCTTCTGCCACCTTGTGGAGAAGGATTACTAAACTGTTCAGATAAAATGGAAAAGAAGAGGCGATTATTAAAACCCAGGTTTTTCCTAAACAGTTCTAGGAACTGCTGCACGAGAGTGAAAAATGTTGCTCTCTCAAAAGCTTTTTAAATATATTATTAAAAATGTGCTGAGGTACCTGAGCTCACCAACGTCAAAACCACTTGCAGCTGCACAGGCCACACAGATTCCATAGGTTTTTGTTACCACGCAGATTCCCTAGTTTTTGCTTCCCGACAAGCTTGTCCTTACATTCCCTACAGAATCCTCCCGACCCCGCGGGCTCTCCCGCCTCGCAAGAGCAGCGATACGCCTGTTCTCACTTGGACCTGCAACTTCATAGCCTATTTTGCAAGGGTCACTTTGCCCATTCTCTCCTTCAGTCGTAGCACACGTAATTAGTCTGAGAGACGCAGCAGCCTCTGTTCATCAACCATGATGAGCATTAATGAGCACCAGACAGCATTCACTCCTGTCTTCTAATTCCTGGCTGAGCCCCTGGTACCCAGCCTCTATGCAGACACTGAAATTACACTGTTGCGAAAGGGGGAAATTCTGCCAAGAGTAACCAGGTTATCCTGAGATGATGCTCATCTCTAGGAAGCATGATTTGTCTCACCCCGACATGTCAGAAGCTGTTGAGTGACTACAGTTAACTCTATGCAAAATTTTTGAGTTCTGCTTGCCTTGTGCATAAAGTTGGGCTATTGGTCCAGTCTGGATCTGCTGCAGCTCTCTGCTCTGAAGAGCCTCGCTGAACCTGGCAGGAAAATATGCCTTGAAGACTCCCAGCTTTTGGCAGGCAGCCAGGAAGGGTCCTGTGCTTTCCTTCTGCTGAACCTCCCCTTGGTAAAGCACAGGGAATCCAGCTGTTCCACTTTTATGGGCTGGAAGATCAAGGAAGTGGAAAAGGGCTGGTTTACCCACTCCCTCTTCCATTTTGCATGATCACAGACCATGTGAATGCTTTGAGCAAGATCTGGAATGGGAAAGCCCCTCTGACTTACTTTGGAGAGTTTTGCAAAGGTGGATTACTCAGACAGAAGACTTTTTTATTTTTATTTTTTTCAGGAACACAAATATTCATTGTTTTTGCTTTTTTTTAGAACACACATGCCAACCAAATGTGGTTCCTTTTTGTGCTATGAACTCTGGAGATACATACTAAGAGATGTCATCCAGAGATATTCTTGTCTAAACAAGACAAAACGTAGGGAAATAGAGGTACATACGGAGAAAAGGAAGAAAATCTTACTTAATGAACTGAGTCACAGAGAATGAAAGCCTGATAATGCAAATACAGAAGCTGGTGAATAATGTAGCCTGTGCAAAAGCATGGTAAAAGAAGGGGTTTTCGACGTGAGCAAGATTCCTCATTTACATGAGATTATGACTGGCTCCAAAGCATCCCACGATCATGCACATGGTGYGTGTCAAAGCCCAAAAAGAAACCCTTATTTCTTTCATCTCTGTCAAATCCTGTAATATTCATAATCTTCAGTGACCATCTGGGGATCAAAATACTGAACACTGCTTTTTAATAGAATTTGTATGATTACATTTCTATACTATCTGCTATTATAGCTCCTGAATTATTTCAAATCTAGACATACAAGTTTCTGTTTTCATCTACAAAAGGCATAATGCTGCTGTTTTAAGATATGATTCCTAAGCTGGTCTGGCTTTCTCTGCTGCCACAGCTCTATAAAGAAAGTTGTTGTCCATTAGTTTATCTCTGGTTTGTTTGTTGGCTGTTTTGGCCKATAAGAACGAATGATACAGCATAGATGTTGATAGTGGGAGTATCTGTGTCTTTTCTGTGATTAGCTCTGTAATTCCAGCCCTGGTAAAAASGTCTCTCTGAGTTTCACTGTGCTGATGTCCCGACTCCTCTCAGCTCTTCAGCTCTTAGTGACAGGAATCTGCTGGGATTGCGGCCAAGATGYGTAGCAAGTGACCAACATTTTGTGGAATGTTTATGGGAAAAGCATTTTGGTTTGGCAAATTTTTTTCTCCTTTTTTTCTTTTTCAGCTCACTTGGCTTTGTTCTTAAATTTCAGTGCCAARTGTAGCAATGAAAGACACAATTTCTAGCTTATGATCTTTTAAAATATATACAAGTTTGAAATCTAATCACATCAAAGAATAAAAATAAAGTTGGTTAGCGTGACGCCTAACAGTGATTTCAACRTTAAATGGGTCCCTGTGATGGGACACTTCTTCCAGTACAGAGAAACACAACACAGATTAGAACAAGAACTCTGCATGTCATTAAGCTATTTTTTTTTCTTTACAGAAGCGAGTAGACAGACTTTCTATGTTGCAAGTTYCTGTGTTAAATCTTTCAGTGTCATGTTAACAATCTTGGCACCCCGTCAGGAGAAATCTACCTGATTTTCCTCTCTGCTGAGAATACCACAACGTGAAATTGCTTTAATTGCCGTGCCTGTTAATTATCATACTTCCCGGTTCCAGTGCGCTGCTGGGGCTTAGCGCCGTGGTAAGTACCTGGATGCTCTTTCACTCCATGAGCTGAGCCCTGCCAAGTTAATTGCAAAGAGATTTGGAGGGGGATGCAAATGCAAAAGGGAAGCAGGTACAAAAGAGCTCATAACTGAGGAGAAGGGAATTCCCACTCCCCCGAGGGACTGGCTGCCTGGTACAGCTCTCTAGCCTGTAGCAACTTTTATCACCTCTGAAATCTGTCCTTCCCTTCAGGTGTAAATGTGAATACCCAGAGTCAGATCTCTAGCTCAGGATGTCTCTGCACAGATGATGATATCAGGACAGATAGCTGTGTTTAAAGCAGAAAAATGCTCTGTTTAAAGCAGAAAAATGCTCTTTTCCACTCCTTGGAGCTATATCCAGGGTTGTGTGGAGTCCCAGCCTGGAGCTTAAGGCTGAGCTCACTTTTCTAAGCAGGAGGTCTGCTGCAGCAGAGGTAGCGGCCCCTTCCTCAGTGTCCTGGCACCAGCAGAGAAGCTCTGTCTTGTCAGTGTAAATGAGCACAGCAAATGCAGAGCTGAAGAGAAAGGGCTCTGGACAGCTCACAAGTCCGCAAAGTTGGGCATTAGTTCAGCTCGGTGCAAGACTGTACCTAGTAGTTAGGAAACACTTCACAAATTCACAGCAGGCAGCTCCTCCCCACTTTGTCTTGCTCCTCCATCTTGTAATGTTGTTATTCAAAGAAAAAGAAGAGAGAGTGAGGAAAAAAAGAGCTTACACTGGAAAGGGTCCAGGTCCCTGGGGAGCCAAGCTCACGTCCCACCCGGTGTGGACTGTCCTGGCTGTGAGGGGCTGACTCCGTGCGAAGTGCCGCAGTGCAGCCCCGTGGAGGTGACGCGTGGGGCTCTCCCTCGCGCTGGGGGAGGCAGCAGGGTCTCTCCACACATTGTCACCTTCAGGATTTAATCTGCTTGATGTAAGAAAGAACCTGCTGAATTCGTCCTGCTCAGACTAGAAATGCTGGATGCTACAAAGTCTTTCCACTATTATGATTTTATTTAAGGAATTTGCCTTAGAGCATGTAGCCTTTTTCATGAAAAAAATAGTTTTACATTTAAACACCTACTAAAAAACTCCCTTCATTTGCAATGCATACTTAAACGCATTAAGGTAAGTAATTTATTACTCTTATATGACATATAATGTCATATAATGGTGTTAGATGTTAATCTATGCCATGTGTAGAACAATCCTGACTTAAGGTAGGWAAATGTTTTACCCTTGCATTGTATCACCTTTACTTTTTTCCTCAGAGGTCTCGATGTCATTCCTTGAGGGAACATGTTGGATTTTTTTTCTGCTTTTCCCTATTTGGTTTTTACAAATGCTCAAATACCAGTGTGTGATTAGAGCTGAGAGACAAGGGATGAACCAATGGAAGCAGTGGCTACTGAAAAAGAAAACATTTTGATGCGTGTGTTAATCTGTTCCRTAGTACAATGCTTAAGGGCTATTTGGAAGAGGTGAGACAAACAGCTTTATACTCAGTGGGAGCTGAAGCACAGAGTGACTGCTTCAGGAGTATGTCTATGAGGGCCTAGGTTTCGTTTTACCAAATAAAAAATCAAGTGTAGTGAATCTTCAATAAAATTTAAGATTCTAAGTGTTCACATAAATCTTCACCATAGGACAAAGGGGCTTAACTTTTTGTTACAGATCTTTTTATCCCAATAACTACTGTGTTCCATTGSACAGCTGGTAGGCTATAGGTGAACCATCCTTTGGGGCAGGTTAAAATTCAGATTCAAGTGGTTTGATAAAACCATAGGATGTTGCAACACGGAAGATTATTCTTCCAGTGAATGTGAGGTGGTTCTTTGTGGCTCCTTTGGTCTCATACCCCTATTAACCTTTAGAGGGTTTCACACCCCCCGGTGACTGTTTGCTTCCTTCATATTTCTATGGAAAAGCTGAAGGCAGAGCAAAATTCTGGGTTGAGATGGGCAGTCTGCGGCCAACCAGTTCCATCTTGCCAGCTCTTAATAGCATCAAGGCTCTTGCAAATGAAGCTAATAAAACTCTTCTGCAGACAGCAATGTTTTCCCAGCATTCCCTTGCAAAGTCTGTGGAAAGGGAATGCTCGTAAGCTCGCCTGTCTCTGAATCAAGCGGCGTCATGGAACAGTGTTCACATTCCCATTATCTCAAAGGTTCCACACAATGATATCATTCATAAAGTGGCAGATTGTGTTTTGAAAGCTCCCCCAAAGGCTGACACCTCCCATAGAAACTGTCAGAGCGTGGCTGTTCTCTCTCCCTGCACCAGGAAATGCTCAAAGCGCCACAGAGACCGTGACTCAGGCTGACACATCTGGTATCACAGGCGCAGGCAGCAGCATCCAGGGATTTTTGGTTGTCAGACTGGCTTCAAACTTTGAAAATAAARAAAAAGAGCAGTAAACAAATGTTTGAAAACAGACGGAATTTAGAGGTGAACATCTCTCCATTGTGTTCTAATTCTGCCAAAGGTTTAAGTCACAGAATAGGGCCTCTTCTGTGTCTTGTAGACTAAGGACTTTGCAGTCCACCTCATTTTCAACCACCACAACCTCCGTCTGCCCAGAACTGCTTGAGGCAGTTTAGTCAGAGCTATGCGGAGTCCAGCACAGCACAGGAGCTTCCAGGACACAGATATTTATGTCATCTGCTATTTGTAACCCAGTGTGGGTGAGGCAGGCTGTTTTCAGCAATAATTATTTGGGTGGCTGTAGAGCAGAGAGGAATGTTCTGCTCTGTTTTTACAGGTGTAGCTGTAGCGGACAGGAAGAGGTGACATTTCACTCCTTCATCCAGCAATCAGCTGCCACGCAGCGTCTCCCTGTTCCACCTTGGCCTGATAGCGTGCACAGTCTCTGCCGTTGGAAGGTACCCCTGCTCTCTGCTGTCTCCCTTGAGCTCAGAGAGAGGCTATGGTGCTCCCATGAGGAAATGTACTTTGATGTTTTTATGGTGTCCTGTCTTGTTCCTACTTCCCACTCCTATTTGGACACTAGCAAAAAACCTGTTTGCTAGGAAGGTAGTGCAGCCCTGGAAGTATTTACCCCCAGGGGCTGTGGGAGCTCCATCCTTGGAGGTTTTCAAGTCTCAACTAGACAAAGCTGAGGCTACCTGGATCTAGTGCTGACACTAGTCCAACACTATGTGGGTTAGACCAAAGGCCTCCAGAGGCTCCTTCCAAYGAGCACTTGTATGATTCAGCCCCGCTCTGCAGCCCTGAGTTATAAAATCTTGTGGTAGTATGAGGGACGGATCCAGTTCTCACTGCTCATAGAAGACCTGTATGGATCCTAATGTAACATACGTGCCAGTTCTTGTCCTGCAGTCAGATTTCTGCACCAAATCAGGTGCTCCTGAYTTTGTGGAATTTTCAGATTGTGGCCACTTCAGAAAAGAGAAGAAAGGAGGTGAAAAGAGACAGAAACGCTGGTGTGCACTACTCTCTGGAAAGGACTAGGGATCGACGGGCTGGAACCCCACACTGTACCAGACGCAACATTTTGCAGGTTCTTATTCATATTGCTGCTTTTGTGCAAATTTGGATGGTGACTAAGTGCAGTGTACCATGCACATTGCCAAGACGARATGATGTATTGAAAGGGGTACATATTTTCATTTTCCTGGCAAGACCTGGTTAAACCTGCCACATCACTCATCCCACAGGGAGAGAGCATACATCTTTAATTAGCCTGGAAATAGCATCAGTGACATGCCCCACAGCATTGCTGGGATCTCCGTCTCAAAATTCTGACACAAAATTTATGGGAAGATACTGAGCATAATTGCCTTTCTCTTTCACAGTTTCCAGAATGCCCTGTGGATAATGTTCAGTTATTCAGTTCTACATCTTACAAAAATGCAGCTGGAAAATGCATTTTTTTTTTGAAAATAGAGAGCCTAACATTTTCATGAATTGCTCCAGGATACGGAACCTATGTATTCCTATTCTCCTTTTCATGTTACAAAAAAATCACTCTTATGCACTATGCAGTAAATATATAACCCTCTCTCTATGTTCCAGAGCAACTCTGAGCTTTTCTGACATTGTCTAGTTAATTAGAAGGTTATTCATCAAATTATGCTACTTTGTTGACCCTAATGTGCATTCTTTGCAGTATTATTGAACYTTTTTAAAGCTTACTGGTCCAAACAAGCGAATAGTTGCATTCATATAGGGGAAAACCTACAATCTTTGTCGCCTTGCCATCCWTTTTGTGGCTGCAGATGTCCTCAGGACACAGCTCTTAGGAGAGTTGAAGAGGCAAACATTTTGACAGTCTCATGTTACACTACTGATTCTAATAGAGGTTTGAATTAGTTCCCCACAAAAGGCAGATCTTTCAACAGAAATTTGACTGAATAGCTGAAAAGCCAAATAYTCTTCCGTTCTTACTGAAAGCAGTTAGCAATCAGCGTTGAGGAAAAGCTGCATGACAGGCATTTAAGAAAACTATACTTTCACTCCCAAGATGATTGAGAGATTTTTAATAACCCATCTCATGGGGAGAGCTTCTGAAGAGACATTACAAAATGCTTTCAAGGCTCAGCTTTGCTGAAGAGTGCTACAGGCCACACGTTTCTAGACCCCAGGAGCCAGCGCTGGAGTTCCAGTACGGTGCCAAGGACGTGGCTCCCTCAGCAGGCTACAAACAGCAAGGCTGGTACAGCAGGGCTGTATTTTCAGGGAGAACCGCTGATTTCTATGAGGAAATTAAGAAGTGCCTTTCTTCTTCCTGCTTTGGAACAAAGGGAAAGGTGCTGTGTTTGTTGGGGTGCCYGTGAAGTCGTGTCTTTAAGTAGTCTCCGGTCTGCTTGCCAGCATTTAACTCGTAGCTGTTCCATTTAGATTCCTTTTMAGAAGCTCTCTATCTGGTATCTCTTTCTGAAGCTGATCCAGCTTCAGCAGATATTTTTTCTTTCATTTCTCCTGTAAGGATGTTGTGCTTTCATACATTAGAGTTGCTGTTACAGAGCAGCTTTTGAGCACGTCTTTTTGAACCATGTCCCTGTGCTAMTCAGAACCAGGGCAAGAGCTTTCTTTCTTCTCAGGAGCCCTACAAGAAGTTTCTCCATGAAACATCATTAGTTGCATCTAAAAATCTYTACTGTGGTCTTATTTTCCCCTTGCCATGGGAGCAGCTGAAGCCTCCTCCAAATTGCCCTCATAGAGTCTCAGTCTTTCTCCAGTGTTACTGTTTGTCACCACAGTTGATTGTGTCATTCATGTCATTCAGTACATACAATCAGAACAATTTTGGACCAAGTGTATAGGGCATACCATGATAATCGAAAAGAAATAAAAATCTCTCTCCATAAATGACACAAGAAATATCTTCTAACAGAACCATTTAAAACTATTGATGCTACACATGAACATCCCGGAACGAAATGTACTTCATCGAGACACAAAACGTCATCATAAAAACAGTGGGGGTGAAGTGAAATCTAAGTTAAATCTCACTTAATGCCAGAATAAACTTTCACAAGCAATAAAGCAGACAGGCAATAAGCAATATGAACTAAGCTSTCAGTGAGAGAAAATGTCTCAAGATGATTCCTCCTTCTCTGACTTCTCATGAAGTTCTAAAAATGACTGACATGGAAAAACKATGAAAACTTTACTAAGAGCATGAACTCAGAAGTAAATAGTTGTATTTAGTAGATGTCATATATTTATTCCACGGTGTCAGCTACTCCCCTTGCACCATATGTAATATCTTATCCATCTCTTTTTCCCACTGAAGAGATCTACTGTATCTCTTCTCCTTTCCTAACACTCTTTTCTACTCTCTGTGTTCTCTCACATATCAAGGTAAGTTTTTTTTAATGCATTTATTCATAGCTTGTACATATCTTTGGATTTCTTTGCTTATGTTTATGAAGAAAGACTAAGGTTTAATTTTGTATCTCTGTGAGTTAGTCTAAGGAAAATGGGTCCTTTTCCTGCTTTAATTCCAGGATTGATCATTGGGATAGGCCGATGATATCTCGATACCTCTGACTGTCAGCTGCATAATGCCTAGAGTTGACAAAAGGTAGTTTTARGAAGAGATTTGTATGAAATTGAGAAGAAGGATTTCCAGATTTTAATGTGAAGCTTTGCTAAAACAGGACAGCCAGGAWGCAACCTATCCTGGAAGTGTTTCAAGTTTGCCATTTCAGACTGCTTTGAAGATGGAAATGAGATGAGATTGGTGTGGTGGGGCACTCATTAGGATTAGGAAAGCGAAGCAAACCATTTACACTTGTGAGAAAGCAGAGGAGACAGCAGGGCAATATAAGCACAGCAACAGTCAATGGAAAGGTCTTTTCAGCGTCAGTCTAGACCTCAGGGCRCGACGTCATATATCAAGGTCAGAGGTAAAAAAGCTGAAACAACTGAGTCACGAACTGAGTCATGATGACTGAGGACTAAATCTGCAGCGGTGCCTATAGCCTGCTAAGAAGGGCTGTGTCTTAAAGTTGTACTGCACAAAAGCTCTGTAGGGTTCAAGCCTGCAGCGTTTCACTGTCTGCAGAAGCGGGATACGGGTGTTTAATGGTTTTTGTTGAAGTGGCCGCGGGTCTCCAGATGAATAAAGCTTTCTTCCTTGCATGACGCCCCGCTGCTTGCACCGCTTGGACACCCACGGCGTGCAGGGGCCGGTCGCTCCTCGTAGGTGCTCAGGTGGTCTCCATGCGACGGAGCACGCAGCACCACAGCCTGATCCTGCAGTCCAGGAGGGACTGATGCATCCGCACCGCTGCAACCGCGGGAGCTGTTTAAAAAGCCAAACGTTTTACRCAGCAGACAAGTAAAGTGTCACTTTTTCTTTAGATCATTACTGTGAAGAGACAAGGGTGCAGGCACTCTTCCTGGGCTATCACATTCTCATGTAATGTTTTCAAAGCGAAGCACTTTTTATCATGTTGTTTTCTCAACTTCTAAAGTATTTCTGTATAGTAAAAATCTGCATGCATTGCTGACTGTGATTCTGGCTTCTTTTATATCTTGATCTGTTAAAGTAGATAGAAGTATTAACTAGAGGACTAATTTGTACAGAGAATGTTAAGTAACTTAATTGAATTATTCAGTGAACCAATTTATTTGATGGAGATTTCCAGGAGACATATAAGATCCACATTTTGTTTTAATCCAAAGCTGATAATTATCTTTTTATCCAGTAAATACACACAACTGACAGCTTAAGTAGAAGAACAAACCCTGCATAGCTTTATAATTTCCAAGGTGCACGTTTACCACCTGATATTCTTCACATGAACATGTATTCTGATTTCTTGTGCACTGATTCCTGTGCRTTATCGAGGTAAAACCATCTATACTGCAAGGCAGTGAATAGTGCTAGAGCTTRGACCCTATGGATGTTCACCCACTAGCTGGGTCTGCTCCTTGGCCCTGGTTTATGTCCCCCGAGCCTGCACCTCAGTTAAACAGACAGTTTGCTACCTAGATTGTACGTAAAACATGGCCTTTATTTTAAAGTCAGACACAGGAATCTATCCCATTTTGGAACAAACACACAAAATTTACACATATTGTCCAAATAACCGCTTCCATAGGTCATTATTAGGATTGATGGCTTTATTTAGCTAAGGTACGCAAAGGTCGAATTATCGTTTCAGCTGACCCTCTTGCACGAGTGCCTTCTAGAACAGTCTGTGAGTGCCACACTCAGCTACGCTCGCCTGCTGGTTTCTCCCTGCCAATGCAGGTCTCATTCAACAGGCAGGAGGGGACATTGACAAACAAGCGGCAGCAACATACGGCAGGAGGAGCAGATTCTCTAGTGGATGTTACTCCCATGTTGTTAAAGTTAGGGCGTGCAGCCGGTGATGCCGGGAGGCTATAAAAAGGCTCATGAATTAGGCAGTTGAGCCCAGAATTGTTCTTGCCAGCCTCTGCATCCCGTTGGCCAATTTATTTATTTAAGCTAAACTTTTGTKGCATTGATACTTGTTTCCTTGTTTTCCTTGGGCCTTACTTGAAACCCTGGGAACTGACTTGGCGAGTGCTAACAGCTGAAACTGAGACCCAGGGCAGCTGTGCTTTGAACAGAAAGCAGGCTACAGAAAGCTGGGCGCTCTCGAACAGTCCAGTCTTAGACCAAACACACAAGATGAGAGATAGTATTATTTTTAATTTTTGTGAGCCTTTGTTTGTTTTCCTTAAAGCAGGATTAATAGCGTTCCCATTACAGAGATTTTGCGGACATGAAGGAGCTTGGCCGTGTGAAACTTTTAAGTACTCCAATGAGGAGTAATGCAGAGAAGTTCAGAAGGAAATTTAATCACTTTGCCTTTGGAATCCGTACCGTAAGTAGGACTTGAGAATAAAACAGGATGCAGGAGCAGGGTGCCAGATGAACTTGACCTACCTTGTATAGGGAATGAGATGGCAGATAAACTAATACACCATACTTTTGGTTATCTGATTAGTAGAAATTACAGATGCCCAAAGGGTTGTGTGGGGCTAGGTACCACATAAGAGAAGGTTAACCAGGCTGAGAGCTGAGCACCTCTAAAAAAGAAAAAGAGAGGGGGGAATAAAAAAAAAAAAAAGAGAAAAAATAAAGGAAAAATAAAAGAACTCTATCTAAGCTGGAGAAAGGGAAATCAAAGCAGCTGTGGAGATAGAAAACTGTGGAGTTTTGTTTCAAGGTTGTGGGAAAAAAAAAAGGGAGTTTCCTGCTGTGCTTTGACTTGAATCAGACTTTGGTAGATGTTCTAAGAGAAGGATGAGAGCATTGCTAGCTTGCCATGGGTGAGCGAGTTGCTATAATTAAGAAGGGAAGAGGGTTGACATCACTGAAAAGAAACACTTAACAGCAGGCTGTGCTTCTGTGCTCAGGTGGAACAAAATCCAGATTCCTTCAGAAAAAAGAGCTTGCTCCTTTTCAAGTGGTTTCTCTAAGAACGTGCCAAAACGGATAYGTTTTCAAAGTTAGACCAGGAATGATGTTGCATGTCACCACCAGATTCCAGTCCCCATCAGAGCTTCTGCCTTCTGCGTCTCATTGTAGGAGCTCTGAAATATGTTACCCCATATTTAATGAGAGAGAGAGAGAGAGAAAAAAAAAAGACAATTAGCTGTGTAATGAGCATGRTAAAACTTCTTCAAAGGCCACAACTTCACCAAATGCAAGAAAATTTTTGAACAGAAAATAATGACGATAGCTCTATAATCCTATCCCTAAAGAGATGGCCGTTAAGTGAAATGTTTAGAAAACGGCATATTTATAATAGTGAAATTAACAAAAAAAAAAAAAAAAGCAATGAGCTAAAAATAAAAAATAGATAAAAGCCTAAAAGATCAGAAACACTATTGACTGTCATGGGTACATGTTGCTACATTCTCCAAAAGCATCTAGCGATGTCAGCAACAGTCTGGCATAAAATCCTAGAAACATACATTCCGAATGATGTTTAGCCCACAAAATACTTGCTCACACTTGTAAGATGGTATCTGGAGTAGAATATATCAGAATACTGCCAAATTCTGTAATATGACCAGCTCAGACTATTATTACATCTCAAAAGATGAATTAATTTAGGGCAGACTAGTAGCAGGCAGGAAAGAATCCAAGCACGAGTGAATGTGCTTCTCACACTAACACCGCTGGCAGGGATGGGCATGTGCCAAAACAGTAGAAAAGTTGGTTTCCAAATAGACAGCAAAAGTAGAATATAGATATTGAAAAATTACCAAATCCTATAGAGAAAACACAATAAGGTGTATTTTTAAAATGTGCTAATATTTTAAAAGTAGTGGATTGTTAATGCACTAATTTGAAGTACGGGAGTTAAAATATAAAAGAAGATGTGCAGATAGATTCTTAAGTTAGAGGGTGATACGTGGACCCATGTACAAAAGTGAAATCAAGACCAGACTGTCTTGCCTTTCCTGCAGACAGAAGCCAAAGCAGCCTGTCGTGTTCCACCCGTGATACAAGCCAGCAGGACTCTGCCCCAGTGCAGYGGGAGCATCAGTGCAGTGTGAACGAGTGAAAATGAGTGATTTCCAGAGGCTGGCAGCAGGTTCAAAGGCAACGAGGAAGAACACAAAGGGTGAGAAGAGCAGTGAAACCACGCGTGTTGGGAGGATACTGCAGCAAACAGCTGGGGTGAGAATCGCAGGCTCAGCCAAAGCCTACTGGAAAATAAAGGTAAAATCTTCCAAGAGCCTCGACTGGGAAACCTCCTCAGAAATGAGCTCCTTTAGAGCAGAGCATCTCTCCGAGTAGCACAAACACATCCCTGTTTCTATAGCACAGTGGCAGAGTCAAGAATTCCAAAATTTCTTCTCCACCTCCCCTCTTCTCCTTCTACCTCCGTTTTCCCCCCGCCCAAARAAAACCCCAACCCCCTTAAAAACCTAATACAAGGACAACATGAAAGCAAGGGCACAAAGGACCATGAAATACATCCTTGGATGTTGCTGATCATGTTGAGGTATAAGGGGCACACATGGCAGAGRGAGACACATCCCTAAGAGCAGGGCCAGAAAGTGATAGGTATTTATGCACTGAAGCAAGGACCGGGCTGTCTCCTCTCATCACAAGCACTGACTCCAGCATCTAACACTCTGCGTCATCAAGGCTCGAAGCTTTCCCCGTTGAGCCCTGAAAAAATACGTTAGGGCAGTTTGCAGACTGCCTGCCTCTCCTTAAGGGGGAAGTGGCACAGACGCGACCGCCTGCCCTCAGCAGTCAATTTATTTCACTCTCTTAGGAAAAAATAAACCCAGCAAACATTGGATCATTTTCTGCTGAACTAGTGAGTTAAATGGGCTGATGAAATTATCTGACAAGTTTCATTAGTGCGAAGGAAGGGGTGGAACTGCACTGCTGGGAAGTTATGAGGGAAGGAAGGAGGGAGGAAACATTAATATCTGTCTTTTCTGGTGGCAAGTGAACAACTAGATCAGCTTAGCTCTATGTAAAGAATTTTTATGGGAAACTGTGGAATCTACCCTGTGAACATTTAGATTGCTTTAACATTTACTATCCAAAAAAGAGACCTGTTCTTTCTGAGACATGGGGCATGGGCCAGACTGGGCACCTCCAGAGGCTATGAAGACATGCGGCAGCATTAGTTAGGTCCCAGTGAGGCCCACGGGAGGCTCAGTCACCCCAAAAAGTCTTTGGAGAGCTTGGCCAGTAACACCTAGGAAGTCTTGTCAACAGGTTTGAATTGTGCTTTTAAAAGATTTCAAAGACAGAGAGAGCTGGAGCACACAGAGGTCAAGTGATACAGGCAATTTGTTAAGGGAGGATGCATGCAAAGGCGAGGGGTGCTGAGAGGGGTTGTGCAATGGGCAGAGTCTAAAGGAGGAGGAGGAGACCGGGGAGAAATGAGGCTTTTGCTGTATGAACGGGAGGGGAAGCAGCCGGATGCAGAGCCAGTGCAGGTCCACCAGGATTTATTAGGTCAGAAGCGAGCAGTGTGAATGCAGCTGTGCTCTCCTCAGGGGAAAGCCCCATTTTGAGGCTGTGCAGCCTCTCTAATGCAACACTGGGCTAATAACTGCGCTCAGAGGCCCGGCGGTGCATTGCATGCACCCCACTCGGGTCATGGCCCTGCTGTGCCCACCGGCAAGCTGTGCCCGGTGGGAAGAGCAGAGCAGAGCAGAGCAGAGCAGAGCAGAGCAGAGCAGAGCAGAGCTGCTGCTGCTGGGGCCTGGCCTCCGCACGAGCAGAGCTGCAGGACGCTGCATTCTGCAGACTGCTCCCCAGGACCCACACTCCCAGCTACTGCAGTGCTATAGGTGCACCCTGCACTTCATCTGCTGGTTTAGTTTTATGAGAAAGGAACCCAGCCCAGGTCCTCAGAGACTGTGCAGTGACACGAGCCTGAGTACACTAACTGCAGATGATCAGGGTAATTGCTTTAAAAACACACTACGATTTGAATGAGAAGGCTACTCTAAACACGTGCACGGGGATCAACCAATCTGGACTGAATCTGTGTTTACAAAAGGCACCTGGGTGACTTGGCCCCATGCTCCCCACTTCCCTGGGCTCCGGAGGGATTATGAGGGCTCCGGAGCTCCGTCCCCCATGCCCCCGGGGACGATGGGGCATTCAGGTGCCCAGCCTGGGGACCTGCACAGCCCGTGCAGGATGAAGCGTCGCTGCCGGCAGCTCCAGGCACTTCTGGCCATGGGAACGGGGCTCCCTTCTGACCAGGGCAGCAACGCTGCTCCTGGATTGCAGCGGCCACCCTGCCAGCTCAGCCCTGCTGGCACRATGCCTCCCTGGCCTGCGGAGATGAGAAGTGCCTCTGCAGCACGCTCTTGCCCCAGGGCTGTGCCTGGCTCGGATGAACGTCTGTGCTGGWCAGCCAGCATGGCCCATGGACATAAAGCCACTTGTGGCCCAGGTGCGGTGTGTGTTGCTTCACGGTGTCCTAGGGGCGTGCTTAGCTTTTAATCTCATCATGACTTTGGTCTTTCTTCTGAACCTCCCAYAACTTGACCATTTGGGAGTTACTTCAGGAGCGTCATTCCCTCAGAGCATAGGAGATACCAAAGCAGTTTGGCCTGGCTGCCTGGGAGCCGCTGTCCTGTAGCAAATTCCCTCATCTTATCCCCCATGTGCAAACATCTCCATGCCTCAGGAAAGTCGCCAGGTCCACACAAGGCTCTCCTGCCCAGCTCTACCCTGAAGACCAACTGSTAAAACCTGGGCTGTTAGGAGAGGGTCCAGGTGCTCCTGCAGAGTGAAGGCTGAGGGGAGGGCAGGGTTCAGCCCACCAGGTGGGAGCCATCAGCCCTAACGCAGGCCTGGCCATTTCAGGGCTGCTCCCAGGTGTTCTGGTAGGCTGCTTGGTGGGGAGAGGATCATTGTATGGCAGCAGGTCAGTGTGAGGGGCTTTATGGAGGGTGCTCTGAGGTCTGGTGGCTCTTGTTACTGTAGCATTCCCCTTGCTGATGAGAGAGGCTGTCCCTGTCCTGTGTGTTGGGTCCAAGCCTTGCTCCGGGTTGAGGCAGAAATTAGTCTTTCCATCCTGTGTTATTGGTTCTGATCAAGATTAATAGGAAGGTTTTCTGCCCCTGCTWAATGATATTTTTGCTCTGCTGATCAGAGTATAAAATGCCCAACGCTAAATGATATTTTGAGAGTGCTGTAAGAGTGTGGGTGACTGCCTGGGAAGTTTGAAAAATACCTTTTGTGAGCCTGCTTCTCTTTCCCTGTGTTCTACATCATCTAACTAGTCTCACTTCTGCTCTGATTTATCAATCCCTTTCAGTAACCACAGGAATTAAGGAAGCTTCCCGTGTCAAGTTCGGTTGTGTTATTGCAAAGCGGCCAGGTTGCTACGGCTCGTGTGTGTGCCCTGCCGTTCCCCTTCCTGCAGCGTGATGAGCCAGGGTTGCTGCTCCGCTCGCCGCAGAGGAGGGTGCCTGCAGCCTCYGGGCCCGCCTGCCTTGTGGCACTCTTGCCTGTGATAGCGCAGGTAAAAGCGCCTCCTCCTCAATCCAGCTAATAGAGGGGGTAATTTGCCAAGTGAGGCTTGTAATGTGCTCATGGGTCTCTCCTGTGTTTTGCTCTCTAAAGTTGTCTTTCTCTGGAGCTATCAAGCTGGCATATACCATTAACTTCTTAAAAGTATAATGAGGCTTTTAGCACCACTGCTAATAATTTCTGCTGCTCTGTGAGTTTGAGTCTGAGTTGCAGCAACCTACAGTCACCAGARCTTAAGTGGTTACTGGGTTTATAAAGACCTGCTGTATTTTTTCCCACAGCTGTCTTCCAATAGGTTTCTATGTTAGTAACCAGAGTTGTCGTTGTTTAACTGTGCTTTTTTTAAAAATATGACCTGGAATCTATAGACTGCCAGACTAGGCAGGCTTTTAGACGGTGAAAACAGAAGATTAAAGCAGCCTTTCTGAAAATAGATGCTCTTGAAAGCAGTGTCCCATTCAAGAATAACTTTTTTTTCCTGACAATTAACTGAAGATTCTAAAAAAAATGAGTCCGTGCTTTAATTAGTATGGGGAGCCCATGCTGTGTTTTAGCCTCTTTTTAGGTACAGCAAGTGACTTTAGACTAACTTTTAGAGCAGTTTAAAGTTAATGGTGGAATAACAGCAGCTGGCAGAAACATGCCTGAGCTAGCTTTAAACTAGCCAATTCAAGAGCAAATAGCAGTGTAAATTCAGCAGCATGAAGTTGAAGTGCTTATTCAGCCTTTCTCAGTCTCTTGTGTGCTATGGTTTTGCTATTAGCCTGTTGTTCCTAAAAGGCAATACATAATGAATGCCCGAAACAAGGGGTCGGAAGCATCATACATTGATTGGGGAAATGTGGAGGAAGGGAAATAGGATGTTTTAGAACACATGGGCCAAATATAGTATTTAAGCCAATCACTGGTAATCAGCTTTATTTGTGCGTGCTCATTTACAAATGGGGTCATCTCTGTGTGAAACCAGGCTAGGAGAAATTTGATGAAGACTAAGATTTATTACAGATTTGCGCTAGGGATTTCCTTGGCAATCAAGTTATGCTGGAGCAAAGTAGTTGACTTTGTGCGAGTGGGAAGGATAAAGGAAAGCTAAACCACGAGACTTTCCCAGGATGCTTAAAGTACAAATAGAAGAGGATGTATTATAATGGATTTAAAGCCAGGGAGTACTTTAAGATGAATCACAAATATGGACTTACCGGTGGTGTCTTGAATGGGATGGGGCAGATTTTGACTTAAATAGTGAGAAAAGAATATTTTGCAATATTTAAGATTCAAAGTGGTATGGTCTCAGCCTCGAGTCAGACAACTGTTGGTGGTGAGGAAACCTCAGGTTCTGGCCAAGTGCAGGGAAAGCAGAAAGTTTTTTTGAGATTATATTAGTCAACAGATAGGACTATAACAAAAGTAAACCAAACTGTGACCTCAGATCCTGTCCGTCATGGTAGGCAGCAGGATAGAAAGATCAGAGGAAAGATATTTAACTTGATTTGGTAAAGCTTAAAAATTATTATAAGTTGTTGGTCTTTATTTTGCAATGAGGCTGTTTTTAGTAATATAAGGAGGGAGGAGAGAAATCTCAAGCCAGTTTAATTTTTTTCATATAAATGTTATTGTAATAAGCTTAAGACCTTCCAGGRCATTTTTATTGTGTTATTAATATACTACTTGAGCTGTTGAAGGCATGAGACCAAAGAAAAACAGAACACACTGAAGGCTATTGCTAATATCACTATGTTATATTCTCTGGAGTGTTATAACATGGTAGTATGGGGTCCAGGGCTATACCAAACCACCTGGAGTTTATTTGTGTTTCTCCATCTGAGGGCCATCAGCTCATTAGTGGCTTGTAGAAGTATTGCATTACTCACATCCCTGCCATACTTTTTCACTGTGTTGGGAATGGGAAGGCTGTCTTGCTTTTTGACACCAATATATTGAGTCATGACTGAAAAGATTTTTCTACTCTGTGGATGCTGGAAGAAGAGGGAAGACTGGAAGTCTTTTATATTTGTATATACACACAGCTATATATATTAAAGTATGTGTAYATGTTTATATATTTTTAAATAGATTGAGTATAGGGTGCCTGCACTAGATGTGCTTATGCTCCAGGGAAGGAAGAAATAAATGCACCCTTATTAACCTTGGAAAAGCTGAGGCAAGGCAGGTYAACTTGGAGCAAAACAGTTTCCAGGGTGTTAATCTCATGGCCTTTATGAAGACCCCCACACAGGTGGGAAACTTGTGACTGCRCTTCCATTTTGGGTTGTAGGAATGAGTGTGGATATACTTATCATTAAGGGGGACTTCTATGGATAGTATTCCAGCGGGAATGAAGGGCTCCAAACTTGAGAGAAACTGGTGAACAGATCTGGCCAGCACATTTGAGTTGTACAGAACCTTCCTGTCTGATACAAGGCCATGCAGTTTTGCATGAGGACAGTAACTCTTGCTCCTAATCTCTTTTAATCCAGCAACAGAGGCACAGGTGACCTTGATGACAGAGCAGAAAATGCCCTCRCCTCCTCCCCTGCCCCTAGCAGCACGATTAGGGTTTTGCTGAGTTTAGCCAGAACAGRCTGTGTGTGTTTCTGACCAATTCACTGCTGCACAGTGTTCAGYTTGCAGAGTCAATGAGACTTGCAACTACTTCTTTTTCCTCTTAGAAGGAAAAGACAGAATTTTTAAATGTGTATGACCTACCCTTCTGACATCTGGCTGGACRTCTTGATTAGCAGCTCTATAGTTTGAGGCCTTCCTACAAAATCTGAAGGATATTCTTGGATTGGAGTGCAAATSCTTTCTGAACAAGGATTGTCCCTTCTTCTGTTTGGATTTGTTATACATTGCAGATCTGTTGTGTAGCGACATTCAATAATTAGATTTTTGGGTTTTGTATTTTGCTTTTTGAATTAAAGCCTTCTTTTGGAATATTAGAGAGATATTTGGGAATGTGCWTTTTCCACTTGGTGAAATCCTCCTGTGTGCTTTCTCCCTATCAGCCCTTTGGGTAGGGTAGTTGGTAACTGGTAAAACAAATCTCTGGCATTGATTTGAGGGGGGGAATGGAAACTGCAGCATCTGCATTCCTTCAGAGAAAGGACTGCAAGGGCTTTTTTGTTTGTTTGACTGTGTCCGTGCATTTGCTTTAACTGATTTTCCTAGAGCCTAGCTAAGTGGAAAGTAAATTGTGAAACAGTTTGGTCCCAGTTCATTACTGGTCTTACTGAGGGGGGTAAAAGCAACTTAACTTCTTAAATGTAAGGTGGTGTCTATGTGGATTGGCCAAGGCTTGCATAGTCAGGACCTGTGGTCCGTATCCAGATATGCACATAAACTGAAAGCAGGGAAAAGAGTGATTATGGAGAGGCAGCTAGATGAAAGTTAATAAAATCTCTTTTCCTCAAAGCAGTTTAGGGATGTGAGGGGATGAAGGGAAGGCTATGACTTKTACTGGAGAGGAAGGACACAAATTAAGAATTTGTTTTCAGAAATTTATGCCCRTATTGTCTCTGTTAGGACTAAAAACAGGATCAACTGGTGCTCTTTTGAAAGAAAAAGATATAGCTGAAAAAGACTGGGGTGAGGAGGGGAAATTTGCTTGCTCTACAATAGAAATGCAAAAACAACAAAATGCATCTGGAGCAGGTGGGCCCAACTCCCATGACCTCCAGCCTTGAGAGAAAGGGAATAAAATAAGGTGGATTTTGGCACTTGAGCTCTACCTGTTGTACAGATGTGGCAGGAATTCCTGTCGTGAGCCTTGGGGCTTGCTGCCTTCTCCCTGATGGCCCTGTAGTGCCATGCGCTGGTCSGGCATGGGAGCCTCCCGCGCTGGGTGCAGCCAGCTTGCGTGCGACCTGCTGTGTGCCAGCTCCTGCTGACAGGTCAGGGGGAAGGGATGTGCCGCTTGTGAAGAGYGCTGACCCTCAAGTCAGGAAGGCCACTTATTTAGTCTCTGCTTAGCTACCGTTTGCATGTGTGAACATAGATGATATACAGTGTGTGCTSTAGGAGCGCCATGGGGGCACGTGGAGCTCTGCATGGTTCAAGGAGCAGAGCTGTGAGCCCAGAGCACCAGCTCCACGCGGGATGCGGGGGAACCTGCCCTGGCACTCGTCTGAGACCCGTGTCCCCTGTGTGGGCTCCCCAGYCTGTGGCTGGCCACTGGGAGGCAGAGCCATTGGCAACTCACTCATGGGCATTGCTTGCCATAGGCCTGGCCCCTAAACCTTGTTTTGTCTTTGCTTTCTTTAAAATCAATTCCTCCCCACAGAGGGAGGAATTTACTAATGAAAGTAGGAAGAGCTATACCAAGTAGCAGGTGGAAAAAGAGAAAGAGATCCTTAATTGCAGTTTTCACAGGGCTTGTTATTTGCATGGTATGGCATTCAGGACACTAAGTTGTAAAGGCRTTGCTGAACTTTAGTGCCAGTCCAACCTCAATCATATGTTAAACCCTTTATGCTCCRCTCCATTGCTGATTATATCATCAGAGACCTACAAGTAAGTTTGAAATACTCTAAAATCTAGAAATAAACCAGCTGTGCTTTTAAGTAAAACCTTATTATGGGTCACCAGCCTCGATTTGACGCTCAGTAAGTCTGAGGTTTATTTCCCTGTATGGAGTGACCTAGGATTAGGGTTAGAAAATGTTATCACAACTGACAGCATTGTAGGGCCAAGAGATTCATCACTGAATCCCTCCTGATGCGACTATGATGTCCTCTTACAGAGAAGCTTTTTATTTAATAAAGCTTTTATTTAATACATTAATCAAAAGGCACATTGCAGCTTTTCCCTTTTTCTTCCAGAGACTTGGGGAGGAAAGAGAATATAATTATTTCTTATGATTCTCTCTGAAATCCAGCTTGAAAACTTTTCTTTGAACTGCAGTTTAATGGTATGTTGGGCTTCTGAGAGTGGCACCCACATTTATTGGATGTCTTCAGGGCTTCAAGGATTCTTGGTTCAAAGTGGGCTTTTGTTATCCTGTGGATCTGAATATATATAAAGTGTATAGGGTCCAGCCTTTCTAAAGCCCTGTAAAAAGGGATTTTCATGGCTGGGCACAGGGGTTTTGCCAGAACCTTTTCTCATCCAAATAGAACTGGCCAATAGCCAGAAATGTGCTGGTTTCCCTTTGGTTGTGAATTTCCACCTCCAGCCAGCCCCTCCTAAGGGCTTCCTCACGCTGCCCTCTCCTCTCCCTGCTGCTGGCGTGGGGTGCCCAGGGGCTCGGGGGTGCCCGCTGGTCCCAGTCCTTGTGCGGGTGATGCGGGGTGGCTCTCCCTGTGCTGGCGACATGGTGGYACCCGCCTTGCCCACAGCTGTTCCAGGCCACGCAGCAACAGGAATTCGGAATAAAACAGCGCAGGCTGGATGTGTGTTCACAATATATRTTCACCCTGCCCCACCCTGGTCTTACTTTCCAGCACGGAGTGTTGTTAGAGCCCTCCTGTTAAAGCTGTACCACTGACTGCTGCTTCTAGGTGAGGTTCCTATAGAGGATGGGTGAGTTTGCATTATAATACTGTGCGTCATAATTGCCTTCAGAGCAAACATTAAGTTTTATATTAAAAAAAATCATTTGATTCTCAGAATATCTATGAGGAATAGGCAGGAATAATTGGTCAAATATTCCTTAATAAGGGAGAAGCACTTGAATGCTGAAATCCCTGGTGCTGCGCCGTGACCGCCCGCGTGCATTTCTGCCTGCTCCTTTAAAGGGCTCCAGCATTGTCTGTGGCTCCCCTGGAAATGCAGTAAGGATTCGGATCACATCTCGGTTGCCATGGCAACAGCAGCCTTTCCCATAATGAGCTGCATCATCTGAACTGATGTCACAGCATCATGCAGCAGGTCACACAAGGCACCTCCTAGGATTGCATCCTACAGATGTGCCGTAAACATCAAAGGAGAATGATTTGAGCAGGACATGGTAAGTGCTCAATGCTCTGCTGCTCTTAATTGCACTGTTATTTCCCTAATTTATGTAACGGTTTCCTAATATGAGAATGTGTGGGGTTTGCCTTGTGAGAATCTGTTTGGAGAAAGATGCTGTGTGCCTAAATATTGTTTTKCAGGCAGACAGGCTAAGACAAAGGCCTACAGAGAAGACTCGGAATCTGAATATTTAGGAGTTGTTTCTGTATTTGTGAATAATATCCTGAGGWTTTGAGGAGAATACATTTAAATTTCATATACCAGTTGAAGCTGCTAGAGTCAGATTTGCTTAAAAAAGGTAAAATAGCCATTTTCAATTTTAAAACCATAAAAGTATCTTGTTACTTTTCTTCCTCTTATTTAAGTATTGCTAGTTTGTGCAGCTGCTCTTTAAACCTATTAAATCTCAATAGCATGAATATAAGCTATTTTCTTCCAATGAGCTTCCAGAATGTTGTAGGACACAATACTTTACAAACCAATGCTGAATAAGCAACTGGCACAGTATTGATTTAAAATAGGGCTTAATACTATTTTATTTCAATCTGATTTTTTAAAAAACAAAGCAAGACACAGATATCACTGTCAAGTGGGGGGGGGAAAACCTAATTCTAAGGTAGTTTTGAAAGTCTGGTGTTTTTTCTACCGTGTCATTCTCTCCATGTGTTTTTTAATAGTCCGTAATGTGGATTTAATGGATTTCAGATCTTTTATCAGTAAGAAAACACTTTTTTTCCTTCCCTGCTGCAATTGCAGTAAAAGGTGTAGCCTAAGATTCAGGCATGATCTGAATTATCTGAGGGTTCTTTCTTTTTGTAGTACCCAAATTCAATAAGAATATAAATTATTTTTCCTATTCTCTCCCTCCATCGTGACAAGATATGTAATGTGTGTCTTTTCTGTCTGCTGAGTTTGTAGACCTGATGTTTTCGCCGTGTTAAGCAACTCTTAAAAGGTTCAGTATGTTTATTTTGTATTTAGCTCTYGCTTTTAGAGGCCCTGCTGATTTTGCTTAACTTCCAGTTAATCCTGCTGAATGATATGTAACAATGCAAATGGTTTGGCTTTGCATGTTTAAAAGAGCCAGTGTTTCAGCTGTTTGCTGTTGAGAGGGAAGAAAAGACCAGACACATGTCATTTTAATTGATCAAGATGTCCACTAGGAATTAGGGAGTGGTCTCGGGCTCTGGTCTCCCTGCGTAGTTGAGATGGGAAAAGTGCAGCAAGAAGAAATAGCAACCACTGATCTTGTGATGCCTATATTTATTGCAGCTTTTAGTACCTTCTACTTGTAAAAGTAGTAAAAATAAATAGATCTGATTACCCTTCATAGGGATGGTACAATGGTTTAATCTGGCACAAGCCGGAAGGGAGCTCCTATATATTAGACTGTACCATGTCATGTATGCTGTCTTCATCATGGCCCGGGCATGCTTTTCTTACTGCAAAACACAAAGCAAATGTCAGGAAATGAACGTGAGCACAATGTGGTGCTCTGCTGATATTCTCCATGATGCGTTTTACAGTAGAGAAGTCGGGATTTGCAGCACTTCCTGCGCTGCACTCAGGCCAGCTGGGAAGGTATGAGTTAGCGGATGGAGGGAGTGAGGGAGGGAGGGACCGCTGCCGTCTGCCTGCGGGCACAACTGCAGAGGTRAAGAGAAGGGGCAAAAARGCTTTTAATCTGCAACTTTGGGGGSCATCAGACAATAGATAAGAGGCACTTAGATGAGAAATTATACTATTATTTAATATCAGCAATGAATTTTGTTAGACTTTGCATATGATCTGGTAACACTAGAATTGCTCAGGCAGGACTTGAGAATGTAGAGAGATTTGGGAAAAATGAGAAYTTTTGTCAGTACCAGATGAATAATTTGCTATGAAGCCTTTAGTACAGAAGATCTTTTGACTCTTCTAATAATAAACAAAAATTCTTGTKTCATTTTTCAAGTTCCTGTTTCCCTCCCCCCTGCCCTTTCCATCTCTTTCAGAGCATTGTTTGCCCTGGGAAACACCCATGAATGATGGAGCTGTGATGACACTATTGTTTTCTTGGGGAGCATCACAGCTAATCCTGATCTCAGCTGAGTGTCCTAATTAGAGAATGCTTTGTTTTGCTTTTGTGAGGGCCCAAGGGTTTTGCTGAGGTGTGTGTGTGACAGCACGTGGAAGAGGATGGTGTGATGAAGGAGGTCTTACTGTGGAAATTAAGCCTGACTGCCTTAAAACACAACTGAAATTAGAAACTTTACAGATGTGATGCCCTTTTAGTTGTAGTTGAGACACTTGTAAACAAAACAATTGTCTGAAGGATCTTTCCTAGCTTTGAATGCTTTGTGGTTCTTCCAGTTTTGTTGGCCTACTTGTTCGCCATTCCTGAAGGAAATACATTTTGRAAATACATGTTTACCTCCCAAAACTGGCTCATTTTGGAACACAGCTCTGAAGYTGATAAATTCCGCTTGCATCTGCATATGAAGAGAGGCCTGACTGACTAAAAACTGAATCCTGCAGTGGAAGTTGGTGCAATTTTAATGCTTTCTGGGGTATGTGGGTGTCTTCCTGGATGGGGTGTGTGGTATCTGTGTGGTGCTTTTTTGAATATATGATAAGGCAACCTACTGAGGTTGTTTCAGAGCAGGTCGTCTGTGGAAGGGCAGAAGCCTCCTTGTGAAGATGACTTGAGGGGAACAGTGTGCTCTAGGGCTTCTCCAGGACTCATATGGGTGTTCAGAGCACTGTCTGGTTTTGGCTGTTGGCTGGTCTGGAATGGCTCTGTCTCCAGGACCTCATCCCTGGAAAGTGAAGCTGAAGAGCCTTTTTCATCCTGAGTGTTCAGGCTTTGCTTAGAATCAGTAGCCTTCTGAAATGCCAGCAAAACCTTCTCCTCAAAATAGGGCAGGGGGGCAGGGGGGGAGGGAAGACTATCCTATTTCTGAGCTGTGACTTCCACAGGAGGATGGGAGTGAAATGTTGCATAAGAAAAGTAGACRAAAAGTGGGATTTTACACTTTGATTAGGTGCTACATGTTGCTGGGTTCAAGGAAAGGTATAGTTAGTTGGAAGATCTGAAATATCAGATTTGTCTTTTCTAAATTGATTTTACATATATTAAAAGGCACTGTTTACATTCTACRTTTATAATCTTTATTGCAAATGTGGCCCATCTATAGAGTCAAGCGTCTGCACGCTAATGGGAAGTTGTATAGGTATTACTGGGGTAAGATTAATAATACATGAATGTAAAGCTGACTTTAGAGGATCATTCTGCTACTGAATTATGTCTGGCTATTAAAATTCCCATAGAGTAGGGGGGAAAAGTGTCTTTTGTTTTCTTCTGTGAAGATTACGTGTATTAACAGATCTTAAAGTGCTTTCCACACTCTAGGAGAGCAGATTTGAAAAAAAAAAAAGACACCCCGAACAAAGCAGACAAAGAGGGGGGAAAAAAAGGGAAGTTTTTTCCCCCTTCAAGGGAAAAGGAAACCAGTAAGTTACCCCTACCATGAGTTGCATAGGCTGAGCCGAGCGTTTCTTCTGTGAAGATTACGTGTATTAACAGATCTTAAAGTGCTTTCCACACTCTAGGAGAGCAGATTTGAAAAAAAAAAAAAAGACACCGAACAAAGCAGACAAAGAGGGGGGAAAAAAAGGGAAGTTTTTTCCCCCTTCAAGGGAAAAGGAAACCAGTAAGTTACCCCTACCATGAGTTGCATAGGCTGAGCCGAGCGTTTCCTGCGATGAGGAGAAGGTCTAAAGGCGAGAGAGCTGAACTGGGCTGGAGGGGCTGAGGGGCAGTTGGGACTGCTGGTCTGTGCAGTGAGAGGGAGCAGGACTTAGGGTGCGTGGCTGGAAGTGGCAGTGGATGGGCAGTTTTATCTGACATCCTTGTCAGATAAAGGATGACCCAAACTGTCTGGAAAAAAAGTCATTCTGGGCTTGGTTACTTGGAGCTTAGCACATGGAGATGAGACCTCAGCCATACTGCTGATCCTGAGAAGCTTTTGCCATAGATGTTTTCTATTTTGTCAAAGCTTAACGGCTCCCTCTCATGCTTGTCAAAGGGGCATGTATGCTGCATATTCACACTAGGCCTATGGAGTATCATCTTCATATCCAGTTTTGTATTTCACATTCTCAGTTGCTTTTAAAAATAAAAACATCCAACATCTCCAGCTCTAGCCAGCCAGACCTACAAGTGTTTAATATAAATCCATTTAATCCATGGTGTGGTTTTTCATTACATCCCTGTCTTATGGCTTAAGTAGAGGTTTCAGATAGCCAGACCCTTCACTACCTTAACTCTTGGCAAGGCTGACTCAGCTCTTCATCCCTCCAAGGTCAAAAAATGCAGCTCTGTGCAGTTCCCCATGTGTGATACTTTAGGTCAAGGTGTTTAAAGCCAGAAATTCTCTGCTGTGTCAACTCTGAACTCGCACAGCATGGGTCAGATAACAGCCCTGCCTTGGCAGGCTGGCTCAAAGCAGTCCCCACCTGCCTGCCTCTGGCAGAGGAGTGGCCACGCTAGGGAATGGGTATCTTCTAAGGGACCTGTAAAYACAAATTTAATGCCTTCCAGGCTGTGGGAGAGTCTTTGGGTCCTCTGGATGGTACTTGCCTCCAAGCAGGATGCRTCCTGGGAATTCTGATGCTGCTTTCTTACCTTTCCTGGCTAAAGGAGTTCTAGAGTTGTTGTGAGCAAGCAGGGCAGGCTGTGGGCTCCCCAGAGGACTGCCCTGTTAAATAGGGAGAAGCAGCAGAAGGTGCTGGGTGGGGGGAGCAGGGCCCTCCCAGAGGCAGCCAGATGTGTGAAGCAGACAGCAAAGGCCTGATGCTGCACCCTGAAGGTGCATCAAGTCAAGCTACTGTTTTCTTGTAGGTACTACACTAAATGTGGAGCCAAAACAGCTATTGCTTAGCAATGTTACCCTCAGCAAAGAGCTCTCTGGCCTGATAGAGTGGCTTCTGTGAGGAAGAAGCTCTAACAGATTTCCTATCAGCCATGACAGTGTCTTGTGGGAGCTGACACACTTAAGGATGTCTTCATTACCATTAGGAAAGTTGTCCAGGTGAGGAATGTTGTTTCACTTAGCTGAAATAACTCGTTCTGTAACTGAAATAACTAATTTTACTGTAAAACAGCTACTTGTGTGTGCTGCTTTATTTTAAGCACTGCTCTGTACTAGATGTCTTTTCAGTTGGACATGGTCATAGTGGAGGATTAGGATGCAGACCAAGTTGCTCAGGGGGCTGTCAGTGAGTAATACTGATTTTAAAACAGCTTGATATGCAAGGAAAAAAGGCCTGCATCAGAATATAAAGCAAGTTGTGTTCATATTTCTCTCCACTGTGATTCTTTGGTATTTCTTCTTTTTGCTGTGTCATTTCCACAGTGCTTTTCCTCTAGACTGAGAGTTTTTAGCTGAATTTGTCCTTAATCTTAAAGTGCATCCCACCTATCCTCTGTGACTCCATCTTGCACTCTATATCAGACTTGCATTTATTGTTCCTGGGTCCTTCTCTGTCCTGTCACGCACTGACTCCCTCTGCGTGTGGGTTTTTTTTTTTAATACTTCTGGGTTTCTGTATCTGAATATTATTCCTATAACTGCTGTATTCTACCAAGCTGTCATTCTCTTCCCATTTAAATTCCTTGGAGAGGATAGCAGGGGCAAATAAAGATTATGTTTCTTTTGCTGTTTAAAAAGTAGCTTTTGAAAGAAGTTTTATAGAGAGAGAAAGCTTGGGGGATGCTGGAGTAGTTAAAAATAACAATACAGTCCAGATTTCTCTACTGAATTTTGATTGGACCTTATAGTGCTAGGGGCTGTGCACTCAAATAACAAATCATGTTTTTCCTTAGTAGACTGCATCAATTTCCAGTTTAAACTCACAAGGTGAAAAACTTGTTTTAGTAATTTCTAGATGGGGAGTTTATATGCTAAGAGATGAACAACTTTTCCAAATCTTCTGGAAAACATTTCACAGGGAAGGGGGAGAGAAGCTGTTTTTCTTATTTCTGATAGAGAATTTTGAAGAAAAAAAAAAAMCCCAGTTCTGTCTTTTTTTCCTTTGTTCTTTAACAAGTCTCTTTGTTGGAGGCTTTTTTTAAAGCATGACACTTGAGTCAGAGATGGGATTTTTTTGGTTTTGCCTTGGGTAGGAGAGGTCACTGGAATTTAAAGGCAAAAAAAAGTGCTGTCATACTCTAAATTGGCATCCATATTTATGATGGGACTGGGGACATTTTCTGATCCTAAAGAGGAGGACCTGCTTGCCAACCTGTCTGGGTAAATCTTGAGCTTACTGCTTAAAATCAAAGAAATTACCTTTGTTTGGGCCAGGGCTCTTGATCTAGAGGATCTCTAGAAATCTCTCCTACCCTCAACCATTCTGTGATTGTGTGAGATAAAATATCCATTTGGAAGCTGGAGCTCTAGCCACTTTGCAATACAAAGTTTTGTGCAATTTTTGATTTTTAAAAACCATTTTTTCTACAAGTTTTTGTAATGTATTGCAAAGTTTAAGTGTTTTTTTTTGTTTGTTTTTGTTTTTTTTTTTTTTTAAAAAAAACTTAGGTAAGTGCTTTTTCGGCAGATCTTTCTGACAGAATATTCACTGCCCTGCCAAGGGGGTTCACTGTAATTGGCAAAATACCTCTTAAGTTTTAAAACGCCAAAATACCTGTGTAGTGAAATGCCAAACTCGCTAGGTAGGAAGCTGGAAAGAAAAGGCAAATGTCTAGCTTCTAATACAAAGTACAACCTGGAGTGCTTCAGCTGAGCCCACTAAAAGCTAATGTTGGGCAGGTGATTTGTATTTGCACGCATGTCCTTTCCATCAACACAATCAGATCTTTGCCAGAGTGACAGAATTTGTCTAAGTGGGATTTCTGTCTAAAAAAGTTGCCTAAAGAAAACATTCATGCTTGTACAGTGAGTAAAAACTGGTAGGAAGGGTGCCCATTATAGTCAAATTTGAGAGCTGTGCAATAATCTTTAAGGGTACTGCAAGAGAGCTTAAACACCTCCACCAAGTAACAGTTAGCAATGACAAAACTAAGAAAGACTTGATGTAAACAGCTGAAGTAATGAGTAATGAGGTCTGTGCCTCAAAGCTGAGTGCAGCTGAGAACCTCAGTCTACTGAGAATGTTTTTGAATGAGGGCATTTTTCAAAGCTGTTGCGTGGCTGCTTACAGTTTTTAGGTATGTTAGATCATGTTTTAGAAGAGGCTATTCCTGCTGAGGAGGCAAATTCCCTGGCCAAGATAGTTCTATGCTGACATTATGCATCCTTGCACAGTTAGTCTCTTGAAACAGGCCAAGATTTGGTTAGAGCGATAAATCATATCAGTTGCTCCAGACGGAAGAGGCTGTTAGCTGTCAGGTTCCAGCATGTCCAGTCTGTTACAACAGTGACACAGCAGATGAGAGAGTTGCCATTTTAAGGGGCAGATTATTTAAATATGCAGCCTGTATCTTTATGGGATGTCAGTGTCTTCTACTCCTGTTCCTTCCTAAAACTTCATGTTTGTGTTGAGCCAGGTCATTGCCAATAACTTTCCAGCTGGTGTTTTTCTGACCTTATGCATTGATAATTTGCAGAGGAAATAAGAGGACTTTCAGTTTTCATGATACTGGAGAAGGTGGAGTTTGAGGATGCTTTGTGCATGATGTAGGAACAGGGAACAGAAACAGTTGCTCTTTCAGAAGAAAGCAATTTTAACCCTCAATGTTTAACATATGTTTGCAGTGTAACAGTATTTCTAGAGCAACTTTCTAACTGAAATGAGATTTGATTTTGTTTTGCAGTGAATTATTCAGTTTAATCGTAGAAAGCTTTTTTCATGTGTTCAGTTTTATTAGTAGTTCTAATCAGATTGGAACTCCAGTCTGAGTTGTTGCCCCAACTATGTTTCCCTTTGCAGCATCAGTCATTTTGTCAATCAGAATGCCTTCCTCTCAAATCTGTTCCCTTTTTAACTTCGGCAGTGTAGAGAGAYGTCCCTGAGCATGCTAAGGGCCCTGACAGGTGCCCAACAATTGCACTAGATTAATACATGTATTAATACTAGATTAATACATGTAAAGATTTTCAGTGGCTCTTTCCTATACTTGTAATGAAAATCTACCGGTATTACTACCATATTTCCTGTATTTGAATCTCAAGATGATATATATAATGAGAGCTCGTTAGAAAAATAATGTACAAGGGAAAAGGTATCTTTGAGCAATAACCTGGAGTATGGGAATTTAGGACAGCTGGAGTCTGCTCCCAGCTCTGATATTGTGTCCTTGCAAATCACTTCTGAAYGTGCGCCTCTTAATCTGTGAAATGGGCATGGTGATACTCGTCCCCTTATAAAGTGCCTTACATATCTGGTGAGTATTCTAGTGATGTTACTCTATGCACGTATTGAGATAATATCGTAACCAGTGTCAGAAAGCAAGGGCCCTGGGAGCACTGCTGAAGGACAGGAAGGCACCAGTGCTTAAAGTTGAGTATAAGTGGGAATCAACTTTGGGAGTTTCTCTCCTGGGATAAAGGATTGCACAGCAGAAATTTTTTTTTACCAATGTGTAGGAATAGTGGGGGGGGGTGTGTGTGTTTGGTTTTTGTTGTTGTTTGTTGTTGTTTTTTGGGGTTGTGTTTTTTTGCGTCACAGGATTGGTAGGTAGTGTATGCCAAACTGTCAAGTCTGCTTAGCTGAAGACTTCATCTTAATTCCAGAGTTAAGTCTGAAAAGACCAAGTGGGTATCTCTACTGGCTGCCTCTGTATAGGCAAGGATATAGAAACAGCTGATTTGCAGTTTAAGGCCATATGTGTAGATTATTTTTTAAGAAAGAATTCCTTTTAAGGAAAACAGGGAGATGCACCTGTTTTCAAGGTTTCCTTCCCAACATAAGAGCTGGATGAGAATTTATGTACAAAACAGTTTTCTTAGAAATTGCTGATTCATTAAAGTTATCATCTTTGTGAAATGTTTTTCTAGTCTGGGTTATTTTTGGTCAGAGATCAAATAACCTAAAGCAGATCATTGGTGGGTGCACATTAACCTGAGATGCACATCTCTTGAGAGCATCTKTGCCCCTGGACTCGGGAGTTGTCTGTTTATATTTTTCAGTCCCAATAAATATYGATAGGAACTGGAAGAGCTGTACTGGTGAAGTGGTTTTTTTCCACAAAGAGGAATGTAGCAAGAAGGGCACCTTAGGTGTGGGGAAGAGTAAAAGCTTCCCTGCCATCAGCCTGTATCTTTTTAAGCTGCCTGTCATGTAGAGTCCCCTTCAGTTTACTCTTCCTTAAGTCATTATACTGCATACAGCCYTGCTGTAGGAGGCCTAAAACTGTTCCTGGAAATCTAAGGTGCTATCTGGAAGGTAAATAAAGACAGTATGCTCTACTCAGCACCTTAATATTAAACATATTTGAATCCCAACAGCGTTTTTTTTTCTTGGTGTGCTGTCCTGAATGGCTTTAGGTGGATGGTTCTGAGCTGAAGTTCCAATACTGAAGAGGACCTCATGACTTTTAACTCCCAAAAATTCAGATTCTGGTTATCAGTTAATGAATAAGAAAGAGTGGTTCTGAAGAATGTTGTTGTTGTTTTCTGGTGTCTCCTTTGGGGAGAGTAGAGGATGTAGAGAGACTTGGATTTGGAGTCTGCAATAGCGTCTCCCTGCTTCTCCATCCAAACTAAAAATTACATGTGTTGAAGGTGAAAGAACAAAGAAATCCGGTTGTTTCTCCATTATCAAATATATCAGTGGCCAGCATTGCACTTTCCTGGTTCTAACAYAATACAAATAATTTCCTTTCCTCAAGGAAGGAAAACTACTAATCTCTAATGCTGGCTATGAGAGTATTTTACTGGGGAGAGAATTTGTGTCTAATACTTGCTGGAACAGCTCATCAAGCATATGGGCCAGCAACATTGTTTATCTCAAACACAGACCACACTCAAGTGCAGCAGTGCTCCGGGGCACTGGGTTTTGCTCTGCTTAGAGTAGGGCTGTGAGGACTGCCCAGGCCTTTAATGTGTGTCTTGGGGCTGGACTTCAGTTCTCCCTTCCTCTTGCAGGGCTTTCCCTGCTGTACCTATTCCAGACCTGCCCTGGAACCTGCTTCAGGAGAGGATGCCTGAAGCACTTGGTGCAGCACTTGTTCCTGCTGACTCCTCGTGCATCACTTTTAATGGAAGTAAAACCTGCAGGTCTSATCCAAAGCTTACTGGAGGCATCAGTAAGCACCATGCACAGTAGCTTGCCACACTGTGTGAGGTTTGTTTGGTGTTTTCCTTCATTTTTGCTGAAGGAAAGCAAGGGCAGAGTCCTTGAAAGCCACAGGACTTTTGAAGTGTGCCTCGCTTGCAATTTGAATGTTTGAAAGGGCCTGTGTGGCCATAAATGTTTGGGAATAATCTTGTACCTCATAGTTCAGCCAAGCTGTGAATATGCTATTGGCATGGTCTGTGAAGGCTAGGCTGCTGCTGCTGCTGCTGTGGTGTTCTGTGGTATTCTGGAGTGCTAAAGTATTTTCTTGTGTGCTAGAAGGCTTATGAAGACCTTAGATGTGGTGATAATGTGCAGGTGAGCTCTGCTTTTTTTTTCCCCTAAGTAGCTAATATGGATTCTTTGCCTTTCAAAGAGTAGATAAGAATCTTAAGACTGAAATATTTGTCCTGGTTATGATTTGGAAATACAGTATTAAATTTTTAGAAGCAGAGAAAAGCCAACACTAAGGGTGCCTCAAGAGCTTGAGATGTGTGACATTATTTTTTTTTTAGAAAGTTAAGTAACATTTCAGTAGTTTTCCATTTATAGAATGGGCTTCATTTGAATTTATAGAGTGTTTGAAATTCTTCATACTTTAAGTAAAAGCCAAAAAATTACAAAAATATCAGAATAAAAGATCTTTGTACAGGAAACAGAAGGATTTCACATGGGTTGCAAGTGGTTTCTTTGAATTAAAGCATGAGAGGAAACTTAACTGTGCTGGTTATTTATGACAGCCCTAGGGAATGAGGTATTTAGTGACAGAGCAGGAGCAGCAGCGCTAAAGGAGATAAGCACTAAAAGCTTTAGTGTCAAGAGCCACAAGACCCTCTGCTAATGTAGTTCAAGTGCATTTTGGATGTGCTGGTTGAAGGTACAGTAGATGCCAGTTATTTTTGCTAGACTGTAAAAGCAAATAAGCTAAAGGCAAGGCTATGATCTATTTTGGTAATAGTGCTAATAGTGCCATAGCCGTGGTTAACTTTGCTAGGAGGGTAGACTGAGKGTGCAAGGCAGTGCACAGGCATGAAAGTCCCAAATATCTCCTCCCCTACCTTAAAACACACCGTGCCTTTGGTGTCAGGGCACAGCTCTGAAGTGCCATGGTGGTGGGTGCAGAGAGCTCCTGAAGCTCCTCTCGCAGCCCTGCTGGGTGCTTTGCCCATCAAGTCTTGACTGAGGAGGTAGACCTCGTCAAGAAGGTGGTTTCCACAATTTGGAAATTTGTGGAAGGTACCCCGAGCACAAGAGACCTCCTGTCTTCTCAGAGATGCTGSGTATTTCAATGTTAAATCCATCTGTTTTGACATGCATTTCAAAAGGTCTATGAAAAAGATGCACAAATAACAGAAGCTGAAATAGATGACAAGAGTGACAAGAAGAGTATGTGTGTGTGGGAGGTTTGTTTTTTTTGCTACTGATCATGGCTAAAACATTGGATAAAATATTTTTTTCCCCCTCCCTGTTAATGTAGGAGTGGGAGGATGAAATATTTTCCCTCTGAGAAATGTCCTTTACAGGTTGTGTCTTGGAGAGCCTTGCTGTGTATCTTTACATTTTCTGGTGGTTATTGGAAATCCTTCTCGATGACTTGTGTGACAGGACACAAGGTGTGGGGACATCCATTTAGGATGCTTGGACAGATGGGGCAGGGCACCTTATAGGAGGAGGGAATGTAACCTGGATRTGCTTTTGACTAAGGGAGCCTTGATGAGTTAAAAGATACAGGGGATTTGGGAATGATGCAACCACAGAAATACCTCACAGGATGGCGAGGGTTAAAGCTTAGATAAAACAGAAGTGGAACACAGAGCAGGAGGAAAAAGCATTTGGCATGAGTTAGCTCAAGTAAGAGGGGAGGGAAAAATTGGATTTCTACAGGCTGAAAGGGATTTGTGTGGGCTGGAACAAGCTGGGGGAGCATGAGGTAACAGCCAATGCAACCAGGCCGCGTGGTAACTGCTGCCTAAAGACTCTGCAGGCTCCTACTTTATTAAGCTTCTGTCAAAATAGCATGGACATTGCAAACTCTGTGTCCATCTAATGAGTATGATGYGCTCTGTCCAGCTACATCAGGAGTAAATCTAACATGTTTCAAGCATAATATGCAACAAAAATATATCTAATGGCATTATSCTGTATGGTTACAGCATGCTGAAAATGAATCAGCAGCAATTCAAAAGCATAATAATACACTCCAGCTAAGCGAGCTTTTTTTTTTTTTTTTTAATCCCTGAGGACTCTGCAGGATGTTTTAATGGTTCTTTTGTGATGTGGATATTTCCTCAGTTAAAAACKGGACTAACTAGGTTCATTTTACATAACTTGGTAAGGAGCCTTCATACGGTAATGATTTTTGGGTCATTGCTAAGCTAGACCAGATGTGGATGAATGGCTTAACAGTGAAATGCTGCGTATCCTATTACAAAGCTTTTTAGCCATATATACATATCCTCTTGGCAATGGGCTTGCAATTAACGAGCGAGGCCATAATACATGGTTACATGTCAAAAGAGAGGCAATAATTCCACCCAATTCCCAATCATCTTTGGGGTCCTTTGAAGACAGCTATCGATGAAATTGACCGGGCCATCTGTATGTAGGAATGAATTATTGGACTGACATTGCCACCAACAAAGATATTGCAGTCCTCTTTTGTGTTACAGTGACCAGCAAAGGGCTCTACTGATCATAAGCTGCGTCTTTTTTCTGGGTGAGAAGAAAACTGTAGTCTGTTAGTTAAATGAAAGAACTTTCTAAAACAGCTGTAATTTGTAAGAGGTTTCTTTTGAAAAGACACTGACTTAAAGAGATGCAAAATGTCATTTTTTTTTACTCTCTGCAATAAAAGAATCAAGTGCATAATAACACTTCATGTTAATTTTAATATAATTTWAAGTTAAATTTGAAACAGTGATTTAGATACACAACCTCAAGAGTAATAAAGTTGGTTGCTTTTGGTGTATATAGTCCTCTGTTCTTCATATAGCTTTGTACTTGTCTCCTCTTTGTTTAGCAAGGTGTTTTGTKATCAGAGGTGTCTGTGAACCCTATCACAGTGATGGATCCTCCACCAAGCGTTACAGTGCTGCTCAGTCAATTAATCCTCTATTGCATGTATTTGTTCCACTATTTTGTCTGTATTTCAATACCTTTGATATGGAGGAATCAAACTTAAGTAAATAGATATGGAAATAAGAGAATAATTTAAATCTGTGTACCTATAGAATCTTCATTTATTTATCAAGTTACCTGTACATTCTAAAAAATAGACTTTATTCCTGCATCAGATCATATAGGAACAGATCTCACTATATGATGTGTGCTTGTGATTTTAAAATATAAAATGGAAAAGCTAAGTATTTACACTGGCTTTGTGGTATCTTGCATGCTAGATGTAAAGAATAGGCTCTTTGTCTGTAAAATTGCATCACGCTTCAGCTGAAAAAAAAAAAATTCACTCAGTTTACTGTATTATCTTGTGAAAATCCTTCCAGCATGGAACTCTCTTTAATCAATGCTGACACTGCATCACTTGATATGAATTTATTTTTGTGGTCTATTAGATCATTATGAGAATACTTGAGCCTGATCTGCTTAAATCTGAATGCAGTAAAAGTTACCTAAAACAAGATCTTTAAGAGAGTAACTGGAGACACAAATTAAAATTCTGGCACAAATGACATCCTGTGTGTGTAACTGAGGTGAACAATTCAGTATGTTTGTGTCTGGAGCACTGAGGTAAGGCATACACTTTCCCACCATTCTTGTAAACAAGTTTAACAGGCAAGTGGTTTTCTTTTATCTGGGAAATAATACATTCTCTTCAACAGCTTTGGAACCTGCTCTTAGCTTTAACAGCACTGGAGAGAACATGTACTGTTTAATACTGCAAGTCAGTAGCTGATATTCAAGGCCTGTGCCCAGAGCCAGGAAATAATGTTTTAGTGTATTTTCGTGGGCCGCAAGTTCAACTCCTTATGCCTCTCTAGRGAAGACTAGTTGCTTGGAACAAACCTGAAGAAATGTTCCAGGCAGCTTGTTTACTGTCACTTAAATTTTCTTGCTGTGAGGCTATTGTGACTGGTTTGTTAACAGATACCTCTCATTGCTGAAACTATCTTAGTACGCTATATAATTTGATTTTACAATTTTGGAAATATGAAAGTGATTCATGATTTCTTCTGTGTTTCTCATCAGATTGCTGGAAATATTTCTATTGAATTTCCTGCCTTGATCAGGTTATTAAAGTTTTAAAAATATTTACACAGAGATATATGAAATCGAAAGGAATGACTGTAATATAAAGTGTAATTCTTGACMTGAGAAATGGGAAAATGAACAAAAATCTTTTTGTAAAGCCTTACTTTGTTTCATAATTTTAAACTTTTAGGACTTACATAACAAAAAAAAAAAAAAACCCTTGGTAATATTCCCATAAAGAATTTAATCTGAGAAATGTAGGTGGAAAGCTAATGCGTCCTTGCACTGGAGGTGTTTTTTGAACAAGCTTGTTGACAGTGCTGACTTGTAGTTAAAAACGTAAAAATAGACTTTAAAGAATGAAGCAAAATTTTTTATTAAAGTGTTTTTTCAACATAGGGGAGAAATTTGATCAGTGATGAATAAGAATTTGTAATAATTCAGAAGTTAATGGAAGATGAGATGTCAGCAGTGAAATGGAGCGCAGAAAGTAGCAAATGCTGCATAACAGTGACCATGTATTTACACATATCTATTTCTAATCTCTCTTTGGAGGTTAAAAATAGAGCTATGAAGATAATTAAGGGCCTGAAGCATCCATCTTATGAGGAAAGTGAGCTGGGCCTGTTTAGCCTGGAGAAGATTGAGAGGAGATCTGATCAACATATACAGATACCTGAGGAGAGGAAGTAAAGAGGAGGGACCCAACTCTTCTCGGTGGTGGCCAGTGACAGGACAAGGGGTAACGGGTGCAAGTTGAAACCCAGGCAGTTCCATCTGCATGTGAGGAAGAGCCTCTTTCCTGTGAGGGTGGCAGAGCCCTGGAACAGGCTGCCCAGAGAGGCTGTGGAGTCTCCTGCTCTGGAGATCTTCCAAACCCACCTGGATGCCACCCTGTGCCCCGTGCTCTGGGTGTCCYTGCTGGAGCAGGGGGGTTGGACKAAATGATCTCTAGAGGTCCCTTCCAAACTCAAACATTCCATGATTGTGGAAAAAAAAAACCACCTCCCTAACTACATTATTTTCAGAATCACCTATGATTTCAGAAGCATAATTGGTAATAAAACATTTCATCACTATAAAARCAGATGAAGTTTAAAAAATTTGGTATGTGTAGGTACCTATTTCAATCTCTCATTGACATTTTTAAAGGAAAATAACAGTGAAGTACGAGGGGGGAGCCTATGGGGAAATCAGTTTAATTATCTTTAAGAGATGGAGCAAAAGCCACGCATTGTTGTTTTATTGTAATTGTTCATTTTAATATATTCAAGTAAAGCGTGTTTGAGTTTAAAGATGCATTTAGGTAAATGCCAACTGTGGAATGTCTTCCATCACTATAATAGCAAACAAATGGCAGAGCAGCTAAAGAGGGGTAACTTTTGGATATCTACAACTTCAGTGATGTAGAGGCATAAAAAACAGCATTTTTTTCCCCTATAATTAAAAGCCTTCTTGAAAGGAGAAAATTTGTGGGGATATGATGTGGATTAGCCAAAATGCTTTCTTGGGCCTCAAACTTATTAGGGATAGGAATTTTGGAAGAATTTTGTCCAACTTTGTGCTCTGTTTACATCTTTCTGCATTTGGAAATTTTGAAGCTTGTTCTTTTGGCATGACTGACCTGACCCAAATASCAAATTAAAAGTAGGAAGCTTTTTCCCTTTTGGTGTCTGCTTTCCCAGGTGCCTATTGGCTTCAAGAGTCACTACTGCTCTACATTTCTGAAGTCAGTGAGCCTAGTCTCCTTTGAAAACAGCGTGCTGGTTACCGAGCATAAGTAGGATAGCTCCTAATTTTACATGCTCTTGAGGCTTACATAAGGCTCAGGTATTCACCAAAATTCAGTTTTAACTCTGTCTGCTAACCGCTGTCCAAGTAGCAGACAACTTCTGAATCATCAGAAGCTAAGTTAGAGGCAGTTAGCTTTCATTGCCCTTAGAAAAATTACATCAAGAAAGAAGTGGTGGGTGCTGCTCAATAAAGAGAYTAAGACTGGAATGAAATAAATTACAACCTAGACTAATAACTGAGCTAGCAGTCTGGGTCTGTGAACTGTCTAGTACTGAACATGTATTGCTACTCTTGGTGGAACTTGGAGGTTTTGTTGCACTGGTTTTATTTAGGTCTTCAACAGTGGATCTCCTTTGGAAGAATCTGAGATTGGGACAAGCAGAGGGTCCTTTGGTTTGGTCCTCAACTGCAAGAATATTTAGTGTTCTCTGCCAAACTGACATTGGGGCGACTCTGAATTGGGCCTTATTCAAGAGCTGGCTTGAATGAGAGCTTAGAAAATCGGAAACAGGCTTTGAATATACTGAGTGTGATAATGTTTTAAAAATGCTTGTAAGTGAATATTGGGGGAATAATCAAATTAGTGGAGAAAAAMGTGGTGGGGGGGAAGGAAAATATGGAATGCATATAGAATGGAATGCCTTTGTAAGAGTCATAGGGCAGGTTTGGCACCAGTATTCCTATAATTAACTGCAGTATTGAAACCCTGAGGTAACATAAAAGAACCTGATGGCTTTGCTGCCTCTAGTACGGTGATGAGCAGAGACACTAGCTCAGGCTGCTCGAGCAGTACAGCTGCAGTAGGAGTGCTCTGCTTGAGGTAYTGCACTTATCCGATCTGCTGGGCTTATTAGTAAGGAATCTGGCTGCTTTAATGCAACTACTCAGCTTCCTGTTTTGGAGTAATTAAACTAAAAATGTGCTTGAAGCCTGTTAGTGCATCCTGCGGTGTGGTGCAGTTGAACACAGACTGCCTCAACTGCCAGACGTCTGCAGKCCAGCAGCAGCAGAAATGGAGGAGGGAATGGTAAGCTGCTGAATAACTGTAGGCAAAAACGCACTGCAGAMGGCTCTGCATTTTGTTCTGTTGCAAACAAGTTTCACTTGCAAAGGACAAGGTTATAACAGCATGAACTGATGAACATTTATATGAAATTCAAACTCTGTGCATGTATGCATACATCTGTACATATAACACTATTGCAACACCCTCAGAAGCTTTCCTTCATCTAAAAATCCCTGTGTGATGAGTCAGCTTATCCTCTTTCTGGGTCTCTTTCTATTTCCTGAAAGAAGGATGACGAGGCTTCCCTTTACCACCTGCGGCTTGCCYACTGGCAGATGGGAAATGGGTCAAACCCTCTCAAAAGCAGTATGTTTGCTCCCAGTGGGGAGCTGGAGGAAGAAAGGATTGATTTAATCCTTATTACATGCAAAAGCAGCAGTGTGGAAGGCCAAGGATTTCTCTTAGGACCTTAAATATTAATTCAAATTAGGGTGGGATGTGAATGTGAAGCGCAGTAGCTGCTGCAYGTTTCTGTTTTGTGGGCTGGGCATCTTCTGCCTGCTCTTGCCAGGCAACCACCTCAGCAGCAGCTGGGGCTGCAGCTCCCTGAGCTGCCCTGCGGCCTCCCTGCATCCCCCTGTCCTTGCAGGGAGCGTGGGCAGCGCCTTGGCCTTCCCTCTGTGGCGCCGCTCGGCTCTGCTCTCGGAGCTGGTCCGACTCGTCAGCAGGTCTCTGGCTCCTGCAGCAGCTTGCCTCTGGCTATTTTCCTGCCCTTAGAGGGTTCCTGTTCCTTTTGCTGACGCACTGAGACACTCCTGTGGATGTGCTGCCTTTGGGCTGGAGCAGGGCTCTGTGAAATGCAGGGTAACAGTACTTTGTTATTCTGTCTGGAGGTGGTAGGGGAATTTTTCCCCTTGATGTTACTGCATCCAAGCAAAGAGGAAATGTGAGCTTTTATATAGGATGGGGTTCTTTGCTCAAACTGCTGTAACTGGTTTAACCATGTAATAGGATAAGAAATCATAAACAGAAACAAGAAACTCCTCACCTAGGAGCAGTAGGGCAGAGACCTTGCAGGAGCTGGAAATGATGTTGGCAGGTCCTGAGGTAGCACTAGCATTTGAATGTGAGCCATYGGTCACGTTCTGCAGGCTCTGCTTTGGAAGAGAAAATAGATTTTGAGGCCTCTCAAGTACCMTATATTGCCTGATGCCTGATAGAGATAAATCTGTTTTGTGAGTAACAAAAACACAGAAGCACAGACAAATCATTCTGGTATATCCTCACTTGTTCCTCAGATTTGCAATACTGCAAAGGTTTGGAAGAAAATCCTCATTTGATTAGAGACATAGATGAGAGTGGCCTTAATACMTAGGGTCTTTCTGCAAATCCCTCGGTGCTGGTGGCAGAGCAGAAGTGCACCTAGTGAACGCATGGGACAGTCTGCATGTCTGTGTTCATGCTCTGCTKAGTGGCAGCTGGTTATTTCACATGGTGCTTCCTGGTGCAATAAACCACAGTTTCTATGCTAGGTTTTTCTCCCAGATAGGATTTTTTTTTCAGGATCTCTGGAAGGCAGCAGGGGAGAAACCATAATTCTCAAGAGTTTAACTTCAGCAGCAAAAAGATTTAAAGTTGAGCAGGATTTACTTTGTTATAAGCTAACTCTTAGCCTGCCTACCTGCCACTTAACTTGTGGCAGTAATTTATGCCTTCTGGACTTGAATCTGTCATTTTATTCATCAAGAATTCAGAGCCAYGATCTGTTAGTGGAATAGATGTGGGACCAGCTCTCCATCTTTTTCTTCGTTTGTTCTTGTAGTTGCTATTCTTACTGCCTCTCAATATGTAGGAGTATATGTGTATATATGTAGGAATACTGCTGAACAGCACAGGGTTTAAAAATCAAACCAATGCAAGGAGTTTTCAATCCATCAGGGTAGGAGGGAGCCAGAGAAGGTAGCTGAGCCGGAGGGAAGCCTGAGTGAAGGCACCGCAGGACTGGCAGCTCCCACATTTACATTCTTGGCGCTGATTCATCAACATGTCCTGAAGTGAAACCAAGGTGAAACCACTTTGCCTGGCGGTTGAAGTTTGCTGAGACTTGAATTACAGGGCTTTTATTTGGCCAGCGGGGAAGCTGGTGATAAGTTTTAACCTAGAACTTGGCTTAAAATTGTGGTGAAAGCGTGTACCTAAGGAGCCCAAAGCTAAAATACTGCTGACATCAGCATATGTCCTACAGAAGGCATATTTGGACAACAGCTGCATAAAAGCCCAAATTAACTTACAGTGAAAGCTTGCTGAAAGGGAAGAAATGTTCTTTATCTCAGTTTTAATTATTTCTTGGACTATTGCAGCTGTGTTCATACTAGTATTTATGGGAACACTGGTGTAGACCAGTCACTAGCACTTTAGTCATCTTGCTATCTAYGTACCGCTCGTGGAAAAAAAATCTGACAACGTCCACATTAGTACTTGCATTTGGCTACACAGGCACCCAGATGGCAATCCAATGATGTTTTYTCTATGTTTAAACCACGCTGAAATCCCATAGTGCCCAAGATGGGGGGTGGATACTGCACAGGGCAATGGTAACTGACTCATCAGAAGGATCGAAGGCTGWGGAACCACTGAAGATGACTGTGCAGGCTTAGAGTTGCAGCTAAAGCTGCAAAGCAGAATAAGGAAGCGAGTGTAGAGGGCTATCATGATGAGATGTAAAGCTTTAAAAGATCACTACCACTAAGAAAAGAAGAAAAGTTTCCTCTCTACCAGAAGTGCCTTAAAGATTTCTAATAGCAGGAGAACGTTGTATTTCCTCCAATGTAAATGTTACTAGGATCAAGGTGCAATTTCTTCTTAATGTTTTCATCTTTAAGTACATAAACTTGAACCAGTTCTGCAAGCTGGGCAAATGAATGCAATTCTAATCTAGCTGCTTATGAGGATGGCACTCCAAAGACTTATGCTGGTCTTTGTGTACAGAGCTTAGACCTCTTCYTCCCCCTCTTAAGTCTTTTTTAAAATGCATTTAGTTGTGTTTCTACAGAACTTCATGCGAAACTTTGTTTTAATGTTCCTTAATTTAATGACTTATACAGGCGCAGAGTAGCGGTAGGAAGGTCAGAGGAACATAGTTAAAATGTTAAAGGTACAATAGACATGGAAATTATTCAAAAACACAGTCTTGCCTACTAGAGAAGTTAAAATGCTCACCTGTACGTAACCTATTTATTGGTGCCTGGCTGGTCCTACAAAGTTATAGAAGCCTCTTCATGCATATGCAGACATGTTTTACTGGTTACAACTGCCACTGCTGTAAAATGCTATGTGTATATTGTAGGTAAAGCTCTCTCAAATGTTAACTATTTGAGATAAAATTTTCCAGATGCATATATGGCCTGCAGCAGAATTTTGTTTGGATCTTTTGGGAAGGAAGAGAGGGAGATGACCTCTTGGAAAATGAAACTGGTGTGAGAAAAAATATAGATATGTGTCTATTAAGGGGCTGAGGGAAGCAAGCCATGAGAACTTCTTGGAGATGCTGTATTATCTTTAAAATGCTTTAAAGCTGTACTTCACAAAGTATCCTTTAACAGCTTGGTTTTGGTCAGGAGCTTATTATGTCATTGTTTTGTTATGTCATGTTCTTTTGCTTCCTCAAATGGCCAGATTTTATCGTTGTGTACAACATCTGTTGTGGGTGAATATTAAGGGTTAGTCAGGGTTTACTGTGCCTTGCCCCTTAACTTCTGAGGGTAACGTTTGCAGTAAGTGCTAAAAACAGAGTGGGGACAGATTTTTGTGGTCTCTCTGCTGTTGTGCAAGCARTGGAGAGGGGGTCGCTGCCTGACCCATTCTCTTGTCCCCAGAGCTAAGCCCTGGTAAGAGGCAGAAGCAGTGGGATATACTAAAAGACAAGGTATTGGAGGTGTGCTGAAACTGGAAGCTCCTGGGGGGAAAMTGGTGGCTGGGTGAAAAATCCTGTAGGTGCTGATATCTTAGGATAGAAGAGCCAGTAAGGAGGTGTATGGGGAKGGGGATGACAATAAGCACTGTGTAGGCAGAAGTAGGTGGTAACACAGAATTAAAAGGGGGAGAGTCCTTGAAGTAATGCACTRAGATGGGAAAAGAGCAGAACTGCTTTTCTATTTGTAGCTATTAAGTATTGCTTTTTGTCTATATTGTTTTTACAGACTGTTTACAGACAATGTACAGATTTTAAAATTGTTAGTTTTACTAAATTCAGAGTAGGTGAATGAGTTTGCTACTGGATAAGCATTTGGACTCTGGCTTATCACTGTCCCTGCTACTTCAGGTGTAAATGARTATAGGTAGCTGCCTTCAGCTGCTGCCTTCCCAAAGATGGTGTCACTACTCTAACTTGCTGAAAAGAGTTGCATACAAGTGAAGTGAAATCACATTTATTATACTAACTATAGGGTCACAAAAATCACAGTATTTCTGATATCACAAACCAATGTTCTGTCTTTGGACTGCGTCCATCTTGACTGCATGTGCTTCTTAAAATTTCCTTTCACTCTTTTAGTATTTACCAGTTTCATCAGTGTGCATATTGTAGCCAGAGTAAAACTTTTTCTAGGTTTGCTATGATTAACTTTCCAGAAAGGGTCTTAAGTAGAAGATAGAGCACTGGAAATTGATCTGAGCAGTACCTCAGTGTCTCTGTATGCCAGATTTCCAAAACTGAGATCCATTAAATATTTATAAAAGATGGTGGATGCAGCTGTCCCATGAACCCTTCTGTAGCCTGACACACTAGTGGTCAGTGTTGCAGTCAAGGCGATTGGGGGTTAATGGGTTCTGAAGCTGTTCTGAGGTGAATAGCTACATGTGCTGTAGTAAGCATCAGAAATTTGGGCTAATCTTATGAGGTACCTCAATTATTTCCCTTTGCCCCCATTTCAAGGTGTAGTAACATGGTAATATATTTTGCCTTTCTCTTGGACGTGTAACAGCTTTGAAAATGCGTTAACTACATTTTTAATTTATATGGAGCTCATAACTGAAATATGAATACATTTTAAAAATTAGCCTGCAACACTGGGATCTCCTTGTCCCAAAAGGTATGGCAGTGAAAAACAGAAATTCTGCCAGGGGTGCTGTGAAAGGTAGAACTTCACTTCCAGGAGTGTGATGAAAACTGCTCTCCCCTCGCCCTTGGTTGCAGATTTGTGTGCATCACTCGGGCTCACTACTGCACTTGAGATTCCTCTTTTGAGTTGGCAAAAGTTACATGCTGGGTCTAAGGATACATCTTAGGAAAAGATTAATTGCAAGGATTCAAAGAGATTGCGAAGGATTATAGGAATTAGTGCCTCTGGGGCACTACTCAATAGCTTTAATTTACATTAATTTGATTAAAGGTGGTTGAAGCTGAGAAATACGGAAATAAATGTCCAGTGGGCAATGTAACTGTCAGTCAGATACTATGGCCTTTTTCTTCTAATCCTGGTTAAACAGACTTTGTAAAAATGCCAGTTATTGCAGAGCCGTCTCTTCTCCCAGTCTTAAATTCTCCTGAGCCTCTGTGTAGCTCTTCAGCTATGTATCAGAACTGGAGGCATTACTCTGTCATACACGTAATGCACTTCTTGGCCCAACACCTCTGTGCGATTTAAGTCTCTTTAAAATGTAAAGGTGTCTTAGCTAGTAAAGCTTTTCCTTTTAAGTCTTTTGGATTTGTATGTGGAAAGCTTGTGTGTACCAGTTGGTTTTCAAAAGGTTTTTATTCATCACTTTCAGAATATGTGTACCTCTCTTCCTTTTTCAGAAATTTTGGATCTTTCTCCAATGCCCTCCTTGCTCTCAGGAGTGAGGTGAAGAGTTTTAAAACCCCTGAGAAGAGCAGTTGTTGTGAATAGCCATTAGTAGAATTAAAGTAATAAAAAACAACCCGAGTGGAATTCAAATAATTATACTTGCAGAAAAAGTCCTATTTTCTTGAGTTATGCTGTGCTTAAGAGAAACCAGGAGGATTTGTTCCCTTCTTTGTAATACTGAGATCTTACTGAATAATTTCTTGGTCTGTCAGCAGTTATTTATGCAGCTAACATTGCAATGCAGAGCTMTAGCTGCAGTGTGCATTGCAGAAGCTCTTCCCTCAGAACCCAAGATCTGGTTGCCTGTCAATTGTGTTTTTTCCTGTGCATTATGAAAGTGAGTCATCCTTATTATGCATGATTTTAAGTTKTATAGAGGCAGTTGTCTTGTATTTCCATTTTATTTTGACATGGACATACTTGGACATGAAACAGATGCAAGATGCCATTTCACTGAAATAACTTTTTGTCCAAGCGAAGCCAAACATTGCCAGTTCTGTTTTCTCTCTCCTTTTTGGTGTGTTCACTGTGTTGTGGTACAGCTTGTGTCTGACTGTACATATGGTGGAAGAAAGATGGAACTCAAGTGGGATCACGTATGTTTTTTGGAGAGCATAATGTGAACAAAATCTGCTAGCTAAACAATGCCTGCTATGCCTTTTCCATAGCATTTTCCAGTAAATATAAACTGACGTGATGCTGTTTGAGCATATGTGTGGAAAAAAATTGTCAAAGTTATTGTAGCTGATCTTGTGTTAATGTATATAGACTTTCTATTTGTGCATGAAGGTAGTTGTCATCTCTTAATCTGATTTATACAAACCAACATGAGGTTAGCACGTGCAGACTGTCTGCAGAGGTGACTCTTGGATCTGCACTCTGTTGTTCTCGTCCCTTGTTAAACCAACGGATGGAGATGTGCTGCAGGGAATGCTGGCCTTGTGATGCCTGTGGTCTGGTTTCTTCCCCTCATTCAGACACATCACATGTAGTCAATAAAGCATTCCTGAAGCGGGAAGTGAGCTTATTAGGCAGGTCAGAAACCAGGAATTCCTACCTGGCCTCTGCAGCTGGCCTGTATCCCCCGGTGTTGGGTACTTGGTTTTATTGCTTCCAYGAAGTCTACTGCTGGTTTCTCCCTGCTCCCGCCTCCCTGCTCCCCCCCAGACCCCTGCCTGTGGGCAGGCTCCCCCTCAGCTAGTGAGGCTCAGGATGGGGCAGTCAAGCCACTTGTCTGTGCGATTACCATCTTTCTTCCTCCTTGTGCAAGCCCAGTCTCCCCCGCCAAGGACCAGCTCCCTGGTCCTTGACCTGCAGCTGGTGGCAGCTGATGGCCAGGTTTCTATGCTTACCAGGAGGCAGCTTTCTGAGCATCATCTGGCCCCTGCTGCACACTGCCTGCTGGTACCTTTCCTTTGCAGATGTGCTCGGGGGCAGCTGCTTCCCGTGGGCCCGGGGGCCGCAGGGTGGGCAGCAGAGCCAGCTGCACGTTTCTGAGGGTAAAGGAGCTCTATAGCCCTTTGCCCAGAGCCACATGGAAACTGCATTGCTTGAGAGCACCAGGCCTATGCCTAAATTTGTATTTTTACTCTATGTTTTTGCAGACACTTGTTTTTCTTTCTTTTTTAGAGAAGGATCTGGTCTTCCCCTAGATGAGCCTCTGCACTGCACACTATACTTCTGTGCCTTGAGCTATTGTTTTTTCTACTGGCACTTATAAAAGGAGAAAACCAGCATGTAACAGAATAAACATCACAGAAAATGGTAGCAGGAAACCTATACTGATGGTTATTCTTGTAAGCAAAAAAGCCAGTGATTTTAAAAACAAAGCAACCACCCAGAGACATGTACAGTTAYTGCACTCTTACAGTGCTACTACTGTTAGAAACTACTGTAAAGAAATTTGTGTTGATTTTTAACTGTGAACAAGCTGGGAAAAAATCTGCACTTAAGTACCTAAAAACTAGTCCTGAAAATCAGTGAAAGCTTTTAAAGGAATAAGAGAGGCTGTGGAAGGAACAGACATTTTGGAGTGATAACCAATATTTGCAGCTTCTGAAAAGCTCTTGCGTTCAAGGCCTTTTTTCCTTGCTGAGGAACAGTAAATATTCCTTTAAGATATTGTTAAAGGTGCAATTATTATCTTAGYTACACTCAGAATTAGGGTTGGTGTCTATCTTTTTTTCCTCAGTCATATGCACACCTATCTTGAGCTTTTAAAAGGTTGTTGTGATACATGTCTGTATGTGCCTATGTCTAAAATGCATGCTTTCATTTTGATTTTTTTTCATATAAATTCTTGTTTGTAGATGGAAAGACAAAATCAAAGCAGAGTTACTGGTATAGGCCATTCTTCCYTTAGTCCATGCTCAAAACCTGATAGTATGAAGAAAACTTTTAGAGCCACCTTTTCAGAAACTTCTGACTAAATGAAAGTTTCTCACCTGCAAAATATTGCTTCATTATGTATTTAACCCTCAAAGCCTCACAGTTCCTGTGAGGCTCTATAAACTTTATAAATTTACAATGTTCAGGATTTATTTGAAACATATCACTTCTATGGAAAACCACCTGTGAACTCTGCTTCATAAAGTTAACTCCAAGGTTAAGAGTTTTTATCTAAAACTCTTTATCTAAAGGATAAAGAGATATTATAAAAAAAGGCCTGTAAATCTGGTAAATGTGGTRTGGCATACATGGATTCTGTAGGAGTGAAAATATGTACTGTAGGGAAAAGGGTAGTAGTAAAACAGGTAAAACTATTACAGTATTGTGTTCTTCATGGCATACTGAGCTAGCTAAAAACTGCCTGKTTTTTTGACACTTGTGGCATTGTCCTTCAAATCTTGCATAGATTTAGTTTCCATTTAAATGCAAGATTTATAATATACAATTATATGACTCAATTTGGATGAAAATTGTGTCACTTCTGGAAATCATTTTGCAAAAGATGAAAAATAGATGAAGTATTTGCACTTAATCAGGGTCAATGAAGAAGTRTAGTGTGAGGAATGATGGCTTTTACTCCCATAAGAACATGTCCTCCTGTCTGTGGATATAAAGTTGTAGAYGTGAAAAGAAGGAGGATAAAAGGGAGGATGTTGGGTTGCCAGAACCCCTGTTGATAAATATGGAAAAAAAAAAATGGAGACGTGCAAAGCTTCAGTTAGTTAATTCTAATGTTTATCTTGATCTAAACATTCTCCAGAGTGGTAAATGAATGGGAGGTATGGGTAATGTGACAGCAAGGAAGGAAGCAGAGTGCTAGAGAATAAGTTGATTACTACACTATGTAATTTGTAAGAGTTTATAAGTAAATTCCATTCCGGGCACAGATACAAATTTTTTTTAATAGAGTCCAGTTTATTGAATAAGGARCTGCTTTAAATTTAAATCCTCAAAACAAACAGAATGTGATTTAAAAAAAAAAAAAAAGCTGTAACTTAAGTTTGGCCTCAAACTATTGCCTTAATTTCCAAGCTGAGTATCTTTCTCCTCAGAGGCTAATGATTTTGCATTGAAACTAAATTATTTTCCCATCTTGGAGGAGTTGATGACTCATTCGCACAATGTGCAGATATTGAGAGCGGAGRAATGGTTTGAATCTATCTCCCAGAAAAATGACTTAAGTGTGAAGCTGCAGGAGTGAGTTGAAGGATACTGTGATAGAAGCTGTGTGATAGTGTGGGGGGGGTGTTTATGTGTTAATAAAACATATATAGACTGGACTTAGGAATGAAACACAAGTCTTTTCTCTGAATTATTTGAACTAAAGAACTGTTCTCATAATTCATGTTGTTGGCCATGTTGGCCTGAGGACTTTCCTCATGCTGTTGGCGTCAGTGTGTGAGATGACCACAGGCAGCGGGGCACTCTGCAGACGTAGGTGGCTGCCTGCGTACGCGGCAACAGGAATTTGGCTGCCTCAGCTCTGTACCAGATGCCAGGCATTTCAGACTCCTCTAGAGCTGGGTTAGTGTGGTCTAGTTAGCAGCCTGGTTTTCAAAGCAGAACACCTGAATAAGCATCCATCTCTTTTGAATGTTTCTTAAGAGTAATGCATGCAAAGTGCACTGCTTGGYCTCTTAAACTTGCGAGGGTTTTGGAAGACTTTTGAAACATGCTAATGACTGTGTGGTTTTCCTCTAACTTCATAATCTTGGGTAATCACAAGCTATTCATCAAAATGATATTACAGGCAGAAGTGGGTGTGAGAAGCTGGTTTTGCTGGTTTATTGACATAACTTTTTTTGTCTGTGTGGGTGATGTTTTGCGTCCTCATTTCTGACCAGAGTGCAAACACTTGCAGGGACATAATTACATGCACTCAGCATGAAAGTAAGATTACACTGATGCTCTGTCTAGCAGTATTGACAGCTTGGATTATATTGAATTCTCCAAACCTACTGATGCTTCTGGCTTTTTTTATTTAGCATTTGCATCTAACATCAAATGGCTTCCATGAATGACTGTTCAAATATTTAGTAGGACATTGATCAGAAGACTTTGAGTGTAGAGCAGAAATAGTATGATGATAAAAAGTTTAAAAGAAACTCTAAATCAGCAAAAGGTTAACAAGTAGGAAAGTATAACTGTATAAAGGAGTTTAGATCTGATTTTGCAGCAGTTCATCAAGCAACTTCTAAAGTAGTGATTTGCAGATATGGATACCAACCTTAGTCTGAAGAAGAGAGGAGGGGAAAATGACTTTTCTATACTGCAGTGTAACCTTTAATTGCATGAGGTGAGGGTGAAGAGGCAAGAACAAGCTGTGATCGAGCTGGGAGTAGCTGACAGAACCCAGCTGCAGATGAGTTAAAGAGTCTCACTTTCTGCTATAATAACTAATACATAAAAGTAACTGCTAAGTCAATGTATTTGCTTTCCCCCCTTTTTTAGCATTTTCTACAAAGGCAGTGTGCCAGAAAAATTGAGAATAAAAATTAAATTCTCTTGTTACTGTTTAGTACTTGGTTTTACCCTTAAGGCAAAAATTCTCCTAGTTGTGCTTGTCATCACACATAGTGACTGTTATACAGGAAAGGAGAAACCTACTATTAATAATATTTGAAATCTAGAGGGAATGTGAAAAACTTGCTTGTAGATCAAGATATTGTATGCAGAAAAACTAGAACAGCCCGTGTYCAAGGTGGAAAGAGTAAATGCTGACATGAACTCGAGAAAAGCTTCAGTGACATTCATATGTATGGGAGATGTACTTTCACACACCCATGTGCAAAGCAGGCAGTTACACTGTTAGCACTAAGTGACTTATGTCATAGAGGGCCTATATCTTGCTATCAGTTTTGTCTTCAGCTACTTTAGTAACTTATTTGAAATGATGATTTGCAAGATACTCTATAAAAATAGGGCTCATACAGACCAGTTCAGGAAAGTTGTATTTTAGTATATGCAGTAYCTACAGTGACAGATTTTTTTGCTAATTTTGTGAATTAACTGACATCTGAAGCAGTGCCTCCACCTCTGACTCTTCAGACAGAAAGTGCAGGCATAACTTTACAGAGACCAGTAGCAGTTATTTACTGCTTCAGTTTTTATTATTATGACACATCTTGGGGTTTTTTTTGTGCATATACGTTTTAAAAGACTATTTGAAACCTTTGCTTTATTAATAAGCCATACATGCAGATTGGAATTGTAGCATCAGTTTTCACAGACTGTTAGGACTCCTCCACATAGTGCGGTTGGGTGGTAGATGTGGGACTTTAATGCCTGCTGCAGACTCTGCTTTCAACACCAAGGTCTAAGTGCCTGAACATCCTGAAAATGAAGAGCTGCAGAAACAGCAGTGCAGGTTGCACACCCAGTTAGCTGCTCTTTGCTCGGGAGCTGTTGTGTGGGCTATATTGTAGCCTGGGGCTTCATCTTGTGGCAGTAACATCTGACTCAGGTGGCAAAACATCCCCAGTGCCATTATTAGCCCATCTGCAGAGACCGTGGCCTCTACAGTGTTGGAATGGGATAGGAGATACACAAAYGTGTTCTAATTTGCAGTGAAGCAGTGCTGGAGCAGTACTTCTTTAGCCTCTCTGAAGGGGAAGAACTTCCCCCCAGATGTGACTGCAGCCCTGAGGAGATGTTGGACCAGGGCACCCAACCTGCTTATCACATATATCAGGGTGCTGAGAGCCCTCAGGCAGAGTATGGCAGTTCCCCAGGCATAAGTGTGTGCCCTGAGGAATGTGGCAGAGGTCTCTGGCCTGGTCATGGACAGGCTTTGCCTCTGAGCAGCAGTGCTGCAAGGAGCCCCTACCATTTAAGACTGAAAACTTATGGGTTTCTTGTACCTGCCAAAACCCGCACCTGACAGCGGTTCCGCYGTGCAATTCATGCAGTACAGAAGTATACATTCCTCATTCTGAAAGACTAAATTGAGCTTATAATATATGATGATTGTGATTTGACAGCAATCACGTGGAGCACTGTTRCTGCTTTACAGGAATATATGCAGGCTTGCTTTTCCTGGAATCGTGTTTATATGAACAAGTCTGCAGCGCCTCGGAGATGGAGYGGTTCGGTGAGTCAGTGATTTTTCAACTGCCTCCGTCAAATGAGAAAAGTCTAGCGGGAAGAAACCCTGAGTCACACAGACTGCAGCTCTATTTGAAAGGCTGCTGTAATCACCCAATGTATTATTGCAGTGTCTTTGAAATGATCATGAATGTAAGTACAGGACTTAAGAGTCCTTTCAGAAATGTCCTGAGTTAAGAAAAAACAAGCATTCAATGATATTAAAATTATAAATATTAAGTGTAGTTATGGCTTCTTATTCATGGAGTCATTGCTGAGGTTGTTATACATACACGTAACACATTAAAATCATGGTATTTTCCTCTACTCTTTTAAAGTTTTTTCCCCTGTGCTCTGCTCCAAAAGAAAGAGGTAGAAAAGGAAGGGAATGAGAGTTCTAAGAATACGCGTTTCTGAATTGTGTCAGGTCGCAATCCACGCGAGCAGTCGATGTGCAGATTATCTCTTCCTGTCCTTGGGAATCTGCATTTCTAGAAGCAGACCTCAGTAATTTATAATGTAACAGAGTACTGGTGGGCTCGATTAAACCAGGATGGTAGCAGTGGATGCTATGGTCTAAACCAAGGAAATTGGGACAAACGCATGGCTTTATTGGAACACCCTTATTCCATTATCAGTGATGTTACTTTGACTGGAATTCTGTAAATTCTATTGTAAAATTTCTCCCCTCTTCCCTTCTCTCCTATATGTGTCCTGGCAAGACAGGAGGGCTGCAGCCCAGCACCTTTCTCCCTACAAGTGTCTCGCGTGCCCCACGCTGGCAGGCCTAGGCCCTTCCCATGGGAAATGCTGCCTACGTGCCTGATAGGAGTAACCAGGCACAGCGAGGCATGTGGAGAGGTTGTTAGGGGACAGCTTGCATTATTTCAGCTTGTTTCTTCTTTCCTCACAGGACAAGTACATGTCCTATCTCCAAGCCTGACTGGCATCTTAAATCACTAAATCTGTTCAGCTGGAAAGAAACGCAGGGCAGCAGAGGGGAGGGGAGAGTGTCCCTGTGCAGCACTCGAGGAGCCCTCCTCTCAGGCAAAGGAGAGCACTGAACAGAAATGTTCTCTGCTCTGTGGGAGCCAAAAGGCTGGTTTCTATGCTGATTAAAGCTGTTGGGTAAAATCATGCTAAAAAGGATCATTAGTGTGACAGAAGAGGGTACCAATTACTGTCATGCTATGTTATGCGAAAGAATGCTTCCACAAACAGCCAAAGGCTTGAAACAAGACATACATTAAAGCTTCTACAGGGAGCAATAGCTGCAAATAATTGGTAAGCAGGAAACTCATGTGCTATCACAAATGCACCTCTTCTTTTGACATTATTACAGCCTCCTGATGGTCTAATGTGTATTTACATTTAAAGAACAGGAATCCTGTTTATCCAGATATCACTAACTACCAGTTCATTCTGTCTTGGTGTATGTGCGCATGTGTTTCTTTTCCACAGTGGTATATAGATTACATGTCTGAATTACTTACGATTACAGAGTCTTCAATATATTCCACTGTTGGTGCAAGTCAGAAATAATTGTGTATCTTGGTATACTGTGATTTCTTCCTGCTAAATGGGATGCAGCCTCGTAGCCTTGTATGACCATTCTGTACCAAAGTGAGTTGGAAGTTGGGGTGTTTTTGTAGGATAACTGTTCAACTACATTCTTTTATTCAGTTAAGGAACACAGAATACAACTGATCCAAGCAGCTTGATAAGCATAAAACATTTGTAACTAAATTAATGTAACCCTAACTTCTATAATTTATTAACTGGAGAGTTCTACTGTCAAATGCTTTTACTCGACTTGTTTTATCTGTGATATTTTCTTTCATTTCTCTAACATTCATTCTTTTCACTGACAATTTGCTTTTCTCCTACCATAACTGTGTAGCTCATCTAGAAACCTCAGCTATTCAGGAAAAGAGGTTCAAGCCATCATAAAGGTCTTGACAGCACATTGAACAGCTTTGTAACACAAAGTATATCTCCGTTCAAAGATAATACTCCAAAATACTTGGCTTTTCTCTTCATATTGCTGAATAATATTTTGAACTGAATTTAAAGAGCTTTTCTGTGTGTTTCAGCCTCCTTTAATACTGTATGTGGAATCAGATATGCAAGGGTATGGAAAGAATAATACATGTTTCTAAGGGGAAATAAGTCCTTTAAGAAAAAGCAACAACAACGGTATAAAAGACTGAAAGGAGATGATCAAATTTCTCTTATGTTTTATGTAAGCAGAGCTTATCTGATCATAGAAAATGTATCATGTTATTTCAGAGTAATATGTGTGCTTCAATGACTCCTGAAAAAGTTATTGAATTCTGGTGAAGTGGTAAAGTGGTGAAGATGGCTTTCAGCTGGACTCAGTTTTCTTCTTGAGAAGGAGACTCAGGATGAGACTTGGTAAAAGGTTGTGGTGTTGTACAGCGTGCTTCAAATAGCTATATGATTTGCATAAAGTGGCAGACTATAGACAAATGAGCATGAGAAAATATATATATTTACAATATTGAGAAGATAAGGTTGACTACCTGTAATATGGAGTGTTTGAACTCAAATAGTTGCTAATAGGTTACTGAGAGATTACACTATGCTAAGTATTAGATTATATTAGGAAAAAAAATAAAATTCAGAAAAGATGAGATGGCTTCCAGGAAAAAATTTGAATGAGAAGCTTGGTTAGCCAGCTAGATGTAATCTATTACTAGTACACAACAGGACTCATATTTCCAGTTCAGCTCAAGCTGTTTGCTAAATACCTTACAGTTCTTTAAAAAAAAAAAAAAAAAAAAACCCAAAAAACACCACACACACCAAAAAAAAAAAAAAAACCACCCCACAAACTATTGAAGGAGAAGTAGAATGGACTTAAGGTTAGAGATACATGAGGCTGTTAGAGCTGTGACAGTTTCTTTCATATCTTTCTGTTACTAAAATAATATTTAAAAGTCTCCCAGAAAAGAATCCTGGAAGCAGTTGCTTTTTAGCAAAGTACGACTGTCAGCCCTTTAGGTGTTTGTGTAACCAAGTTATTTGTCATTACCTGCAGTGCCTAAAATCCCCAGGTCTAATGGGATTCTCTTCTGTTAGCTCTGGTACAAACTGAGGAGGTATTGGCCTGAGGAACTTGCTCATCAAATGACAGAAAGGGAAGCACAGAGAGTACAACTTTCTTAGTTAACAAATGCAGCGCAAGGATTGGCATGAAGGTGTCTGACATGGCCTCTTCATCTACATAGCACAGAATGTGAGTGATGCTGGCAGTGAATAGGGAGGTGTTTTATGTGTTACCAAAAACACTACCTGATGTGTTGTGTATCCCGGGAGGGTTTCATTCTTCCTGAAAATGTTGATAAGTGAATGAAACAACAAGCCGGGCAAGGAAAGTATCTTATCGTTGTCCATCAAGTGATAAGTCTGTGCTTATAGGTTTTTTAAGCAGTAGCAAAGTTGGACTGCACAAATAAGCAGCATAGTCCTTGTACAGCTGAGCTTCTCAAAATAATGAACAAACACATCCATTCTTCCATGATGTAGTTTGACTTCTGGCTTGCAACACAACTTTAAGACAGAAGCATCTGTTTCTTTTTAAATAACATCAGGGGATGTATTTTCTAATTAGTAAAAGTGATTCAGAAACATCTATGTCATCTTAATTGTATCAGGTTTTGGCAGTTGCAAAGAAAATTACCTGCTAATAGCTTATTTGGCTCCCCCTCCTCTTAGATTTTTCACTGTTATAAAGTCTTTCTGGAGGAAAAAAGTGTGGTAAGCACTATAAAAAGTATTTCTTTTCACAGCTGCTATTTCACATAACTATTTTGAGTGTTGTCCTCTGTTTCAGCTGGTAGTTTCCTGCTAGAACATCTGTATTAGTTTGTCTAGAAACTACTGCTAGTTTCTAGAATATCTGAAGTTCATCACAACTGTTACTTTGACCCTCAAAGTAACCCAAGTATTTTGGCTGTTGGTTGAGCTTCTGCGGTTGGTTAATGATAAATACATCAATTATTTGATACTCATGGATTTCCTGAAGAGAAAAATGAATTTTCATGGGCAATTTAAACAATACAACTTAGGCTATAGCCTCTTTTTTTTGTGGAAATCCATCTGCGAACTCTGCAATGATGATGTATGTACAAGAGACTGTTTCCTTTTTTGTCTTGGCTCAAGCATGAAGGACTTGGTCATAAAACTGAAATTACGGAGTTGAAGTGTTTTTTATAACAGAGCTAATTAGACACAAGTATCTTTCGTATTTTTACTTTCTTGTTTAAACTGTGAGGCTGCTTCTCTGCAACCCAGGAGGAAACTCTCTCTATTGTTGAAATAACATGTTTCTCTCGATAGTAAATCGTAGCTATCTTGAAAAAATTAGTCATTGACTTTGAACATTGCACTGCCATTATAGTATGTCAATAAGAGTAACTGGATTACTGTGCCTGTGGTGGGTGAGTAATGTCAAACTCATTGAAGACATGGCTTGGTGTGATCCTTTCATAATTTTAGGGTCCTGCTACACTTCTTTTTAATAATGCAATTGGTAAAACATATACYCCCCGAGAAACCCCACATCTATTCTCCATAGCTCAATTTAATGATAAGAGTGAACTGCACAAATCCTATGGTGCTTGATTACATCTTGTTTCGTGCCACTTCAGTTTGAAGCAGGTTGGTTTCTACACTAGGCCTTACTATAAATGCAACTGATTCCTTGACCTGAAACTAAATTTCAGGAATTTCAGTAGCAGGAGGAAAATGTTTTGGAGTTGGGACCCGTGCCTGTTATATCATACGTGTTGACTTTAACAGTCAACTGGACTGCAAGTGGGTGTTTCAAATCCTCAGAATGTATCAAGGTGCCAATGTTGCTGTAATTGCTTGGTCTAGAATTTAAATTACATAGCAAATTGAATCTTCCTTATGTGGACAACTTTATGCCATCCCTATTGATATCACTGTCATGAGTTTGTAATTTATTGCAACTGTTATGTGATATTAAAAAGATTGTCTTGTATGGAGTAATTAACAGTAGCTTGCAAAAGAACAGCTGACACAATTGTGACTCACATTAATGAGTTCAGTATATGTAAAAGAAAACGACAATGAAATTATGTGTGTGTTGAGCAGGATTACCAGGGCTGGCCTTCATAGGCTTGCAGTGAGTAAGGAGAGTGTGCCGGGTCCTTTGCACATAAAATGTGCTGGTGTCACTCTTCCTATCGGTTGGGGGCAGCAGGAAGGGTCAAGAGCCATTGCTTTCAATTTACTCAATTTACTTTCAAGGAATTAACTTAAGTTGCTTTTGAATAGCTTTATTTTCTCTAAAATAGTAAGGTCTGTCTTAACTGATTAATAGGTATTTATTAGAAAAATTGGTGTGTGAAATTAAAGTGGAAGTACTATTTCAATTTCTGTAATTCAAAGCTTAGTTTTGCAATACATTCTTTATGCCACTATCATAGCAGAAATCTTAAGAGTACTACTTAAGGAAAAGTTCTGGAAAAGGCATCAGAACTTGCTGAAAATTCAGATGTCTGTCTTGATAAAAACATTTTAAGTGCTGATATTTGTGGAAAAGTAGTATTTCTTTGTTTTGTAGGAGCTGCCCCCTTTCTAAGTTGCAGGAAAAAGACAAATTAAGACAACATTAGATTTCTAAGTAAAAAGAAACTCTTGAAAAAAGCCCATGCTGCTTTGCTCTATGAAAAATGTCAAGAGCAATGCATGTAATTGATCAAGTAATTTAAAGAAAGAGGTTAGTTATCACGGGAAGCTTTTATAGCAGGCAGTTATTTTTCTTAGACTAATAATTGCAGATTTAAATAGTAAAATCAAATATAGAGAGACTAATTAAAACTGTCCTATTTTCATTTACTAGAGATATGTGTGTGTGTGTACATATATATAATATAATGAATATTATATAATACGTATAAGTAAAGCAGCAAATTTGAACTCCTATAGCTGATGTGATAACATGTTCTGTGAAGTACTTGATTTGAAAGGAGGAGGATGTTGCTTTTTTATTTTATTATTTTTTGATTAATAGATGAGTTATATCTTGAAGCTGAAATGAGGGAATGTGCCTTAAAGGCACATTAAGAAGAAAATTTAATGTTGCAAAGCCAAGTGCATTTCTAAATATTTCAGCAGCTCCCAGGTAGCTTCAAAGTTGGTAGCTTGCAGGTAGTTGTTTCAAATGTATCACAGTATTCTCGAAGTATGTAAAACATTGTGATGCTTGGTGTCATTCCCTTGGTGACGAGAGTGCTTTTGGTGGGAGAAGGGTTCACGCAAGCAACCTGCAGCTTTTATGCATTTTAAATGATTTATGGACACTTGGTTTTGTTTTAGAGAGTAGACACTTCAATTTGTACTTGATGCTGGACGCATTTTCAAAAAGCATCTTGATTTAAGAGCTGTAGATCATGTTCAGGCAGATGTGCTGGGCAGCTCATGGTCAGCATTAATTTTCTGAGACAAAAAGACTTGTCATCAGGCTCTCTGCCACTCGTGGTGCTCAAGGGACTTGCTTGTTCTCTGTGAATGAGGTAACTGTTCTTGAGCAGAAGTTGCTGTGTTCAGTGTTTTGAAATTAATAAGCAAACATGTTGAGTGGTAGAGTTGAGTCATATCAACTGGTTCCAGTTTAGCCCTGGAAGCACTGGCGTTATTATTAAGGCTTTTTCCATTTATTTTGGATATACTCCAGATCACAATTACTCTGTGCAGTGGAGTGTCTGCTCTAGTCATGTTAGCTTGTACACTTTTTTCTAGCTTTATTGTGCTAAGTAAATCAGGTACTTATTGTTCCCTTTTCAGGAACAGGAAAGCAGGATTAGAGAAGTCATAATTTGCTTAGTGTGACATAGGACATGAATGTTAAAATTTGGACTAATCAAACTTTGTTACTCCAAAATATATGAAAAACTATACATCAAGGATGAGGGCTATACTGCGTGAAAGGGTGAGTGTAGAAGACTGTTTTTCCATACCTCCTTGCTATTTTTCTTTTTAGACTTGGGTAGGAGTACTCTACAACTCAGCTTTGCTTGCCTTGAAATCAAAGAAAAGCAAAAACTAAAGAATATTTTGCAGTGTCTTAATTCCTAATTTATGGGAAAATCACAAAATTAAACACCTGTGATGGGATTTTAGTTAATGCTCAGTGACCTGTTTTCATGCTGTTGGAGTCCTGGGGATGATATTCTTAATGGAAGTGGAGATAGTTGCATAAAGGCGTGATTCACGTTCTTGTTCAGCCTTAATACTGACATTACAATACAGGGCTTTGGGGACCATGTCTTGTCCTGTTCAGACACCACTGTGATCCCTAGCAGACTCCCCTCTGAGAGTCTGCACACATCAATTAGCAGTCCTAGAAATTGTGAATAGAAACTTTGCCCTTTCTGCCCAGTTCATTCTGCTACTTAAGTTTAATAGTACATCGGTAAAGGAAGTATTTCAAAAATATGTTTCTATAGACAGATATGCCTAGAATAAATAAAAAATTAGCTCTTTTGAAATTGCATTCTGTGAAAGCTTCTTGAAATCTTACACTACTTAAATGTATGAAATTAATAATAAAGGTATGAAATCAGTAATAGAATCTATGTAGCATGGATCATGTTCAAAGTGATAATAATTTCAAGTTATTCTCAATGTAGTTATTGATGGTTGTGATTATATCGGAGGTTTTTTGGTGTACTGAGTACATATTTGTAGTAGTTTGCCAGAGAAAGATATAAACCGTCTTAGCTGGTAGAAGATTCCTGGTGCTGTTGAAATGGAAAAGATGTGGAGATAAAAGCTGTCTTTTTAAAATATCCATTTTGACAGAACCTATTAAAAATGCAGTATCAATGAGCTTATTAAATCTGATGCTGAAACTTGCATCATTATATTTCAAAAATCAGCAAGCACAATTTGGTGTAGTTCATTTTGCTTTGGTGTGGGGCGTTTTTAAGAATAAAAAGAATTGTTTTCCTGACAGGCAGGTGGCTGCATAATGCCTGTGGTTGATTCTAACAATATGTGACAGTGAGAAAAATTAGAGTTCATTAACATTCACTTGAGCCAGTGTCTGCACCACTGATCAATGCTTGGACTACTGTATGGCTTAAAATGCCTAATGAATCTGTTTGACAGGAGCCAACTGCTGTTGCAGGGAAACATGGATGATCTGATAGGAGGCTGAGGGAATATGAGTTGTGCTTTATAGATGTGGAAAATGTGAATGATCGGGGAGCAGAATGAGTAAGAGAAGGCTTCCAAGGCTTGTGATGATTGATGAACTGTATTATGGTTGACATACATATTCTATGTTTTGCATAAAAGTGTGAGCATCTGATTGTGCAGAAAACTGGAGGAAAGTGAGATTGTCCATGTGATTAGTGGAAGGTAATCAGCCATCTGTTAAGCTTAATAGACTTAGAGATGAAGATAGGGAAGCTTATGTGTGTGTATGCATGGACACCGTTTCTCATCTTTTACACAAACATTTATGAGAATACAGAACTGCAGGTAAAGAACCAAGTTACTGCAAAATATTTTTTTTCCTACTGGAAAGAGTACAGGCTCATAGCTATGCTATGTAGTTGAAATGTTGTCTTGCAGCAGGATGAAATAATAGTTTCAGAAATCACAGGAAAAAACTTTTTATCTTTTCTGAAGTAATACTATTGGGACTCTGCTGTAATTGTGATGATGAAAATAAGGATGTGCTCTGGAAATACTGAGTATGAACTTTTTATTGATCAGGACATAGGAAAACTTACTTTCAGTTGGATTCCTACAAATTTAAAATGATTGTGTTGCTACAACTAGTCTAGATACAGAGAGGAGCTAGAGCCTAGTTTTACCTTGCTTTGCATTTGTACTACTTGTTCACCTGCTGGACTAGGATTTGGTGATATGAGAATTAGTGAGCTGAGCTAGTTGCTAAGTTTAAGTTCTAACAACTCTGCTTGGAATGTACTTTAATCACTTCTGCTTTTTTTTAAAAAAAATGTGTAGTTGTGTAATTTTGTATAAAACAACTCTAAAAAGGAGAGAATTAAAGATTAATTTTTCAATTGTGTTGTTAAGTGCCTCAATATTTATAATGATTTCCAGTTCATCACTTTGCATCTCAATTTGGTAAAAAAAACAAAATAGCTGTGAAATACAGTAAGCTTTATGGCCTCATTTTTCAATTGAATAAGTGAGGTGTACAGAGTGTACTTAGTGCAGCAATTTATCTCAGGTCTTGGGTTTGGCCTATGTTTCCACAGCTGCAAGTTAAAAGAAGTATGGTCAAAATGAGAACTTTGTATTTAAAACCTAAAATAATATGACTTTGGATTTGAACAACTGGCATTGGGTAGCTTCTTCTCTTCAAGAGTATTTTAAGTCAAATAACGGAATTTAGAGGGGAAGAGATGAGCCTTTTGGTGCCTTTGAAATTAGCATGAAGGACTTGCTATTTAGAATATCAAATGCAACAAAATATGATCCAAAGGTGTTTAACTCGATCATGAATTCTCATGCCCTCCCCAAGTGTTTTAAACCACTAGGTAGGAAATTCCTACAACAGCTTAATGCAACACTTTTCCTGAACAGACATACTCCAGTAAGAAGTGTTTTTGCCGAGGTTTAAAGGATGTTGCTGACGGTATCTTAGTAAATCCAGAGGCATTGCAGCAGGACYGCTGTGTCCYACCCTGCAGTGTCCAGCTTCCGTGCTGCCCTAGAGCCGTAATACCCTGTGTGGGAAAGGCTGTAACTGGAGGCCRRGAGYTGTGAGTGGCTGCACGAGAAGGGTGAGGACATGAGCTAATTTAGTCATCTTGATGGGCTGGTGGCTCAACAGGAACTTTGCAGGGAAGGCAGTCYGCTGCAGAGCTGCTGAATTGCCTGGGGAGAGGGAGGTTCCCCTGCCCGTTTCCCTTCTGTGCCCACCGCATGCAGSGAATGAAGCAGGTCCTCGCTGTTGATGGCGGAGATGTTTGGTCCTGTAGGTCAGGGCCGGTGGGTCACAGCCTGATGTTGCCTTGGCCGTTGGCTGGCTGCCGGGAGAGGGGGCGGGAGGGCTGGGGAGGAGCTGCCTGTGCTCCAGCCACCTTCCAGAGCACTCCTGGGAACAGCCCCTCCAGTGTCTGTGTCCTCGGGGAGGCCAGGGGACCCTCAGCTGGACCTCGATGCCCCTTTGCYCTGCCAAGAGGCACCACGGTGACCCTGTGGGCTTGGGCTGAGTCACTTCCAGCTGCGGCAGCTGCTGCTTTCAGGTGTTTCTGGGCTCTTTAAAGCTTTCCCAGACCTTCTTAGCAAGCATCCGCAGTATGTTTATTACTTTCCTGTGGACTTCAAAGAATGTGTAGAGAATAACCTGTTTTAAAGCTTCTCATATTCTTACTTCAAGTGCTGCAACTTGTCGTGATCTGGCAGAAAGAGAAGGATTCAAAGGACTTGCCTTTAACAGCAATATGGATTAAGGAGGTATTAATGGCGATTAGCTGCTGGAGAGTGTCAAGCACATGGTAACAAAAACCAGGTCAGCAGGTTCCTAGCGGTGGCTTGTTGTAGACTCTGTTCATCCTAACTAGAGCTGTGCTCCGCATGCTGCCGGGCTGCCTTTTGCTTGCTTCTGCGGGACGGCGCTTGGATTTCTGCTCTCTAACTGCCTTGATGCCCTGCCTAGAGCTGGGTCATGTTGAAAAGCCCTCGGGAAGTGCAGGCTCTGTGTGCGGAGGGGCAGAGGAACGCCTAAGCAAGTACCGCCCTTGCGCTGCCACGTCACCCAGGAGCACCTCGTCCGCGGGCAGGCCGGTGTCGTCGCGTTGTGGTGCACGTAGGGGAGGGCAGGCTGCGTGTGCTTCACCGGAACSTCACCCTTAGGAGGAAATGATGGGAAGGGCGTGCTCGATGGGATAACGTTTTGCCTGTTAGAACAGTTGATTAATGCTCTAAAAAAACAGTATGCGTAGCAATGGAGAAGGTGAAGTGTTTCCAAATTGGTTTGTCTTATATAATGCATATAGAGGACTTCTGGCAACAGTGTTTTAAAGTGTGAAAGTGCAGTGAGAAGAGATGGATGCAGGAGACTCCTGCAGAGAATTCAGCTGAAGTATCTGGAGATATATTTTACTAACTGCTCTAGATATAATAACAAAAAACTCTGTCTTCCTCTGTGGAATCTTGTAGCTGTTGTGCTAAATTACAGTCTTCATAGGATGAAATAAATGTAGACATTTGGGATAATGCCCAACGTAGTAATTGTATAACTGAGTCATATTATGTTGCAGTCTTAGTTATGAAACTTAAGAAAGAAGCATAGAAGAATAAATTGTTAATGCATACATTTTTTTCTAATATTACTGGTTAGACGATTTTGAAAAGATCCAGTCATCATGATGCTATTGATAATAGACATATTGAACATTGGTTATGGCTGCAAAGCATTGAAGAAGTTCTGGTAAAAGTTTAGTAAAACTGTGTGTATGGTAGACAAATTTGAGTCTTTTCAAAATCAGGACTAAGTGCATTACCTGGTAAATGGAGGTTTTCATAATGCTTTGGGCATGTAACTCTACACCAGGCTATTTAGCACTCTATCAGTGCTATTAAGCAGAGAATGTCTTTCTCAGGCTTATGGCTTACTGCAGCTTGCAGTGCTGCATACTGTTAGTGTACAGAGGAGCATAAATTGAAGTGAACTGAGTAGAATTGTTATTCTAAGCAGCTGTGCCCAGCTTCAATTTATTTGAATAAAAACTTTGYATTAATGCAAACCATGTACTTTTAAGAAATATATTATTATCAAATAAATATTTTTAAGTATGTAGAAATAYAGTTTACCTTATCCTAGCAAAATGGGTAACAAATACATAAGCAGAGAGATGCTCTAAGTAATTTGTATTTAGGAAGAACCGGCATGTATTCTTATCACTTGCATAACTGAACTGAGACAAACTATCATCTGTCATATCCTTACAGAAAACTTACTTGATCACAAGTAAGCACCTTCAGTARGGAGTCTTAAGAGTTTTTATACTTATGAAAATAAAAGAACATTTATTACATGTGTGTTGAAGACGGATGTTTTGGGCTTTAGTATAACTGCATTTGAGAAAGGTATTTTAGTGTTAGGCATGTGCTTTGCTTACCTATGAATTCTTATGTTACAAACTTTGGTACAAAATTGGTGCTCAGTGCAGCAATATTTTAATCTAACAAAGCTACAAATTCAAAACTATAAATTGCCTATAGTAAATCAAGCAAATATCTTCAATATTGCCCAAAATCTGCCTTCAAAATTAGCCCTGTGTATGACCAAAGGTCAAGTGAGCAGTTGTGAAAAAATAAATTTCAGTAATTTCATGTAGTAAATTTCAGGCTGCACAATGTGTTTTAATTCATGCTAGTTTACAAATACATATCAGTATTGCCTCTGGAGTTCGGTAAGTTCTATTAGCTTTGTCAATAGTGAATTTGTTTCTCAGTACCTGTAGGAAACCACACACTTTGCAATAATGAAAAGTGACCCTTTCAGGGTGATGACTCTTGGCAGTGTTAGTTCCCCCAAACAGAAAAACTTGCTTAAAGACCTATGTTTAAACTTCTGCTGTGGATTTATAGCAGACTTCTGCTGTGGATTTATAGCAGACTACTTGAAAAGTATGATCTCTCCTGGAAGTAGTTTTGCTTTTTGTTTCATGGTTCAATGTTTTTATTTCAAGGTTCTCTTTTCTTTTTATTTTCGCAGATAGTTTGGGAAGAATTATGGTTTAGACTTGCCCATGTTAGCAATGGATGTGGCACTTTCTCCTATGAGAACACAGGAACTGGATCCCATGCCTTCTGATGTGTCTCCCATGCTTATAAACATGACTCCTATGGTGGAAAAGGACGGAGAAGAGGATGTGATGAAGGAGCTTGATTCTGGCCAGCAGTATGAAAAACCTCCTCCTCTCCACACTGGAGCAGACTGGAAGATTGTTCTCCATTTGCCAGAAATCGAGACATGGCTTCGGATGACGTCCGAAAGAGTCAGGGATCTGACCTACTCCGTCCAGCAGGACTCGGATAGCCGGCATGTGGATGTGCATCTAGTACAGCTAAAGGTAGGATAAAACTTACATGGCAGACAGAAGTGAAGGTGATTTCCCCTGCTCTGCTACTGGGGAAGCAAATAAAAGGCCTTTTTGCATACATGCAGTAGTGTGTCTGACAGCCTCTGTTTAAAAAAAAAAGTCCTTCTACAGGGATAAGGAAGTGTATCACTCTCAGATTGCTTGCAATGTTATTGTCACTTATTTCAGCAGTCATGAACTTATCCATAAACAAATTCACAGTCCATGAGCACCAACTTGCAGGTGTCTGCACTGGAGTCTGCAGAAGTGCCTGGAAGTCCTTCCCTTGGTTTTTAATGAACTGTAGTCCTGAAATCTCCAGGTCTGTGTTCCAGTGAGCATAGCAGCTCATTTGAAAATGAAGATGGTTTCAGGGACTCTGGGAGAGATGTCTTGCCTTTCAGTTATGTAAAGGTTRCATTCAAGGTTGAGCTTAGATGGGACTACAAAATGGTAAACAAAAGGTRGTTGTTTTTTAGGGTTGTGTTTTTGTAAGAAATATGAATTGGTCAGAGTAGTGTTCATTGCAAAGAAACAGCTCCTACTTTGTCACTAAGAAAACACATTCCTAAACCTTGCCTTTGCCAAATAATCTCTCTTTGAGAAATGGTGAAAATTACCCTTACCCCAACCCAGTAGAGAAAACAGTCTCTTGTAAATAGCACAGCTGTCCTGGTGCCAAACTGAAATTTTCAAAATTGAATCTTTAAAAAATTAAGCAAATTCAAGGCCACAATCAGGTAAGTATTCTGCAGGCCTGTGTGAGTTTGCATGGCTTGGGCTGCTGCAGCAGATGAAGCACGCTTCTGAAGGCAGCAAACAACTGCCAAAAATAGCAGCAAATGTTATCTCTTCAGACCGAGCTGTCTTTAGAGTTCGGCATTCTGAGGCCTGTTTATGCAAACAGAGCTTTCCTTCATACTCAGCGCTRTGGTATTTTGTGTGTTTATTTTAGGACTGGAGCTTTAGGCTGTCTTAAAATATAATTCCGTGCACTAGCACTAAGCGTAGAATAATTGTACGATAATCAATGCTAACCAATTAGAGCTGATTAGGTTTTTTTTTATGCTCCAGACATTATTAGCCTTTAATAAGGCTACATCCAGCACATGGAATGGTCTCAAAGAACATCTAAAAATAGTTGTCAGGCACAAACTTTGCTGGCCCCAGCTTATGGCGGTAGCAGGGCGAGCTCATCTGGAACCAAAGAGCTGTAGGGCCTCTGGACTGTCCTTGCCCGGAGCTCGGGGCCAGCTCGGAGCACAGGCAGAACTGATTTGTGCCTGCTTGCAAGGGAAGGTGGTTCTGTTCACGCAGCTCCCCTTGGCTCATCCACCAGAATGCTTTATTTCCAAGGGAGAAGTCAGTGAATTAATAGCATTCCTTGCAGATTTTTTTAAAGTTTATTTGCAAAGTAGTAAAAGTCATCGGTATTTCACAAAAATCTTTCCTAATGCTTTTTCCATGTAAGCAGTTCCTRAATTGCCTAGGGATTGTTTGCAATTAGGAACGGATCTGGTTAATGCAATTGTAAAAAAATGGGCAGACACCAACATAATCTCAATATCTGGCCTGTCAGGCTGGGAGGGCCTGTCACTGAGGCTGTCAAATGACTTGTATACAGATCCTGGACTCACAGGGAGGAAGGGCTGTCTTTCTGTAGCCTTATGTGTGCCTGTTCATGATCATGACTTGTACTTGAAAACATAATTATGAATTTTTTTAAATAAAAAACTTTTTATGAAGATCTTAAATAGTAGCAAAAATGCCAGAAATGTGTTTTTTAAATCTGTTATGAATGCAGTTCTCCTTTGTGTCTTGAAAATCTTACACAAAGAAATAGGATTCTACAAAAGCAGATTCTGTAAAAATCCTTTCCCCTGATTTTAAATTCATTTTATATTATTTAGTCTTGTACCTAGTTGCATTCAATCATGTAATGAAAATCAGCTAAGCAAAAAAGTTGAGGCAGGAGTATTCAGATTCAAAAGTAGTAACACAACCAGCTCTGTAAGATGAATAGAACAGGGAAATCTCTGCGATGGTCAAGGTAATAGATGTGTTCAGAGAAAAGGAAAATGTGTTCCTCATGAATATAATGAATTTATTGCATCTGAAGATAATTGATGTTTATTTTAAATGCGTAATTGGGAAAACTAAGTGATTTCTGCACCCTGCCCCCATCCCTTCCCTATTTGAGTCCAGGATGAGAGAAACAAAATGCTTTGAATTCTGTTTTTAAGGAGAAAAACAGCTGTCTTGATAATGAATATTTAATAAGTCATAATGCAATTTCTGTATTAAAGCAATACATCTGCAATGTAATAATTAAATTTATTAGGAATAAAATAATGTTATTACGAGTCTTAATGTTAAGAATCACTCTAAGATGACCAACCAAATGAGACTAAATCTTGCCCCTTTCCCCATACTGCAAGTTGAAAGAGCACACAGCCAGCCACCTCACATGGAAATTTTGCCATAAATGTGACTGAAACCTACTCAAACTTATATAACATGATGATAATTCTTTTCCAAAACATCAGGAAGTAGTTGATTCATGTTCAGCTCATGCAGCAAAGGAGCTTGGAGCTTCAGTTACAGAACAACCTACTCAACTCTAATCCATTGCTGGTATAAGTGGCTCTCATCTTTTACATGTATGATTCTGCAGCAGTTATTGATGGTAACATTTTTCTTCCTTGGACCATTGGTCCCTGTACCTGTGACACTTTCACTTCCATATCTGCCTTTCTGGTATACTTAAAGTTTTTTTCCACCAGTGCACTATTAATTTCATCTACTAATTTAATGATTGTTCTAACTACTTTTTCATTCAAATAATAGACAAAAATGAATGACACAAACTTGACACAACTCCCTAGCATAGCATGTGTGCAGTATATAATTTTTGCTCTGTAAATACAACAGTAATATTTACAATTTCTATAGTTTACCTCAGAAGAGGATCAATTCTATTTTCACAAAGTTCTCTACTTGTCTTAAATACTTAAAGTTGATTTCTTGGCCTGTCAGTTTGCTTTTGGGCATAATACTGGTTTTCATGCCATAGCAGACTCTTGTTCTAATTCCTTACAGAAAAATTGCTTAGCAAATAATCATCTCTCTTATTAAGATTTACCCGAGTTCTGCAGTACCTTGATTACAATCAGTTATCTGGTCATCGGTCTTAACACAAATGTATCTGCTATTTTTGTACCTGACTAGCCAATTAGCCTGTTGCATTTAGGGCCTATCCTGAAAGAACTCTTTGAAACTTGATAAACTTCAGGTGCTCTCATACTCTTAAAGCATTAGCCTTCTCTGAGCAAATTCATTTCAAAAAATGAAAGTTTGAGAGAGTTTGAAAGCTTGTGTTCCTTGAGTGGGCAATGTTCAGCATGTTGTCAGTAGACATACACACAATCAAATTTGAATTTTTCTTAAAAATGCTATTTCCTTGGAACTTTGTGTCCACTAACGTTTGAACCACTTGTAAAATTATTTGAAATCTTCAGGGTCTTAATTAACTGTGGTTATATAAAAGGTACATAGCTGAAGGTATACAGCCGTGCTCCCCATCTTCATGCCCATAGCATAGTCCTGACTTGTAGAAGAGCAAAAGAAAATTCTTCTTCAGAGTGACAATTTTAATGGCAAGGTTTTGTCTAAGGGTGACTTCTTCACCATGTACTGGCATGTTTTACAGCAGCATAAGGCCAACACGCAGCTAGGGGTAGTGTTGTAATATTTTGACCTCTGTGAAGTTGGTAGCTCTGATTTATCGGCAGCCACCTCTAGTTGCAGTAATGAAGAGTGGGTTTAGTAACAGCAGATGATGATAATAGCATCCCTGGTGTTAACTTATTCCTGTGCTAGACAGTTCCATAGGAACAGAGGCCTCTGTAGTGTGCAATGTTGCTTCTATTTCCTAAGCTTATTGCTGCAAAATATATAGATAGAACCTGTATAAACTGACTTGACAACCAGAGTAGTGATATTTATCTAATGGGAGTTTGTCTAAAACTCCTCAAGCAGGTAACTTGCCTTTGGTTCTTACTGACTTTGGGGGGGCTCTTGCCTCTGCAGACTCTTCAAGCATCAGAGTATTGCCACTGACTATATTGACTTCTAAAACCACGGTTAATCTATTTCTCTTCAGTAACTTTAGAAAAAGCAAACATTAGTGTTAATTGTAAACTATGGTTTACTGTAATTATTGGTGTTAGCTATATTTGTGGCTATTGAGTTTTCCAAGGGAATTTTATGCCTTCAATATTTTGCTAATGCCTAGTGGTGGTACTTAAATTTTAACCATTAAGGAAAAAAACATGTTAATGTATCAATTTAAGATGAGTTAAAACCTTACAACTTTCTAGGCTAACAGAAAATGTCCTTTTCCTCCTCCTGCCAATACTGTACAGTCTGTATACATACCATCAAGCTAAAGAAGTTTTCTTAATACACCTAGGATTAAGTAATCAGGCGTATCAATATAGCTCATTTATGCAGACCCATGCCTCTTGGTCTGTATGGATGCCCTGGGAGGAATAATACAAATAGAAATGACTACAAATAAATACAAAGAGTATAAATGATACTGAAGATTCACTTAATTGGAAAAGCTGTGATTTGCCATGTTTTGAGGGATCAAATTTAGGCAGAAGATTGTTAAAATACAAAAAGAGGATGAAAGAATTGTGAGGAACTGTGGGGGAAGCAAAAACAATACGAAATTCCTATCTGGTCTTGTATCATACCGGCACAGAAAAGTAMAAAAGTCCTTGGTTTGCCCTCTGGTACGTGTGATATGTACACATCAAGGGAATGAAAGCAGTTGAGAACTAGGAAAGGCCTAACTTGTAAATGCTTCATCTGGGACATGAGTGCTGGTTTGGTTACTGAATCAAGGTAATAAATAATAAATGTAGTGTGTGGTGGGCTTTTAGTGTGGACCTTCTTTCTAGAAGAGCAGGGAACGAACTCCAGGAAAAAATGCCTGAGGTGCCTGGTCTTGTGACAAAGGATTTGAATAATGCTGGCAGGAGTGGAGGATACCAGCACCAAGTACTTGCCCTTCTGTGTTTGAGTGAAAGGGGAGGCAGAGGTAACAGTACCCACATTACTCAATTTAAGTTTTGAAGGATTCTTGAGGTATGAATAGTGTTTGGAGTATCTAAGCACTCTCTAGTACAGGAAAGGAAAAGACCAGCTTCTAATATTGGCTTCTCCAAAGCCAACAGAGAAATGCTGAGCAAAAATACTGCAAGCCATGGCATTCCCTCCAAGTGTGTGTTCTCTTGCAGTAGCATCTAAGCAGCTCCTGAAGTATAATGAAGTCTGTTTGGCACAACAGATGATACATGATTTGGATGGAGGTAGATATATGGGAGGAGTAGCATGTGAAATGTACTGATATCCTGTTTGTCTACAATAGATGCTTGGATTATTCAGCAGTTGGGGACTCAAAAAATTAAAGTATGCTTGTGAAGTGGGATTTAAAGCCTAAGATAGCAAATGTTTTATCACTTATCTAGTTGTCAAAAATGTCCTATGAAATCTCACACCCACTCAGATATTGCTATTTTTGAAAAAAATTATTCCTGAACTTCTGAAGTTCTTCCTGAACTTCTAGTTTGGACCAGCAATAGAGAAATGTGTCCCCTGACCAAACAGAATGGTTACTTCTCTCTCTTCTCTATTCATATTGCTCTTAYATTACTACATGCTAATACAGAGTTTAGAAAAATGAGCCAATGTACTCTACTAATGGGCTCTGTGGAAAGATTAGAGTAAATATTCTGCACAGATGTTAGCTATTATGATCTTTCTTAGGCTCTCTCATAATGTGATTCAAACACAAATGTTTACTAGATATAAGAACTTTTAATGAAGATGAACAAATGTGATAATAGTACCTGCTGATGACAATTTTCTAACAAAACCTTAACACTAGATTGATGGTATGCGTAAAGTCTAGTAAAGTCAACATTTTTCAATTAAAGGCCATTGATGTCATGTCATGGTTTTTATTTGAAGGTGAGAATTCCAAAAGGAATTTTTATTATGGTAGCTGTTATTTTTGCCAAATTATACTTRTTTTCATATAGGCATATACACATACCTATGCTAAATAGGTTCTTGGGCTTTTTGTTTCCTGAAGACTTAGACTAAATATAGCTTAKAAAGATAAATGTTTTATTACATGCACTTAGTTCTGGTTAACATTGTTAACTGTTATATTTACTGACTTTCTTGCTGTGCATATTTCAAGGTGGCTATATTTGTTTGCAGAGATATTTCTTATCAGTCAGTAAACTGGTAGGGCTTGTTGCTGTTTAATGATTGCATATAATTGTTTTGGAGGTATTTAAAAGATAGGGCGTAAAGGAGCAGTCGAAGAACAGGCACAGAAAACTGCACCAAACGTAAAGAATTTTCTAGTTGGCTTCACTGTTGTTAAAATTCCCTGCTAGGCTTTTTATTATGAGAGCTGACAGAAGAAATGAAATGTCAAATTGCAAGATGTCTGCTGTCTGAAAGCCAGAAATGTGGCCTGAATGTCTCAGCAGCTCTGAACTCCTGAGCTTCAGTAGGAAGTGTAAACAAGTTCCGCAAGTTCACGATTTGAAATATCCTTGGGTGTTTGCCTCTTGAATTGTATGAACAATTCTTTTCATCAGAACACAATCCTGCCTCTGTATCACTATCTCTTAAAGAACCTTCTATGAGTTGGTGTGATCTCTTAGCAAACCAATTAAAATCTCATAGCCAAGAAGCAATTAAGCACAGCAAGAGTGTTCTGTGTTCTCCCTGAAGACAAATGATGTGTCTTTCTATTAGTTGAGATGTAGTCCTAAGGATGGGCTTACCCATCCTGCATCCCCTTTCCCATGTATTTTCTATGTGTAGAGCTCCCCACTTTTTCCTTAGTCTCTGCTGTGCAGTCCTGGGTTGTGCTTGTGTGAGATGCCTCTGGAGGGTTAAGCTGCAGTGTTTGTGTACTCTGTCCATCCTGACTAATGCAGTCTGTCTGACTATCTGAAAGGAAGATGCTTAGAGGCAGAGACAGGTGATCAGGTTTTGCTTCAAACAGGAACCCGAATGTTTACAGTGGACAGAGTGGCAAGCAGGGAGCTGACACAGCTGAGCAAAGGAGGGCTCCTGTCTACCAGTTCCACCTCTCAACCCTTATGAGCTCTCCCTGCAGGTGAATCCCTGGAGGAAGATTACAATTTTTGTGGAGTCTATTATGGTTCTTGGTCTCAAGGGATGGAACATGTGTTCCTATAGGAGGAATGTTTTTATTTCTTTTTGGAAAATAAATATATAATATAGAAGGCTTAAAGTAGCATGGTGCTGATGATTGCARTGCTGCAAAGTTGTCACAGAAATTTGGTGAGTTTTCACTGTGTGTGTAATCTGCTGCAATCTGTGAACAGTTAGCGATTTCYTTCCTATTGATTTGTGCACTTATTTCTCATAACCTACAGTAGCTGAGAAAATCTGTATTGCAACTTGGAGTAAATTGTATTTTATTCCTCAGTTGGCCTGCAAGGATAGCTCTTCTTAACAGTGGTTAGACATTTCAAAAGAGACTTGAATCAAGTTGTATACAGTTGTTTATTTTCAGGTGCAACCCTTTATCTGAGTTAAATAGCTCCTGATTGCAAACTTCATAGACATTAAAWAGCAAGAAACTGTGCTGCAGAACAGGTAACTTGAAGACAGTGCATACAACCACTGCCAGCTCTGTGGGGTCATGTCATAGGGCCAGGCTGGCTGCAGTCTSTGCCAGGTAATGCATAGGGAAAGGGCAGTTTTGTATCTGTCTTTGCAAGTGATTTTGATTTGACTCTGGTGTTCTGAAATAAATTGATATTCATCCTTAACTTACATGCATGCATGTACACATGCTTGTAATACCAGGAAAGAATTTCAGGACCACTATTACCATATTATGTGTATATCCATTTATTCCTCCTCCACGTCTGCTTTTTATCCCATTCTTCTGAATTATCTCTCCAAAAATATTTGAATGAATGCAGCAATTCACTGTAGTAGGTCATTTAATCTGTTCGTATTTGTGTGCAAGATCTCTGTGCTGGCAGTTAGCCTCAAGCTGAGCTATAATTTGGTRATTAGGCTCTTGTTCTACATAGGTATTGATGGGTATTCTATGTCTATGTATCTGTTTAGTACCCTGACAAAATATAAACATCATCTGRCACACAGAATATTGAGTATGCTCTTTCAATGAGTAACTCCACTGAAGCTAATTGCTTGCATGTTTGTCATTGAATCAGTTTAAACACTCCTTACATAAAGCACAGTAATCGTCACCGGTTTTGGTGTCTTTATACTGTCAGGAGAGGTGATACCAGAAAAGTGACCTCATCCTGTGAAGGCAGCTACAGAAATTCAGGTATTCAAAACCAGTTCTTGTCCTCAGGCAGGTTTCACAGGCAGCTCAACCGGCATTTCTGGCTATGAGTAGCTTGGCTGGGTTTCTGAAGGAGCCAGGAAAGGCTGGGTAACTAAAAGGAAAGATGGGGGAACTAAAGCAGTAAATGTAAAGTGTGTGTTAAATTGGTTAGAAGGAGAACAGCTGCAAACTAGTGGGGAATTGAAAAGGAAAAAATTTAGCTAGCCAGATGTGTTCTCCCTCAAAACCTGGTTACCGTCTCTGTAGCACCCCATGCTTGCTGGCTGACCTAGAGAAAAAGTCCCTTGGATGCTGGGTAGCAAAAAGTGCACTCAAGGAGTAATTTCATCTTGTGAAAGGTAATGTCTGTGCCTTGACATTTTTACTTACAAATGAAAGACTAAAAAGATATCTTCAAATGTAAGACATAGGTGAACTGGGCACAGAGGACTTAGAAAAATAAGGGACTTGAAAGTAACAGCGGATGCAGTGGACAGGTAAAGAGAAGAGGAGGAGTACAGAAGGGCAGCAGAGCATGTGCAAGGTTTGCTGGCTGGGAAAGGAAATGAGTGGAGCCAGTGAGTGTGGAATGTGCAGCTAGCTGCACCCCCTACAGTGCAACTTCCTCTAGCTTCTTATACATGATGTGTATATGATATTTAGAGTGCCTTAAATAGCCAGCCTGTGAATCACAACCAGCAGTTCAGCATATACATGGGAAGGGAGCTAATTTACTTAACAGAAACACTGCATCTTGAGTAATTTTGCTTTCAAAACAAAACTTAAAAAATTCAAAGAAAACAAAATATTGTCAATACTGTATMTCACAGGTCAGGTGGAACAAATGAGGATTCTTTTACTTAAGTATGCTTTTTAATACACTGCAGTTTAAATGTTTTGATCTGAGATGTGTGAGAATAGTTTCCATGACTCACACTTCTCCTTCAGAAGCTTTCTAGGTTCATGAATGAATGAATGAAATGAATTGTAAGATCTCTTTATATATATATATATATTCCTGTTTTCTATTTCTAGTTATTAATGCTATGGGAAAAATATTTAGAATATTAAACTGTTTGAATGACAAATTTAAGTGAGCTCCATTGCCATTCAAACTGATRTCTTCATTTTTGTAGTTAAAATATTTGGAGTTTTTGTATGACTTTTGCCTCTTGTTTTTCATTATTAGCTGAATTTTCTTGGCTAATATATAGTCCTATATAGATTATCTGACAAAGCTATGGAACCAGAAAAACAGCTACAACTAGTGTTTGTAGATGTTGCTTGAAAACGTATAGAGACAAACCCCAGATTATTTAGGTATCAGAACTGCTGGTGAAGAGCTCTGTTGCCCTATAGCTTAGGAGAAATAACTTAGGAAAAATAGCTTAGGGGCTTTGGATAGGGTAAAAGAAATGGCTTTCTTAGATTGCTAGCTTKGTTTCTAGTCTGTCTTCTATGCCCCTTCTCCTGTATCTCTTTTTTCTTCTTTCTTTTGTCTTTCCAAATTCCCATAGGATTCCCCTCATTCTTCCTTCCYGTTTGTCCTTCGCCAGCGCACACTGCAGAGCCATCCTGTGCTCCCGTGCAGAGTTGCTACTCTAAACAGCCTGTTCTCTTCCTTTGTCTGGACCGGAGCCATGCTGTGGGGAGAGGGCTGGGGCCTGCCCGAGCACACGCCGGAGCAACACGTGCTGCGTGAGAAAGGCAGGAGGCGAGCTGGGAACAAGGCTCTTCCCCGCACGCGGGCCAGCCCTCCTGCCCCGGGGCGGCTCCGTTCAGYTTTAGGCATTCGCTGTCAGTGTAGAGAATTTAATATCTTGTTCTGTGATGTTTGGGAGGGAGAGGGGAAGACAGGGTGCAGGGCCTGCAGCTGCCTCKGTTTCTAGCATGGCGCCTGCAGCAGATCAGGCTGTGGGTGATGAGCTGTGTGCGTGGCTGGCGCTGTGCTCAGACTGTGCTGAGTGCCTGGAACCCGGTTCTGTAGACTCGGATGGAGGCTCCGTGCTGTGCCCTATGTCCTCTCTGATTAGAAGAGGCCAAGATTTGCTTAAAACTGAAGGGATACTGATTTTGTTTCACTGCTGCTTGAGAAATTTGCTGTTGAGTAGGAAATAGAATTGTTAACATTTGGAGGCAGCTTCACTTTGGTGTTGCAAAATGGGAATTGAGAAGCAAACCCACATTAGAAATCTGCAAGTGTTTTCTGGTGTTCTCTGTTAAACCGAAATGATGAAATGCTTTGAGCCTGCCTGGTAAGGCCTCACTTTGTCAACCTGCCCTGCGAGACTTTTCCTCTGCAGAAGCCAGCCGCAGTTGGGCAGCCCCCCAGGCCGTTGGAGTCCACTTGGCAAGGCCCAAATGAGCACAGAAGGAAGCTGCACGAAGCCGAAACTTCTGTTCTCAGCAAGATGCACTAAACCAGAGAACTGGGTGCGCTTAGGACATGGTTTTGCAAATGTCTGTAATCTATTGGACTATATGGGACCACTCTTCTATACAGAATTAAACAGGAGTGTTTGTCATTAGTATGAAAATGTTTGTAATGTCTTTCCTCATTAAACTATTTTTAAGAAGGAATAAAATATCTGTGCAGACTTGTAYTCCCATTAGTGAAATAATTTTGCAAGGGGTAGGTTTTATGCCCTTTGGTACTATAGGGAAAACATTTGTAACTTACCYTGTCAGTTTACTATATAAGAATGTTTTTAAGAGAGAAATGACGAGCTTTGGAAGTATTGCATTTGTGTGTAACTAATTTTGTTCATTTTTTTTGTTCCTTATTCCTATTCGCATGGCATACGCAAAGTCTAGATTTWCTGTTAAAATGAGGGCCGACACGAAACGTGTGCGTGACGGTGTTTAGGAGCGGTACTGGAGTGACGGAGCTGGGTAAGAGCGCGGGCGCCCTGCGGGACTGCGGGGTGCGGGGGCGCCCGCGGCCCGGCGG